>CM063500.1:2326071-2403571 GCA_032207245.1 Pardosa pseudoannulata | reverse complement strand
TCACTAAACAATAAAAAATGCATTTCAATAATAACTGCACTATATTTTTCTACTTGACCGATCCCGAAATTTCATTTTTGTTTTTAATTTATGTAAAAACCATGGTTTTAGAAACATCTAAGTATCCATTAAAGTAGAATTTAAATTAAGGACATTTTAAGTTCACTAAACAATAAGAAAATGCATTTTAATAATAACTGCACTGTATTTTTCTACTTGAGCGATCCCTAAATTTCACTTTTGTTTTTACTTTATGCGAAAACCCATAGTCGGTTTATTCAAATGTATGGGGATTTCTGTAATATATTCTCGTTCCTAAAACCAGCATTTGTAGGAAAATAAGTAGTTTCTAAACGCATAATACATAATCTCATTATCTTAAAAAGGGTATTTAAAAACTTCAAATTACACTTTATGAACTTACCGGTTATAAGAGCAACGGCTTAAGCGGGAAACAAAAACACAGCGGTAAAGTCGCACTTTGCAAAGGCGGCCTTACCCTCCTTTGGGTTTTAATCTGCCAGTAATTAGCCTTTTTAAATCTTTTTTGAATTTCAAGTTCTATTTGCACTTAAATTGAAGTAAACTGATAGTGGAGTTCAATCAAGTGTAATTAGCGGGTAACTAATGAATGACGTAATTGAAGATATTTAATTAAGTGGATTTGGTGCTTATACACATATGTGTAATATATATTTACATACATAATACACACACACAAACACAAACACAAACATATATCGGCCATTCCATAGAAACGGGTGTGACACATTGAACTACTTTTTATCACTTTTTCTATAAAAAATATAATATTTCAAATATATATTTTTTGTGAAGCAGTTATAACACCTAAGGAAAAATTTTGCAACAAATAAAGAACTTCCATTTCTTTTGCAAGTATTAAAAAATTATAAATATGCTGTTACGGGTGTGGCATTTATAACTGTCAAACCCGTAACGGTATATTTATATTTTTTTAAACATATGAAAAAACGGAATTTTTTTTCAAAAATTTTTTCTTAGGTGTTATAACTGCTTCACAAAAATATTATATTCTTTATAGAAAAAATGATAAAAAGTAGTTCAATGTGTCACACTCGTTTCTATGGAATGGTCGATATATATAGTTATAGATTAATAAAATTGGATATAAATAAAGATATAAAAGTAGTATGATTTGGAATAAGAATTGGTACAAGAATAAGAATTGATTTGGAATAATATTGGCGGTGTGTGTGTGGGGGTGAGGGAATTGCGACCAACACATTCCGGTTAAGCGGCAATTTTAATCAGCTGCAACGCTCCCGGTCACCATAAGTACACCAATAAAACAGAGAAAATGTCTAAACACAAAACATACAAAAATAAGACTATAAACTAAAATAACATTAAAATCAATATATAACAATAAACTTAGGTATATATTAAAATCTACCACAATGACATAAAATTTAATAAGACACACATAAAATTTAATAAGAAATAAAAATAATTAATGAATTATTGAAGTTGGGGTAGTTTAACAACTTGTTAAGGTCGAGATCCAAGTTCGTTATCATTCGGAAATCTCCACCTTTAGTTATGCTCCTTTTCTTTCACAGTCAAACTATTTATTTCACACTGAATCACAAATGCGCGAAAAAAATGCAATTATATGGTCTACATGGCGTGAAGCAACAGGATTCTCTGGGCCTAGCTCCCTAATCCTGAGATTTCTAACAGTACGCATAAAAATGCCACCTAGCGAAAATAAGCAACTAAAAGAAGGAAGAGGCAATATAATTTGAGCATTCTAGATCAAGTATGCAAACGGCAGCCCGTAGTGCAATTCCCAAAAATATCTAACTGAAAGCAAAATTGCATTTAGTATAGTAAATACAATATTATTCGGTTGATATATCATTTATTAGGTATATCTACTGACTGCCCACTTTCACTGTCTCAATGCCCCTCATTTACATCAAAAACACTCTACCGCCCTAAAGAAGTATTTATATCAAGCAGCGGGGGTTCTAGAATTTCACCAAATAGTTTTAATGAATGCATTACAAGATTTAAACTTGCTGTAATTTTTGCACAATATTAGTTTCTTTTAAAACAGTTGATGTATCGTTGATAGTCATTAAAATGGCAATATAACTTCGCAATATAACTGTTATAAAAGTTTGACAAATTTAGAATTAGTTTCGGTACATATAGGCATGACTATCAATGCAGACGAAGGTTTGACATGCTGACCGAAAGCTAGAAGAATTAGTTTACATCTATGAAACGGTAGATTATAAATAATTGTTCATGAAATACATTTTTCGATTTTTGTTGCACAAGGTATGTAATTTTGTAAAAGAAAAAGAAAATGATATATCATAATTCCTTTCACAATTAAAAAACTTTTTTCTTGGTATTTATAAAATTACTTTTGTTTAAATTCTTTTAATAAATATTGGAGCGTAAATTAAAATGCTCCATTATTAGCCAGAAAAATTTAAACCTGGCGAAAACTTGGATCACAAATTAAACCTTTGATGCCCGAGTTATTTATTCCGTTTACATATCGATGCATACCTTAAATCTAAGTTGCACAGAATAAAATAAACCGTAAGTTCATACAACATTGAATACTACAGCACGTCATGCTAGTCTTCAGCTATCGCTTTAACATCGTCGGATGTCATTTATGAAAAATTTTAAAAAACTTTATGAAAAGATTTATTTAATATTACATGTAAAATAAGTAATGTAAAAGGGAGTTTTATAACAGATAAAGCAATTTATCCTGATATTAATCTATGTACCTGCGGAAGAAAATTTATGAAAGCTGTTAGAAAAATTATAAAAAGTAGAATTCACTTGAAGATTTTGTAGATTGTTTATAAGATTGCCCTCTACCTACTCTCAAAAGAAAATCTCAATTTAAGAAAACATAAAAATTCTGAAAGTTATTTTTCAGCGGTATCTAAAACTATACGCAAGGAATTATAAGGTTAAAATACACGATGTAGTTGCCAATATGTTTTTCAAGACACAATGAAATTACGTTCAACGTTATTGATTCATTTTATGGCATATTTATATATGAATAATGTATATACGTATAAGACTTGTGTATGTACTTTGTATGTACTTATAATGAAAATTTTTTAATAAGATTGAAAGTTGGATAAGATAAAAATGCAATTACGTGGCCTGTTTGGTGTGAAGCAATAGGATTTTCTGGGCCTAACTCCTAATCCAGAGATTTCTAACAGTAAACATAACACTGAGCGGGAATGAGCAACTAAAAGAAGGAAAATGCTACTAAAATTTGTGCACTCTAGCAACGGAGACCCATGGTGCAATTTACGAAATTTCTAATTGAAAACAAAATCGCATTTAGTATAATACATACAATATTATTATATAAATGTATTTTGTATTAGGACTTTGGGACCTTCCCGAAAAAAAAATGGTTACGTTATAGACCACCCCATTGGGAAGTTTAAGTGACCTCTGGTGGCGGTACAGCCCCCTTTTGCAACCTTGATTCTAATGCTTCCGAAACCAGTTACTTTCTAATAATGCGAAGTTAGATTCAGGTTTCATTCATCTTCTCTTCCAAATCATCCATTCATCTTTGAAACGAATTCTACCGTGTAGACGTGACGGAAAAATGGGAAGTTACTCAACGATGGAATCGAAACCTAGTAATCGTGGCGTGGATGATATCTTCGAAATTATTTCCGGAAGTCTTTTATATCTGTTGTACGGCCTAATGAAATGAAATCGTAAAACTCAATCTTTCACACGGTAATAGGGAAAAAGAGAAACTCGAAATGAGATTACGACATGAAACGAGATTTGTTTTTCATTTTCCCCAATCATAACTGGATGTATGCAGTTTCTTAAGGATTAAGTACAAGCTTACGTACAGAAAAAAGTATTAATTTCCTAGTATATTGTCTTCCAATAAGGTAAACATTTTGTTTTATGGAATGCGCTGCTTACTCAGAATTCCTCGTCATTGTGGATATTCAATTGTTTTTTATTTGTTTATAGTATAAGGCACCATTTTGTATTCTGCGAATGTCTTATTTTTTGTGACAACTGGAAGCAAAGTTAGAATACTAAACCAGAAGTGAAATTTCAAAAAATAAGAGTGAACAGTTTCTAATGGATCTAGCAGAACAAACAGATATCTTACTCCAAGCACGACTGCAAAGATTTTATTTATTTAGTACCACACAGGGAGCTAGTGTAACTGAAGGAATGCTACGGGTTTGAGCCCCCTGATTTTTTCGTAATTTAGAAGTAGGGACCAAGGAGAAGACCCCGAAATTCGGCTTCACACTCCTAGAAGTATCGTTTAGAAATTTGGAGGACATTGCGACCACAAACCTATTCTATGTCTCCCAACCACCATTAAAGAAATCTTTGGACTATTCGAACATCGAAATCGCATCCCTCTGGTTATACGATTGACTCTTTTGCCAAATCAGTTATTGCGGTTATACATACCTGTATGTTAAGACCCCTCCACACGGTAGCCCACTGCAAGCCATTACCACCGTCAGAAGGGGGTATGGCTTATCGAGATCGATGATGGCAGACGATAAAATGGCCTTGGCGGAGGATGGCTTCGAAAGCGGTTTTTCAAAAAAGATCGAAGACAACCAGCATGCGCTACCATAGTGCGCAGTAAATTCTATGTATGCATACAAGCGCTCTGCACATTTAGTGGCCCAGTGTGTGGATGCAACCTGTGAACCATCGTTCAAGATCGCCATCAGGACCCGTACTGGAGTAGTGAACAATTGGCCATAGTGTAGAGGCTACATTAGACAATATAGTGCATTATATGAAGCAGGGGTTCCTAACGTGGTTGTTACTGCCTCCATTTAGTCCATCTGACCACTTAGGGGTCTGTAGGGAGTAAAAATTTTATCGGGGTGGCATGGATAACGTTAGAGATTCACGATAGTTTTTAATGTAATATAAATGTAATTATAAAATAAAAATATATAAATCAATTTCGTTTAAATACTAAATTAAATTAAAAATAAATAGCAATAATTTACAGTAGGATTGACCCATTGTTCTCGATAGTCCAATCAATACCATGTTATATAGAGGGCTTTTTATATTGAACGTAGTTGTATGCAGTTATTCGTCGTAAAGTGTTCCTTTTAAGAAGGTCCATGAGCATATAAATTTGAGAACCACCAATATAAAGAAAACAAAAATTATGTTGAAAAACTGTTATCTTAATCTAAAATAATATGTGCATGCGGACACTGTCCAAATTCCCCCCTTCCCCCACCGAAAAAAAAAACCTTTTCTTGTAGTGAAATCCTATAGTTGTATTAATATGTTTAAATGGGTTTCCTAGAAAACGTGACATAATATATTTCGTATAATAAGCGAATATACAATACTGAGTGGAAGAGTCTAAACATTTTTTACCACATTCATAAAAATCTACTTGTGGGAGAAAATCTCTCAATTGTTAGAGCTATTTTAAACAATATAGCTCTCTGCTTGAAATATAAGCTTCTTAACGCGTTGTGGCAATATCATTGAAGCCAAAGATCACTAAAACGAATTTATTAAAAGACAAGCAAATGTCGATCTAATTTTTAATATATATATTTAATATTTATTAATAATTATTGTATTACTAGGAAATCTATGCCATTTATATTAATATATGTTTATATATATATATATTTACATTTGAGGGGGAAACTGAAAACTGTACATTATTAAAGTATTTATCATTATTATCATCAATAAATTAACAATAATACATTTAAAAAATTTAAAATGTGGATGAATTGTTACAATTATAAGCAGTAAATAAATCGAATATTATATTTATTATAATAATAAATGTGATATATGGTTTAATCATACATTTTGTGAATTTAACCCTAATCCACAAAACTTTATTGACGGGTTACTTGTAGCTCGTGGTCAGCCATGGGGTTAAGACGTCACTGGCCAATTATTTATGTAACACTCAATTCAGTATCTTTAGTCATCGCTATCTGACATAGAGGAAGCTTTCTTTTTGTAAGTATTTTATTGCACTATTCTGGTTAACACGGATGTATTGTATGCCTTCAATTGTTGCTTGCAGATATAAAAGCTTAATTCCTTTTCAATACAATGAAAGCATATTTTTTTTAAAGAAATCAAGAATTTGAATGCACGTTTACAAATTGTACTTAAAGTAAGGAAATTCTAAAAGATTGGGACTAAAATATGACATAATTTTGGTAGATTATAATTCTAGATTAAGAATATATCAATCGCGAAAGAAAGGTAATCCTAAAATTCTTTAAATATTCCTCACAAAATACAAATTTAGCTTTATTTATAACTGCAGACTGAGATACTTGATTATTATGACTCCCATATGTGCATATAAACAACTTCAGACTCTAAGAGTCTCATAAAATTAGTTTCGAGGGATTATATCATTTTTATGAAGGGAAATTTAGTAGATATTTGTCGATCGTAAGGTAATTAAGACCAGCCCTGGACATCCCAAAAGGCTCCGTAGGCCGTATGCATTTTTTCCAGTGATCCTCACTTATGTATGTATGTATGTATGTATGTGTGTGTATTTGTATTTGAGGTAAAAATAAATTGAGGTAAAAATATATTTATATTGAGGTGGTTGCTAGATGGCAGCACTTGAGTTCTACTCAAACAGCATAGAGAAGCTGAGAAATTAAACTTATCTTCAATTTTTAAACGTATAGATAAATGATAATTCTGATCACACATAATACAATTAAAATTTTAAAACTTTGAGTAGAATTCAGTAAGTGTACAAGGAATCATGTGGCCACAACATATATTTTTATTTAAAAATGATTTCCTTTGAACTCTGATAGAAATGTATCTGTTTTCTATTTCTATAATAAATTGTTTCAAAGAAAATTATACTTATCAGTTAAAAAGACCTCTTTCTTCAACAAGAAGAAATGATGTGAGAATCACATGACCCCATGTACACCTATTAAATTCTACACATAGTTTTAAAATTTTATTTGTAATATGCAATATCGGAATTCTCATTTATTTATTTGTTTAAAACTTGAAGATAAGTTGTATTTCTCAGAGTCTCTATGCTGTCTGAGAACTTGTTTAAGAAACTGTACCATTAAAATATATGTTGAATTTCAGAAACAGTTTTTCTCAGGCTCCTTTATATTGCATTATGTTCTTAAGTATTTATTGTTCTTTGTATCAAGAAATTCAAGAAAGTTGTATGCTATTGTACTACTTAATGGTACCAGAAGCAGAAGTAGGTAAAAAGAGAGATTGGATCATAAAACTATGACACCATTTTGAATTTTCCATTTTGTTTATCCCACGTATAAGGTTTTTTTCTCATTTTGTTGATGTTATTGCGGAAACTAGTATATTTCACTATTGTAAAATAACCCAAATTTGGGAAATTAGATTTTTCAAAACACAAATAGATTGATTTTTAATGTATTATTTCACACAGCAAAATTTTCTAGTGGGAAAATAAGTTATATTACATGAAGTTTCAATTTGATATCATTTCTCGATTTATCTATTACCACTGATCACATTTTGATAGCTACATTAGGGCAAAAAAAGTGTATCCCATAATAAAATCACATTTTTGGGGTCGAGAGTTTTCCCATGACTTAAAAACTGATTGTGTTATGTTGTAAACAACCGGAACTTTTTTCAGCACATTTTTGTGAAGTTCTCTGAATTTGTAGGACTAATACAAAGAAAACTTCATTCTGTTTTTCAGATTTTTTTAATCTCTTTTAGAAAAAATACTATGAATGAACGTAAGAAATGTCCAAATTCAGAGACAATGAACGTGTGAATTTTTTTTTCTTCCGTGCCGAATAATTTAACTGCATAGCGCGTATCAATTGCCGGAACAAAACATTTCTCGGAATTGCTGTAGTAGTGACCCTCATACGCTTATTTTGTTAGGGGAGAGAGCAAACAAAGGAAAGTAGAATAATTTTTTTATGTAAATTCCTTGGGAAATTTTTCATCTTGGTATGACAATAACTTGAAATACGTCTCAAACAAAATAGTTGAAATTCTTTTGCGGCTGATATTAATTCCGGATGTACACCGCTGAATTTGCTTCGTGTTTTCATTTACTTATTTTCTTTGGTGATAGAAAGTTGTTTTCTTTACACTGACCCAATTTTTTAGATTAAATTAGGGTAATATAAAAAAAATTCGTGAAAATTTGAAACAATTCTCTAAGAGAAAAGGTTCGAAGAAAAAGTTTGGCTAAAGGAATATGTTTACAAACTTTTTTACATGAATTGCCGATATCTACTGTACACTGACCCAGGTTTTTAGATTAAATTAGAGTAATATAAAAAAAATCGTGAATATTTGTAACAATTCTCTGAGAGAAAAGGTCCGAAGAAAAAGTTTGGCTAATGGAAAAGGTTTATAAACTTTTTACACGAATTGACCATATCTACTGTACACTGACCCAATTTTTTAGATTAAAATGTAATATAACAAAAACATTTCGTGGAAATCTGTAACAATTCTCTAAGAGAAAAGGGCCGAAGAAAAAGTTTGGCTAAAGGAAAAAGTTTACAAACTTTTTACACGAATTGCAGATATCTATTGTACCCTGACCCAATTTAGATTAAATTAGAGAAATATAAAAAAAAAATCTTAAAAATTTGTAACAATTCTCTGAGAGAAAAGGGCCGAAGAAAAGTGTGGCAAAAGGTAAAGGGTTACAAACTTTTTACACGAATTGCCGATATCTACTGTACACTGACCCAATTTAGATTAAATTAGAGTAATATAAAAAAATTCGTGAAAATTTATAACAATTCACTGAGAGAAAAGAGTCAAAGAAAAAGTTTGTCTAAATAAAAGGTTTACAAACTTTTTACACGAATTGCCGCCGATCATTACTGTACATTGACTCAGTTTTTTAGATTAAATTAGAATAATATAAAAATAAAATTTGTAAAAATTTGTGACAATTCTCTGAGAGAAAAGGGCAGAAGAAAAAGTTTGGCTAAAGGAAAAGGTTTACAAACTTTTTACACGAATTGCCGATATCTACTGTACACTGACCCAATTTTTTAGATTAAATAAGAGTAATATAAAAAAATTCGTAAAAATTTGTAACAATTCTCTGAGAGAAAAGGTTTACAAACAATTAACACGAATTGCCTATATCTACTGCTTTTCGTAGACATTTATCAAAGAGTGTTCCAAATAAAGCCAGAATAATATTTACATACGCGCGTTCTAAAGCACAATGAGGCTAATGGTAAAATTTTAGACAAGATGGTACCAATCGGTAGCCGAATGTATAGGTCGTTGTTTTTCGGAATGAGATCGAATTCCCGTAATGGCATGAATGTTTCTAGACGTTCGGATTCGGCTTTAATCCCTTGAGGACCAGCATATAAATTCTATACGAGTCGAGCGTTGTGAAAACCATTGCCGTTTACGCCATCTAGGAATTAAATCTAGCATTTAAAAATTAAAATAAAACGTTCAGATCTCTTATTACGCATACGTGACTCTGGTCTCTCAATACCAAAGGGAGATCATCGCTTGGATGTGAGGATGGACTGATAAGAGTGAAATCATTGCGTCGCGTATGAGACTTTGGTCCCGAAGGGGTTAAGCAGTAAGTACTGATTTCATTAGTCCTCATATAGCAAAACAATAACCTGTAGCACTCCAAAATCTCTGATAAGATTTTCAGAGAGAAGCAAAATATGTAAATATCATGTGGCAAGATCAAAATTTAGCAATATTTATTACTAATTTACTGTTATAACCATTTAGTTAAAAGATGCATTTAAATAATCCCATAACGTGTACACACCCGTTTGAAGACATCATTAGTTGGGCAAAAATTTACGAACGCAGAGGGTTAGACTTATATAAATTTACTAAATCAAAATGATTTTACCCTGTTATTCTTTTTGACTGTGATCCGCGGTAGCTCAGTTGGTAAAGGCAGCGATTTTGTAACTGAAAAGTTACGACTTCGAGGCTAGAGCAGGCCTAAGATCCACCGTGTTCAGTAAAGGTGACTGGGGTATGTAAAATATGATCGTGGTCACAAAGTCC
This sequence comes from Pardosa pseudoannulata, assembly GCA_032207245.1. Lineage (NCBI taxonomy): Eukaryota > Metazoa > Arthropoda > Arachnida > Araneae > Lycosidae > Pardosa > Pardosa pseudoannulata. The sequence continues at coordinate 2,393,461 of CM063500.1, read as the reverse complement.
TCCATGCTCTCAATCGATATCTCTGGGGGGGGGGGGGGGGGGAAGGCCAAGCCTGGGGTCTTCTGATTGGTCCCTGCTTCTAAATTACGAGGACTCTGGGGGTATTGTTACTCATGTCCGTAGCATCCTTAAGCTACACGTCCTCCCTAGATGGTGCTAAATTAGTAACAGTTTCGCAGAGTTGCATAGGCGTTAGGATAAAGTGTCTGTATCGCCTGCTGAATTGGAAAAAAACTTGAGTGTAAGCTACGATTTTATATTCTTTTCATACTAGCATTCTGTTATCAGTTTCATGTAACACTTTTTATTAATAAAACTTAAAAAATGCTGACCACGATTTTTTTCAGTGTAATATTCAACTGTTGCAATGTGTGGTCAGTACAATAATTCTTGAACAACGGGTACAGTGTGAAATGGTTTGCGTAACCTGCGATTATACTCTTGAGATGGTGTCTTAAGATTTTATTCTTTTATACACCAAATGCTTTTTTTTCGCACAATGGGTCATTTTTGTCATTGTTTTTTTTCTTCAATCTGTTTGCGGTTTAATGGGTAAAAGAACATAGATCCCTATATCTGTTTTCTTCATCTAGAATTGGAAAACAATGATATTCTACTTGAAGCAAATAAAACAGTCATGACTTCATTCTTAGTATCGTTTGCAGTCAAATGGTTACGTAAAAGATAATGAGATTTTGCCTTTGCCAACTCCTCGTTGTTTACTGTCTCTTCATTCTTCTCCATTTTCGTTTGATCTAAATGTCACAGGAGTAGGCCTGTTTAATATTCTATACCACGCTCCACCCTTATGGGAGAGGGGAGATTGGAAGAACATTTTTGGATCATAAAGCAGAATAATTCTTTTATCACCTTGTTCTAAAATTTTCATACTTTGCGTATTATTTGTAAATGTGTATTAAAATTATTCATTGCTTAAAAAACTATGATTTTATTGTACTGTAAAATAATTGAGTTTTTATATTGCATACAACAAATGCATATACCATGCAGGTATATAAAAATATGTAACATTCAAATTTCATCCTCGCAGTCACAAAAGAGTTATGGAATATAGAAAGAAAAAACTAAGAATAGAGGTTATGGAATATAGAAAGAAAAAACTAAGAATAGAGTTTATGGAATATAGAAAGAAAAAATAAGAATAGAGATTATGAAATATAGAAAGAAAAAACTAAGAATAGAGGTTATGGAATATAGGAAAAAAACTAAGAATAGAGGTTATGGAATATAGAAAGATAAAACTAAGAATAGAGGTTATGGAATATAGAAAGAAAAAACTAAGAGTAGAGGTTATGGAATTGTTGTAATGTACTTACAACCTTAACACCAGTGTTCGTTTACAAAGGGAAACACAGTAAAAATATGATACCTTATATTGAGATTAAGACATTTATTTTGTATACTATTTACAAATTTATATCCTTGAATATCATCCCCTATATAATAATAGCCTAAGTTATCTCTCCGTCTGTCCTTGAATTTATGAAGCGGTTGGACCTGAAATGGATAGAGGCATCCATTGTATTCTTGATGAGTTAGGGTTAGCAAAATTGAGTAAAGTTTATCTTTTAAACATTCTATCAGATTCTAAAATAAATTGGTATAAATATGCTTCATATCACAGCAAACAATACTGTCGTCTTCAAAACGTTTGAATTTCACCCCTTCCCCCCTTTTCAAGCGTTTAATATCATTATTTCAAGCCCTATTTTCCCCGGTTAAGAGCAGGCGATTAAATTTATCAATTTATCACTTTATAAGTAGATGAAAATAACCTTTTTTTTCTCGCATTATGACGTCATTCCTTTAACCACCTATTTGAATCATTTCTTATTTTAAATTATTTAAATATCGTCCGCATTATTTTCATACGTTTTATCCCTGAACTTAGATATTACGTAAATAATTTTTTTTTATATTTGGATTGAATAATAGATTAGGTACATATGTGATAATTTTAAATTTGATTATCGATTATTTTTGGTTGCAATTAAAATTTGATCACAGGTATTAACAACAAATTCTTTTCATAAAATTCTAGGAGTCTATTTCACGGACTAATAAGTATCTAGCTTTTAAGTTATATATGTTTAAAAATTAAGAAGTTTGTTCGTTTGTATGATTGTTTTTTATACATAACCACACAGTTTGCAATCAATTCTCTCAATTTTGAATATCCTTCATATATACCCCGAAATAATCATTGTCAATATTAAAACCTCTGAAGTCTCTAATATGACAAGATAAATTAAAGTTGGCAACTAACATGCGGTCAGTAAAGATAAACAAATTATTGTGCGTGTACCAGATAATTCTCAGCCAAAATCAAACCATTTTATTACCTGCCTAATAGGGTACTTTACGATTCTGGAAAATTAAAAATTTTACTGATACCGACATATGACGGGATATATGCTAGTATAACATAACCAGCAACTCATTAGTTATGCGTTATTCCTTAATCATAATGTTAAAATACTAACAGAGGCCTAAATGACCGTTGTGAATATTTTTTTTACCTCCAGTACAGGCACAGGGGAGCAGGCAGGTGCTTTCCTCACGCGATGTGTCGGTTTTTCAGTTGATCCAGCGGTTCAGGCAGGGGCTTTCCTCATGCGGTTTGTCGGTCCAGGCGTTCGAGCGCACGGGACGAGCCGGTGGTGAGCTGGGTTTGGGATTTCGATGTCCAGCTACTCTGGAATCCCGACTCCGACCCCTCTTCTTAACTCTCTTTCCCAACTCCTCACCTCGGTTTTAACGCCCCTTTTTCTTCTTTGCCAATCGCTTGTTTGGTGAAATTTTCCCACATCTGCACCCCCTTCGGGAGTGCAGGTGGGCTCATTAAAATAGCCCCTTTTGTGAAAGCTGACATTATTTTTAGCCCCTGCTCCCATAATTCAAGGTTACATCTCTGTACGAGATTGACCATTACTCTGCCATTCCGTGATCTATATCTTCTCTGCAGGGGTCCCTAAACTCGATGTGAACAATCGAAGTCCTAAATTCCTTTAGGAAATTTCTCCAACACCTGTACGTGCACGTGCAGATCATCGTGTGAAAGTACCTCGGTACAGGAATATAGAAAGGAAAAACTAAGAATAGAGGTTATTGAATATAGAAATAAAAAATTAAGAATAGAGGTTATATAAGATAGAAATAAAAAACTCAGAATAGAGGTTATGGAATATAGAAAGAAAAAACTAAGAATAGAGGTTATTGAATGCTGAATGTTTACCAACTTCAAATTCTTTACCGCTCCAAAAATGTTTACAAATTCTACATTTATTTTCCAAAAAATCTAATTCTTGTTTTATTCAAAACGTGATAAATTTCATAAGAATCCTAATTTAAAATATAAATTTAATTGCCAAATGTAAAATTAAATGTCAGTTTCGAAGGATGACAAAAACACACTTCTATTACAAAGTTCGCCCAACAGCGAATGATTACGCGGATTCTCTTTCATGGGACCAACAGCAGATATTGTAAGAGTAAACCATTTTTCTTGAGAGAACTGAAAAATGTGGCGGGTGGACAGAAAATAAGCATTTATTCTAGCATTAGTTTCGGGTGTCTGGTAAAAAGTCGGCGAGCACTCCTTCACACCTGAGATTTTGTGGCTGGGAAATTAGATATGAAACAATGAGAATGGGAAAATGAAAATCTTAAAGAGATCTTTTAAGTATAATAGTATTAATATATTATATGTGAGTGTGCGTGTGTGTGTGTGTGTGACAAACATAAGCTTCAGCTATGTAGTTTAAGGAGAAGAAATAATTATTTGGTTTGCAGGGGGTATAGTCGGCAATTTTATCTAATCTCAGGCCGTCTTTAAACTCATACATCAATTTTAAAATTTGCCAAAAATCCGAAAAGAAACTTTTTACTCTATCATTACCTAAACTCGGACTGCATCATCCGTAAGTCTTTGCACCTCCAGATTTGTCTTAGTTTTATCATCCTGGAACGAGACCTTTACAACTTCTTATAGAAAATTATTTTAGTTCAGCACTCTTGGGAAAATTTTAGAGGGCTTTTTTAGGTGCAATAATTTTGATATACTATATTTGATATATTAAAAATTAGAGCAAAATTTGTTTGTCTTGATATAAAATTGTTGTTAATTTATGAATGTTATTAACAGCTTTAATAACAACGAAGTTTTTTAAAATTTGAAATTTCACCTCAAATATAAAAATACACACACCTGCATGCATAAAATAGCAGTATAGAATGCATATTATGGAGCTTGCTCACAGGACGTTTTAGACTGACCAGACCTGGTCTTAAAAGGATAGTGGACTCCGAGTTGTGAAACTGAGTACACATATACATTGAAGTGTTAGTCATTTAAATCTGAAATAACGTTAGAAATCTGAAAGTAAGGTCATACTTTTCAAAGTACATATTTAAAAAAAATTTCTATGTTTGAAAATGCTCCATATCATTTAATTTTTCATAAATCCCTAAAAAATGTAGCTGCAAGCTTTCATAAATCCCTACAAATATACTTTTAAATAAACATGTGTGTCCGATTTAATTTTTACCTGTATTCAGAACTCAATATGTTCGAAAGAGATTTTTAATCAATAATAAAGAAAACTTAATATAAGTATAAGCAAAATCAATAGCGAGAAACATTTTAAAATTTAATAAAATGTTTTCAAAAATTGAATGTTTAAAAAATTTTTATTTCTCTGAAATAAAATTGATTTAGTTCTATTTCAATGCATATGTACACAAAAAATCAATAATCTAACTGAATAATTTTTGTAAGGTCCACCATTCCGTTAATTACCTTACGGTCACCAAAATCTAGAAAGCTTCCCTTCAGTGAAATAGGATAAAATTACTGGAAGCTAATTTTACGATATTATATAGTGTCTGAACTGATTTATATGTGCATCTGGAAGTTCTAATGATTGTCTCCAGTATATAGATATAAACAACTAGCCAAACTTATATCTTCTGAGGTACATTTGAAGCGTTTAAGTTTTACCTTTCTTTAGCCATAGATCAGTTCTTGATCTAGGATTATAATCTGCTAGAATCATGTTACTTTAGACGAGTAACGTGGTACTACGAGATCAAACCTTCCGACGTAGACAATGACATCATTAAACGGAGGCAATCCTACCAGCGTAATAATCTTGTTATTTTCACAAACAACGTTCATTTTAAATGCCCTGAGTTTGGGAGTGGGATGCATGTCTACTATATTTTATCGTTTCCTGAATCTTTAAATGGCATTCAGGGGTAGGAAGATAATACTGCGATTTAGTCAAGTAATCCATTGGTGTAAAGTCTGTCATCGTGACTGCCTTTTCTTTCTTTATTAAACAATAACATGTGCTGTTAGAACAATGTATTTTTTTATATCCTGAGAAGAAGGTAACCCTTTTTCTTTAATTTATATTGCCCACATATATATTAGATTCCTAGGATGAGAAATTAAACAGTATAAAAATTATAAACAGCTGAGGTACGTCGAAGACAGAATTTAACTTAAATCTGATAACGTGTAGATCTACTATGAGATCATCAACAGTTTGTTAAATATCGAAAGATATTAATTACCAGGTATAGATAAAATTAGAAATTTTCTAAAAAAATGCTAAACTTTATATATATATATATATATATATATATATATTAGCTTTATTCACAATATTACGACAAGAGCTGACACTTGGATCCGCTGCTTAAGTCTCCCTTAATTATTTGTTGAATGAAAATAGGAAAAAAATGTCATTTAAGTAAATTGCTAATCTTAAAATGGTATTCTAGATTACGTAGAAAAAAGTAATTTGTTTCTTTAATCCTTTTAAAGAAAAAATAAGGACTCTCAAGTAGGTTTGGATGGCAGAGGAGAAGCTACAAATGTATGTACACGTAAAATATTAAAGCAAATAGTTCATTTAAATTATATATTTTTTGCTAAATAACCGTTATCTTAAGAATATCGTAAAATTAGTTTCCAGTAATTTTATCACGTTTTACTGAATGAAAGCTTACTTGATTCTAGTGACTGTAAGGTAATTAAAGGCATGGTGAACCTTATAAAGAGGGGACCTTACAAAAATTATTAACTCATATCTTTGAAATTTTGTGTACATATACAATGTATCAATAATGTATATTATTCTGAATGCGTTTTAAAAGTTATTAGTAGTAAACAGACAAAAGTAAAACGATATTTTGTGTATCGCTTTCTTCGATAAATCTGAGATATTAGTTTTTCACTCTTTTGCAACCAATTGTTTTCTATACTTAAATATGAAATTACTAATGTGATCTATATATAGGGCGATCAAAAAGTTTACGTTTCAAGGTACAAATCAAATATTTGGCATGCCAGTCATACAAAATTAAGGAAATTCATCCACTTTTCCACTATGTTGAATATACCTCTCTGGTAAATCTCCTCTTTCTGCTCTTTGAAATCTGAAAGTGTCTCTGCTGCATCCACATTCCAATAGTGAATAATCTCGGACATTTAATCGCTTAATCTGAAAGTGGTTGCTGCACTAACATCCATTTTAAACATTAATCATATTTTTTTAGATAAATTTGTAAAAAAATATTAAAAGATACTATAATATGCAGTTTTTCTTTTAATTAATTCTGCAATGATATAATAAATGTCAAAATAAAATAAACATGTTTTCTGTTAATTTTTTAAAAATAAAAATGTTAATTTTTTTATAGCATTTTAATTTACCAAAATAATTTTTCGATTGATTTTTAATTTGAATTTTTCATTTTAAAAATAATTTTATATTAATGTATAATATATAATTTTTTTTTTTATTATTTAATAAAATACTTATATTATTTATCATGGATAAAAAATACTTTCAGTTAAAGACCTTTTTTAAGTAATTGGAGGAGGCTTGATCATATTTAAAGGCAAACTAATAGATTCATGAAATTAAATTAAATAAACATCTCAAAAATCTGGGAAAAAATCATAGGAAACTGCCTTAGCATAATCTCCTTTTTGTAAATTTACTAATTTGCTGAATATTTAAACTATTAGACTCTCTGAAGTAAACTGTAGTCGTGTCAATTTATTGTTAAAAAAATGCAAAAGGATCCTTTTTTACATTATTTTAACTAATTTTCTCCTTAGTTTTATAAAATTGCATTTTTAGTTTACCGATCTAGTTTTATAATCATAAATATAAAATGTATTATATTAAATTATTTGTTGTTAAAGAAATATTTCTTTTTAAACCACTGTATTTTCACATAAAAATTCCTTTGTAATATAGATTTTGGAGAGTACTCTAATTATTTTAGAAGGCATAAGTCTTTTATGAAACACAGTAAAATTTTTTTAAATGAAGGTAATAGAAAATTAAAGAGATGTGAAATTAAAAACATAATACCTAAAGAAAAATAACAGCCATTATTTGATAAATATATTCAAAATTTGTTTTCTGGTTTTATAAGATTAAATTTAATAAATAATATTTTTTTTTAGTTTTAAAAGTATAGACTTGTTGCTTTTAAAGCTAAATAATTATAATGATTATTCCTTATTATTAATTATTTATTGCTTATATCATTCCTTATATAATAATAGCCTAAGTTATCTATCTGTCCGTCTGTACTCGAATTTATGAAGCGCTTGGACCTGGAATGAATAGCATCCATATTGAATTTTTGATGAGTTAGGGTTAGCAACGTTCGAAATCCACCCCTTGCCCCCCTTTTTAAGTATTTAATACTATTATTTCAAGCTCTATTTCCCCGATTAAGAGCAGGCGATTAAATTTCTCAATTTATCGCATAATAAATAGGTAAAAATATTATTTTTTCTAGAATTATGACATCATTCCTTTAACTATCTGATTTAATTATTTCTTATTTTAAATTATTTAAATATCGTCTGCATTATTTTCATACTTTTTATCACTGAATTTAGATATTACGTAAATAATATTTGGCTTAATAAACAATTAAATATGTGATAATTTAAAAATGATTATTTTTTTTCAAAAATTTTATCACCGGTAAACAAGAATTCCTTTGTAGTGTTGTAAAAGTATATATTCCTTTACTTCTTTTAATTATGTGGTAAAAAAAATTAAGATAATTATGTAGCTAGAAAACTAAATTATTTTAAATAATTCAACGTGATTCTAAACTGCATTCAGTATCAAAATTAGAGGAGTATAAGATAAACAAATTATTTTAGTGTACAATAATTCAAAAAAACAAACCATTTTTTTTTAAATATTTACTTTAATTTAAAATTAAAAAATGTTATTATTGTTGATATATATTTATGAAGTTTAGAATAAAACATAATATTATTTTTTTTTAAAATTTTTAATAAACTCCTTTAAATTTATTTATTAAAAAATATATTTCTAAATTTTTTTTACATTAACATAGATTAATTTTATATAATGTATACTTAATTATTCATCATTTTATTTTCATTTTTTACACATATACTTGTGATTTTTTAAAAACTCATTTTTTTAATGTTTTTAAAAATTTTTATTTAATACACTAGATTTAATTTGCATATATTATTTTTCATAATTTGATCTACGAAAATATTTAATTTTTTGTAAAGAAAATATTTCAAATTAATTTAAAATGAAATGTTTAATTTAAATATTCATGATATTTTTTTTACATTAAATCTGTTTTAAATAACTTTTTTCACATAACATTTCTGAATTTTTAAGACAATGGTTTTCTACATCTGTTTCTTTTGCATGATTGTTGAACTTGACAATTCTTGTGTTAAGTAAACGAATTTCTGTCATTGGAATGGAAGTGTATCGACTTCTTCTCTATATTTATTTATCATACTTTAATACTTTTTCATATTTACATATATTTAACTATTATTTTCATATACATTCTTTGAGTCATTGGCTCACAACCAAAAAAATCACATGTAAATCTAGGGGTATGAATAATGAAGTTTAAATACTTTTATTACCAAATAAAACAACTGTTTTGAAAAGTGATATTAAATTAAAAATTAAATTTTTATCCGTCATTTGCTGTTGTATCTAATAAAACTGTAATTATTATTGCTTATTATTAAAAATGTTAATAAACTCATAACTTTAAAATTTATTTTATTAAAAAAATAATTTATTTCTAAACATTAACATCTATATGTATTTTGTATCTAAAACTCATTTCCAATTTTAACTGTTTTTAAATACTTTCCTCATTTTAAACAATTTTCTTCTTGTACGCTATAAAACTTCATTTATAAAGGATTATGAAAAATCTTCATTACACGGATCACGAATTTATATAAGGGAGTCCTTTCTAGTTATTACTTTCCTTTGTGAATTAAGCTGCTTAAGATTCACTTTTTTTCCTGTTTCACATGACAGCACATGTGAAAAGAAAGAGGTTTGGATGCACGTTTAGTGTTTACAGGTAGGATCTGTTGAGTACTTTCTCGGGTTATACGTATTAACTAATATGAAAATAATCTGAGAAAGTTTTAATTTATTTTACAAATCATAGCTGACAGAGCATGCCCTTTTCCCTCCCTCTTAAAAAGGCAAATTTTCCCTCTGTTATTTTCAGAAACCAAGAATAAGTGGTTCAAAATTAATACAATTTCTGTTCTCTTTGTATAAATTACTTGCTATCTCTTGGGGCCTCGGTAGCCTTTTTGGTAGAGCTTTAGTCTGGTAACCGAAAGGTGACCAGTTCTGTCTTCGTCTCGGCTAAAGACCGCCGTGTTGCTAATGACAGTTGAGGCACGTTAAATTGTCTTCCAAGTTCCCATAACAAATTATACCTCTGGGGGTACAGAATCACAGATGAGTCGGTCTCTGGTTTGAATCTAAATTCTGACTTGCGAATGGATGATAAAGTGTATGAATGAGTTAGACTGGCACCTAAAAAGTTTGTGTCTTGTTTGTTCGAGCAAAATTGTACTTTAACCTTAAGGGTGCTCGTTAACGACGAAAGGCGCTCACTTCCGCCTTATTTCGAAAGAGCAGCACTCATTCGGGCTTTTTATAACCAAGTGGCATTAAACCCACCCCACTTGCTATCTTAAGTCTTATTATTGCCCGGGGTTCTAAATACTTTATAGTATTTATCAGATGCCGCAAAATCCGAAGAAATAGGTTAAAAAGTGCTCTATGAGTTTCTCATTAGTAATTAGAAATTAATCAAGCAAATGTGATATATTTACAACTTCGGACAATACAAACTATATTTAAAATATTTAAAGGCACTACATGTACAATACTATACATATTCACTACATATACAAAGCACCACTTTTTGGTGTGCGATGCTAGCGTGTGACATGCCCGCCTACTTAACTGGGACTGATAAGCTTTCTGTTCGTAGACCGCCGCTGGGATGCATTAAAGGACAACAAATAACATTTTATTTGCAAGATTGTAGAAAAATGAAATATAAAACAAACATATTCTCTCGACGTCTCAGAGCCTAACGTAACCATGTCAGATGGACTAGCGTTCCATATCAAAGAAAAAAAAAACGAAGTTGCGTTTCTCTCACTCCAAATAGAGATCTCTCTCCAGGTTGCAGGCTCTATCTCGACTTCCTGAACCCCCAGAGATCTTCTCTCCCTTCTTCGAGGGGTCAGCTTCTGGAAACTTGATCCCTTTCGAAAAAGTAATCCTCCTTGGAGGTGCACTACCAGCCTGAAAAAAAAATCGATACGTGTGATAAACCTTATCAGCCCCCTTAGCCGTCCAGCTCCTATTTCCCTAAGGAACGCCGGGTAGAAGGGGTCAATTTTGCAGACATTGTGAAGGGTGTACATCTGAGAAACACAAGTCGTGGGACCAAATTCCTTACACAATATTTTATTATTCACAAGGTATCTTATTTTATAGGCAAAACATGAAGATTGTTACTTACTACAGAAGAAGTAACTTATTTATGTTATTGAAGTTATGTTATTTTCAACTAAATTATCACATGCAATGTCAGTTTATATCCTGCGTTTGAAAATTTTAAAAGAATGACATTAAAAATAGTTTGCTTTGACAATTCTAAATTGAAAAAAGCTCCAAGGTAAAAAAAAGAATGGAACGCTGAGAAGGAGTAAAAGAATATTTCTGTGAAACAAAGTGAACAGTGTTGATCTAAGGTCTTTAAAACTTCATTATATCGAAATCTGTTTTAATTCATCAATATGTGCGAATTTGTATAAAAGACAATGATTTTGTATACACATATATGCGTGTGTGTGTATATATGTATATATGTCAGGTTTAAAAATGGGAGTTAAAAATGAAGCGAGTTATAATTAAAAATAGTTGGAGCTCTTTAACGATAACGTAACAGGAGAAAAACAACCCCTCGAGTGTAAGTATGTAGAGTAAAGAAGCTGACGCGGAAGTAGGCAAGAGGAATTTGTTTAGGTAAGCAACGCCAAAAAGGCACTTCTGAGCTGGGAGTAGAGCCGATAACATCCTCCACGCTTGTCGTCCCAAAAAGAAGAACAAACGATATCTAATGGCGCATCCATAGACAGAAGGAATACCATAAAAGATTTGTACACACGAACCAATATTTGTCTACCTTTTTCTTGATCACTCGAAATGTGTCACATATATATATATATATATATATATATATATATATATATATATAAGGTTTCCGGTTCAGTTTTGAAGGAATAATTTTATTCTATGTATATTCTTATTTGTACTAACAGATTAATTCCATTATAAACAAAAAATATAATTCTATCAAAATTTAGAAGATTTTATTCTTTTTTAATTGATATACTATGCGAATCGATACAATTAATCACTATGTACGATACGAGCAGAGAACGCGAGGATTGGGGTTGTTATCCATTATCAAAATCTCATTTGACAACTAAACCTGCAACTGAATTAAATCTACCTACAAGTAGTTTCATGCAAAATTGAAACGGAAAGTGTTTGTGAACGTCAAAACAGAAATTCCAGAAGCAATGGACTTGTAATTTGGTTTGGTTTGGAGCGCTATTGTCAACATTTTTGCAACATTAGTGATAACGAAACCAGCACCTGCTCCGTAAAAAATGATTCCAAACGACTACTAACATCCATGGAACATGTGACAGTGGGATTTGAATCCACGAACTCCGGTGCCTTAGATCAGCGCCCCAACAATTCGGCCATCGTTCCGCATAATGCACATATAATGACAATAATTATATGCTTGACGTTAAATTAGAAAATATTGATAAGTTGGTTACAGCGACAAAATGACTGAAGATAATATCAAACCGATATAAACCGATATTTTTTTGGTTCAGTTTCAGTTTTCGTCCCAACCAAAATTTTTTGGATGGGTGGGTGGGTCTTGTAAGGTTTTTGGTTTAATTCTGGTTCAAAGCCCTGAATTTAACACATTGTGTGCGGGTACATTTCGTAGCGTAATTGTACCGGGAGCAGGGCGTTTCGCGCGTAAATTTAATTATTCAGTTAAATCTCAATAGATCGAAAATTATTTAATTTTTTAACCAACTTTTAGTATTTTATATTGAAATATATAAACAAATATATAAATAGAAATATATAAATAACAACCATAAGAGTTTTCTAAAAAAATTTTTTTAGTGGATAAATTTATAATAGTATCGTAAATATGAAAAATCAAATAGAAATAGTAGTATATAGTTTTAATTTTTCAAAATTATGTTATATATAAACATTTTTACATTGAAAAAAATGAAAGACAAGAACATTTGGTTTTGTTTTTCTGTATATACCGTTATTTTTGTACCCACAAACAAATCATTTTGTTACACTAACCCGTACTAGTACGTGACCCGCGCTCAAGTATCAATCGTCAGAAAACGTACTAGTACGTGTCCCGCATACAATGTGTTAATCTTCAATAAGTGTGAAATTGCACTACATTGGACCGTTTTCTTTGATAGCTTCCCAACTGCATTTCGGCTAGTAATTCATTTTGCCAAGGAAGCCCCGGCAAATTAATAGGGGCTAATAGCCCCTGTAATTGGTGAAGATATTTCACTGGTTACATGTATATATTTATAAAGTTGATTGTTTGATTGTGAGAGAATAAAAATCCTTATACTTATATTAATATCTTAAGTTAATTCAAACATTAACTAAATAAATATATTGCTGAGGAGGAATGTCTACTTACAAGGAAGATCACTATATTTACTTAACTAATAATTATTTATATTTTTTATTTCCAAACGGATTTCAAATAAGTCAAAGAATTAAAGTGTTATCCATTTAGGATTATTTGTTAATCTTCATTTTATCCATTCTTTATATTAATTTATTTAATACCAAATTTGCTTACAGTAATCCATCGTGAAAAAAGATTGGAATAATTCCGACTAAGTATATCTCTCATTTTTTATTTTAATATTCATTATTTTAAAAGTAAGTATAATTCTATTTCCTTACATCACCAAGACAGCAATTAGAAAAAAAATAAAAATAAAATAAACAGATTCTGTTCGATGAGTAGTATTTAATGACGGGATTATTAATTTTAGTAAAATTGTTATCGGCTTTTCAAAAACATCCGTCTATATAAATGAATAGCAGGAAATGTCGTTGGTTTTTCCTCGAGATAATATTTCAAAGATTGTTTTTCTTTGGGAAAATTGAAGATAAACTAAGGGGAATTTTGTTGTTTATAAAAAGAGCAAAGCTCATTAGAAATATGAATAAATTATGATCGTCATTTAGGAAGAAAACTTATGAATATCACCTCATTTGATTTTTAAGTTAGAGATATTTTTGGGGTAAAATATTAATCCCCTATATAATAATATCCTGAGTTGTCTTTCCGTCTCTCCTCGAATTTATGAAGCGGTTTGACCTGGAATGAATACAGGTATTCCTATAAGGCAATTTGTCACAACGTCACGAACTACCATAATGCCCTTCCCATTCATTTTCATGTTTACAACAGCCAATAGACGAACAATAAACTGCCCTTCCGTTTGCAACTAAAGCCAGAATTGTCATAAGTTGAGAATTTACCCTACTGCGTGAAATCGCCTTATTGGATTACACAGGCCTGCGAAATTGAAATTTTTGAAAAATACAAGAGAAGTTTTTTCTTATATTTAAGTTATTTGGTATGCTGATTTTGAAAATGACCTCCATTTTTTTCCATCACGTCAGGATTTTTTGTAAAATTGATGTACATATTACTGATAATGTCCTATATGGAAAAATGCTCTCGAACTGTTAGCTTGTACTGACTGGTAACAGTGGGTTTTATCTATTCATGTGAGTTTATTTAATCTGTTTATGATTAGGTATATTAATTTTTAAACAACAAGTAAAATTAAAAATGTATACATTTTGTACATAAAGAATGAAAACCATCTCACCCAGAACGCATGAGCTGCGCCAGGGCTAGACAAAAAGTTTCCTCGTTATTAAATTTTTTACATTAATTTTATAAGAAAAATACTCCTAGAACAACTCCAACTACCTGTTTTTACGTTTTATTAAGGTTTATATATATAATAAATGTAAGTTTGAAATATATTTGAAACTCAATACGAAACAAAGACATTTAAATTTAGTTACATACATTTTTCCGTTAAAATTTCTTTTTGACATTCTTCTTTTACGTTCAATCTTATCTTCATCTTTTGCTAACATCCAACAATAGTCGGCAAGCATATTCTTATTCTACCTACCTTGATATTTCCTCTCCATATCCTTCATGTCTTGATGGAACCTTATCCCTGTTCTTCGCTGACGGATCCTAAATTTTATGGGAAAAAAGACCAAATGTGATTGGAGGAAATGCAATTTTACACTCATGGAGCAGCCCAATACTTAAATTTGTCTAGCATGTTGCCAACAATTGTTTTAAATTTGGGATTTTTGTGATTGCCCAGAAATTTTTCCACAACATCTTTGACGGCAATCCAAGCTTCTCTTTCCTTTAATGTCATGGTTGTCTCAAATTTGTTATTCCTAATAAATTTTCGGATGTCTGGTCCTACGAAGACTCCCTCTTTCAATATTCTCCTCTTTCAATTTGGCTTTATTTTGACAAACTTTTTACACATATATTTTAAGCAATCACCATCTTTTGGAAGAGCCTTAACAAACTGCTTCATAACACCTAATTGTATGTGAAGGGGGCAGTAATATTTTTTTTTTGATCAACCAAGCTTTCTCGAATTACATTTTTGGTGCCTGGCACAAGATTCTGCCTTTTGAGCCAATCTTTTCAGACCCAATATTGTGTTTTGTCACGGCTGTCTCACCCACAAATAAAACACGGAAATTTTGTATACCCGTTTTGTTGATCGAGAAGTATGGTGATGATTTTTAAATCACCGCAAATGATCCAGCCGTGGTTGTCATATTTTATTTTGTTGAGAACGAGAGCTAGGTTTTCATACCTTTCTTTTAAATGCACCGAGTATGCAACTGGCACAGACGCCCATTGGTTTCCTTGATGAAGTAGGACAGCTTTAAGGTTCCTTTTTGACGAATCTATAAAAAGCCTCCAATCGTCATTATTGTAGGGAATCTTAAATTTTCTCATCAATCCAGGAACATCTGAGCAATAAATGAGGTTCTCGTCTTCGTCAAAATACTGAATAAATTCCTTTTCACGATTTCAGTACCAATAAAAAGTGGTTCCTTTGGCCAATAAGTTTTTTCTTTCAATATGGAGCCTAATAATTGAGTTGCCTCTTTCACAGACTAAGTACTAGTGCTTACATGAGGTCACTGATAAGGATTCGAGCGTCGCTATAGGTTAACAGCGATTGCGACGGAAGGGAGGGATGATGAAGAGGGACATTGCGAGTTTCTAGGCTCTTCCCAGGCTCACGCGCTTCCAGGAATCTGTCTAATTGGTGATCTGGATCAACATTGAAGCTTTAAAAGCCCTAAAATACTAACTGCGCTGTTGTAGTTTACCACAGAAGGGTAATTTTGAGGGTTTCATCACGGTAAAATGTCAAAACACGTAGGAAAGTATGAAAGCAAAATACGTGAGAAATATTCATAAAAAACCACATAAAATTCAATTTTTCAAAAAAATGTGACGTGATAGACATTTTTAATGATTCTTTTCAAAACCAGTACTAAAAAATACGTTAAGTTTAGATGTCAAATCCCTTGTATTTTTTTCATCGCAGGCCTGTGTTATTGATGAGTTAGGATTAGCACAACTCAAAGCTAGTAAAGTTTATCTAATCCTAAACTAACGATCCGATTGTAAAATAAATTGTTATAAATATGCTTCAAATCACGGCAAAAAATACTGTTGTCTTTAAAACCTTCAAAATCCACTCTTTCCTCCCTTTTCGAGCTTTTAATGCCATTATTTCGAGCCCTATTTTCCAGGGTTAAGAGCAGGCGATTAAATTTATCAATTTATCACATAATAAATAGGTAAAAAATAACATTTTCTTTATTGATGAGTTAGGCTTATCAAAACTCAAAACAAGTAAAGTTTATCTTCTCCTAAACTATCCATGCGATTCTAAAATAAATTGGTATAAATATGCTTCATATCACGGCAAAAAGACTGTCGTCTTTAAAACGTTCAAAATCCACCCCTTTCCATAGTTTAATGCCATTATTTCAAGCCCCATTTTAAGAGCAGATGATTAAATTTATCATTTTATCACATAATAAATAGGTAAAAATAACATTTTTTGTAGCATTATGACGTTAATTTCTTTCACCATCTCATTTAATCATTTCTTTTGTTAAATTATTTAAATATCGTCTGCATTATTTTCATACGTTTTATCACTGAACTTAGATACGACGTCAATAATTTTCTTTTAAATTTGGCTTAAATAACAGATTAGGTACATATGTGATAATTTTAAATTTGATCATCGATTATTTTTGTTGCAGAGAAAATTTTATCACTGGTATTAACAACAAATTCTATCTACCTCCACAATATAGCGGAAATGATAGTTTCATTCTTTCACTTTCATTAATTACTGTGGCAAAAAATTGAGAAGAACTTAACGATAATTTCGGCGTAGCTAAGAAAACTTTGAATTATCTTTCTAAATGAATTCAACGTGATTATAAACTGCATTTACAGTATCGGGAGTCTTTAGAGTAGTATGAAGGTAAACAAATAATTGAGAGTGTAACAAATAATTCTTAGCCAAAAAACAAACCAGTTTTTTTACTTGCCTCTTAAGGTACTTTACAATTCTGGAAAATTAAAAATTTTACTGATCTCGTCATATGACTGACTATATGCTAGTAATAAATAGGTAAAAATAACATTTTTTCCTAACATTATGACGTCATTCCTTTAACCATCTCATTTTAATCATTTCTTATTTTAAATTATTTAAATATCGTTTGCATTATTTTCATACGTTTTGTCACTGAACTTAGATATTACTCAAATAATTTTCTTTTATATTTGGCTTAAATAATAAATTAGGTATGTATGTGATAATTTTAAAATTAATCATCGATAATTTTTTGTTGCAAGATAATTCTCAGCCAAAAATAAACCCTTTTCTTTACCTGCCTCATAGGGTAATTTACAATTCTAAAAAATTAAAAATTTTACTGTCATATGACGGGCTATATGCTAGTATAACAGATTACTACAAAAAAAATTCAGACATTATAGTATGAAATAAAAAAATTATTGACAGAGTTTGACAACTTTAAAACCTATAATGATGTATAATTTTACTGATCCCGTCATATGACGAGCTATATGCTAGTGGCTTAAGAGTAAGCTATATGTTATACACTTAAATATGATAATATCTTTAACATGTAAGATAAGCTCGCACCCACAGTAAGAGCTGTCGGGCTTCAGGCCATCTTTTAAGCACACAATTTTAACGTTACGAAGGATAAATACCGATTTTAGAAACACAACACAGCAAAAATACATTTTTGACTTTTAAAGTATTCAATAAAACACTGATGTTAACATAAATGAATTAATGAATTCACAAAGGAAAAAAAGATTGAATTTGAATCTATAATTTTTATATCCAATATATAAAGATTATAAGAAAGTTATATATATATATCAAAATTATTTAACTTTAATATCTCCTTAAAAAATCTCCTCTCTCCGATTTTAATTCCTTAAAATCTTTTTCCCAGCCTCTAAATGTCTTAATCAAAGGAGCGTCCTCGACATAAAATTCTTTAAATGCATTTCTCAAAGCTTTCTATCCTATAGATGTAAATTTTCTATCTATTCAACACGTTTTCCAACTGTCGCCGCAAATGGCTCAGCGTTTTTTCTGATCTTAACTCTTAATTTCGCTGAGTAAGTTTCTTGTCCCTTGGGAAAATTGCTTCTGTCTTCTGTTTTGGGTGCTTCTCTGTTCGAGTAGAGTGATTTTTGTGTCTTTCCTTTGCCTGTCATTAACTAGTAAAGATGTCCGTTTTAGCAGGTCTAAAATAAAGTTTTTATTAAATTTGTGTCGGTCTATTTCAATGGCCCGACTGCATCGTTATTATTGTTAGCTGATTAGCTTTCTCCTTGTCCAGCAGTTTTATAATTATTGGATTACACACACACACACACACACACACACACACACACACACACACACACACACACACACACACACACACATATATATATATATATATATATATATATATATATATATATATGTATGTAAGGAAAATTCTCAGGGGTTTTCAAAACTTAAATCAAGGGTAAAAATCCCCGCGTCTTTTTACATTCCCCTTTCATTTTGCCCGGGGAGGATATTGTAAGGAAAATTCTCAGGGGTTTTCAAAACTTAAATCAAGGGTAAAAATTCCCGCGTCTTTTTACATTCCCCTTTTTAACCCCTAACCTAAATTGACCACTGGGGCTACAGGTTACGCCCTCAGAGAAGGGGCCTGGCCAATTATAAACCTACATGGCCCTAGCGGACAATTTAGGAAATTTCCAAATAAAAAGGAGATACACGCTAGCGGAGACAGATTTTCCTAGAGATATTTTCCCACAGATGTTGACCCAGGTGTTAATGGTCTTGTAAATAGAACTTTATGCTAGCTGACCCTTCAGTTTGTCCCTATGATGAAGTGGGAACCCGTCCTTCAAAGTTGTCTTAATAAAGGTCTATAGCTGAAACGGTATCATTTTTATGGCCATGACTGCAACACCCCATCGAGAAGTCAGTCTCATTACATATATATATATATATATATATATATATATATATATATATATATATATATATATATATATATATATATATATATATATATATATATATATAGATATATATATATATATATATATATATGTATACATACATACACACACACGCACACACACACACACACACACACACACATATATATATATATATATATATATATATATATATATATATATATATATATATTTATATATACCATTCAATTAAATTATTAGGCAATATGGCTATAATATGGTGGAGGAAGGTCTTATGTTTAAAAAAAATACTTTAATTCGTATACAGTCTTAAATTTGTGTCCACATTTTTGCTTTCTTGTATTTCTGAATTTCATTATTATTGTTTTATACTTTATTATTCTGGTTTTTGTAAATTTTTATGCATTCTGGTATTTTGATATATAATTATTTACATTTATGCAAAAGTTTACCTTAAAAGTACCTAAATTATTTTTCCCAAATTTGTTTAATCCTGCACCAGAATAAAAAGACATTCAAATTTTTTAACTCTAAAGAGTGGAATTACTTCCTCTACCGAAGAATAAAATCCTCAAATTGGAATTCTTTTTCTGTTTTAATGCGGCTTACATGAGATCTTCAGCGATGGATGAACGTTAGAGCTCTGTTCTTCGGTACCGGAGTTCCCGAGTTTGAATCCCTCTGATGACGTGGATGTTCGTCGTCGTTCGAAATCGGCTTTAAGCAGTAGGTCTCGGTCTTATTAATCTCCATGTAGCAAAACAGTAGACCGTAGCTCTCCAAACCGTACCATGAGATCTCAGGGAATCATGCAGAATTTAAACCCTATGAGGACCTTTTTTTACTGAAAATATAGGTTTTCGGCACAGAAAAATGCCGAGATATATTATACTTCTTATAGGAATTAGTGCTAGTTTCGCTCTGCAGATGTCAGAAATTTGTCCCTTTTTTGGTATATTTGGTAGTGTAAAGACGTAGGTTCTTAGCGGTCTGGGCCGAATGATGGCCGAATGGTAGAGTGCTGCTCTTCGGAACCGGAATTCGCAGGTTCGAATCCCGCTGCTGGCATGGATGCTTGTAGCCGTTCGGAATCGGCTTTAAACTGTAGGTCACGGTCTCATTAGCCCTCGTATGCAAAACAGTAGACCGTAGCTCTCCCAACCAAACCAAACCAATCTTAGTGGTCTGGATTAACCGGAATAAAATTATATTTTAGCTGACTTCTGGCTAAGACTAGTTATTTGTGTCTGGTGAGAAGTTAATAAAGACTAAGACTTCAATTCAGTATTGAGAGTTTAGTCTTGGGAAACTAAATAAAGTTAGATTTTTTCCAAACATGTACTAAATGCGGAATATTTTAAAAATTATACACTTTAAGACCCCTTAAGCATTTAAACAGTATTTTTTTTCTGTCTTGTGTTGAGGATTTCAGTGCTGAGATTCTCGTGTTCAGCCGTGTTTTTTATTTTAAACAGTGTTTAAAACCCTCCTTAAAATATGCTTTTTCACACAGTTTTAGAAAAGGTTGTGCTAAATAATCCCGATGAGTAGGTATTCAAGCTTGAATTATTTTCAGCGCAAAATCTTTCCTCAATTATTCTACCCGATAATTAGCCGATTTCGTGGGATGTGCTATGTGAGACACTGCACAGAGTGTTGTAGTTGAACGATGTAAGTTATACGTAACGTAAGAGAAAATAAAGATTCAGTTTCATTTCTTCATTAAAACCCTACATATAGCTTCAGCAGATTAGCACATTAGTTAATCTACATCAGCACATTAGCTGATTCTACATAAAGAATTAGCTAGTGTACTGTGTAGTTGGAAAATTCATTAAAAAATGTTTTTGAACGGTCAATTTTTACGAAAATATTTACATTTTGATGAAAAAATTCTTTTTCTGGTGACTCTCGAAAAGGTATGTCGTTGCTCTTCAAATTTGAACCCGAGTTCTGGCATTGGTGTTTACAACATTGATGTTCCTCTGCAAGGCAACTGAAGCTTGCGAGTAGTTGGCCAAAACTGTCGGTATGTCGTTGCTCTTCGAGTTTGAACCCCAGTTGTGGCATTGATGTTTATAACATTGATGTTCTTCTGCAAGGCAACTGAAGCTGGCGAGTGGTTGGCCAAAACTGTCGGTTTGCCGTTGCTCTTCGAGTTTGAACCCCAATGATAGCATTGATGTTTATAACATTGATGTTCCTTTGCAAGGCAACTAAAGCTGGCGAGTGGTTGTCCAAAACGCATGGGTGAATCAGTAATTCACACACGAGGACAGATTATTTAATGTTCATATATAACTAAATATATCTATATAAATTTTGGTAATAAAAGCCAGTCAACTACTGTAAGTGCTTCTTTATGTATGTTTTAAAATTATGCTTTGAATCACTAAACTCCTTAACGTATAATGTAATAGAATGTGAAAATCACTCCTTATAGCTAAAGATTTGACAAGAAATGAACATTCACATTTAAGTACTCCCGCGGACTGTTTTTTAAATTTACTCTAAGACACCATCCATTAAATGTAACAATACTTGTTCTTTGCAACTGTTTGTAGACCTTGTACTGGTTGTTAAACATGTCCAGCGTCTAGAAACCTTCTCCACAGTCTGATGATTAAGCATTGATGTAAATCGAGCATTACAGAAGTTATTGTCGTGCGCCACAATCACTTCATTATTCCGATGATTCTATTTTAATATAATAAGATGACAATATTCCGTACTTGTTACAAAATAAAAGTAACAGTTCGCTTTTATAGAGTATTGAAACAAATGGTGGGAGCCATAAGGTGCTTACATCCATAAGTTTGTAGGAACCTAAGCAAAATTCACAATAGGTATA
Organism: Pardosa pseudoannulata; assembly: GCA_032207245.1. Classification (NCBI taxonomy): domain Eukaryota; kingdom Metazoa; phylum Arthropoda; class Arachnida; order Araneae; family Lycosidae; genus Pardosa; species Pardosa pseudoannulata. The sequence goes on along the minus strand of CM063500.1, from coordinate 2,371,425 downwards.
TATATATATATATATATATATATATATATATATATATATATATATATATATATATATATATATATATATATATATATATATATATATATATATATATATATATATATATATATATATATATATATATATATATATATATATATATATATATATATATATATATATATATATATATATAGTATATATATATACATATATATATAATGATTATACTATATTATATGGTCACTTGCGATTTTAGATATTATGTTGAATATCTAGAAAATTACACGAGGAATTATACTGAAACCTCAGGTGTGTAAACACGACGGTAGACATCACATATTTCAACTAAGAATTTTTCCTGAAACCCCATAGGGGACAGTCAACAATTTGAAGAAAAACGAATATATTTTGGATAACCCTGCAAAAAAGTAATGTATGAAAAGCTTTGAAACTTTACCACATGATATGTATTTCATGTTATTAAAAATCTCAGTGGCGAGTAAACGGGTAAATATGTAATATTTTTTTCACTGCAGGATATTTTAAAGTTGAAGCTGTTATAAAAGCGAATGTTTGTTCTGGCTTCAGAAGAAACATTCATACTGCTCTTCGCAAAATACTGTATGAATATTTTGGTATTTATACAAAATACTATATTTGGATACTGCCCCTCATATTTTTGTTTCATTTTGGAAACAACGGATTTCGAACTTATTCTATCGACATTCAGAACTTTCAGAACTTTCAGATCTCGAACTTTCAGAATTTTCAAGCTGTGTTTTCGGGACTTTCAAAAAAGTTGCTCTGTACATATAGCTAATACATTATGTACATTATATTTTGATTGAATACGCGCATGCGCAGTGAAACATTATTTAGTAAACCTGCTTATTTTTCATCCAATATTTATTATTTTTTAATTCCGATTGCAGTGTATTGTGTACAATGTTGTTTGACATGTGTCCTGAAAATAGCATTATTTGATATTGAGAACTCTGCAAATTATAAGCAAAACACTTGGAGATATTTGGGATTATTTTTATAAAAACCTTAATTTCTCCACGAGTATACGTGCTATCCTCATAACAATGAACACAGATTATTACAAGAAGCTCGAAATTATAGCTCGTTCTCCAGCAACCTCGTTAAGGGTGATTGGGGTACATAAAATATGTTCAGGTCAGCATGCCCTCCAAATTCTCAATCGATACCTTTGAGGGTGATAGGTCAAACCTGGAGATCTTCTATTTGAACCCTGCGTCTAAATTACAAGACATCACTTCAGCAAAGACGTTCTTTTACCCTTTCGATGCTCGTCAAATTGAATTCATACCCCTTCGCCTAAATTCGTGTGGTTTATACATCCAGTGCGTGGCTCGTGTAAGGGAAATTAGAAACAACAACTTCTTCATGTCTAGTTACTAGTTTTTTAGTAACGACGATCGCTTCAAATAAACGGTTTTTTGGGAGGAAATCGAATATGATGTCATACATTTTCTGTCTCATATTTTTTTTAATTATACGTTGTAGAGGTACAATCCTTTGTTTTCTTAAATATTCAAGACAACTCATCTTGTATTACGGAGTTTATCCGGTTTTGATGGAACACCCTGTGTATACACACACATATATATGAGGCAGCGGCATTTTACTTTTAAATCAGGACTACAAAACTGCTAGAGCTACTCTCTAGCTAACATTTCTGTTACATTATTATCCAATCGGACAACACATAACAAGTTACATATGTGAAACTGCAATGAGATCCGTCTTACACAATTCGATATAACTGAACGGCGTTAAAAGACGTAATTTTTCGCATTTCCCATCGGCAGTAATTTTGCCATTTTCTTTGCCCACCGAGATATTTTTAACAGATAACAGCTGTCGCAACGTTACTCTCAAAACTGTGATGAAATTTTGCCTTTTACTTTGATTTGTTACTTTGTTCCGCTGAGTTGGGCATTTCTTTCCCTTTCGAAAAAGGGCTGGTTATCGTTCAATCATCAGAGTTATGGCTCAGGTTCGACAACCTTGTTCCGAAGAGTGTAGAGGGACGTAGATGTTTGAAAGAGTTTAGTTCTTCAAAAGTTGTGCCCCGGGGGTTGATCCTAAAAAGGGAAAGGAACAAACGACGCTTTTACTTTCTTTGTGAAGTTTTTACCTGTTTCGGAAAAGTGATATGTTTTGAAGAGTAAATGCTTCAAAGTGAATAATAAGCCTTTTTTTTATTATCGTTTCAATCGTGTTTTATAAACCATAATTAAAGAAATGTTTTTGTGCTTTGAACATTAAGAAGTTAAGAATGCATTATATTTTAAAGTACAAAGTCACAGTTGAATGTCGAAGTTAATTTATGTTTTTCTAAACAATATGCTTAAAATTTAACTGTGCCATTTTAATATGGATTTTACGCCAAAAATAATGATACCAAATTTGGCGATAATATTTATTCGCCAAAATATTATTTCTGGTAGATGAACTAAAGGTATTGTAAATGATAGGGAAATAAAGAATAACTGTTTATTTTCTTTATTTAAAATGGTAAATCGTTAAAAATCATCCATTCGTAACATTGTACAAAATAAATAAATAAATAAATAAATAAAACTGAGGCTGTTTTTCGTTTACAATATAAAATCTCATATTTTCCCTCTGTAATTCTGTATTTCTTACTATTCTGTGTCCTTTATTTTCGAAAATGTGGAATTTTAAAACCAGATGAATAATTTTGAATATCATATACTATATATTCCTTTGAGGGTTTTCAAGTTATATAGATTTCAATGTTCTACAATGGTACCTTGTGTTTCCAAAATTACCGCCAAGAGTATTTTTTTAATCTTCCTGTTTTGTAAATATCCAGAAATATCAACTACCATTAAAAATATTTAGTTTATATACACATATTTAACACTAGATTTACGGACCGAGCCAATTTGCCTCATTAAAAATTTGATCACTCTATATATATAAAACTTTAATATCACTTTTCAAAAACATACGTTGGTTTCTAGTTAAGTAATAATATATATATATATATATATATATATATATATATATATATATATATATATATATATATATATATATATATATATATATATATATATATATATATATATATATATATATATATATATATATATATATATATATATATATAAACTTTCATTCCTCTTCCCCGCAGATCCCTTCATTTCGCAATATCAAAAAATGGGGTATATCTATTTTCACTTTTGTGAGCCAATTTGACTCATAGAATGGTTCAACAGTTAATAGCATAACAGGAAATTTATTGGTCCTATCAGGCCTGAGCAACAATCCAGATTTTATTTTCCAATTGTCTGAAGAGCTAAGAAGTAAATATAGAGAAGAAGTCGAGAACACTTCAACTCAATGACAGAAATTCATGCTACTGAAGCACGGAAGAATTGTCAACAATCATGCAAAAGAAACAGATGTAGAAACCATTGTGCTAAATGTAATAGAAATGTTTGCGGAAAATTTGTTTCAAAAACAGATTTTATATTTAAAAAATGTTTTCCATGAATTTTTTGATAATAAACATTTTATTTAAATTAATTTGGAACTATTTGCTTTGCAAAAAAACTTAAATTTTCTTGTATGAGTCAAATTGGATTACTTCAGTAAAAATAGGTATATGATCAACATCCGTAAATATAGTATTAAACCAGTTTTTGTCACGTTTGGTCACGTTAGCTGCTTTTTTTTTATCTTCCCTTATATTGCCAATAATTTTTTCCTTTACCAACCAATCCATTTTTTTGTTTATAAGTTCTATAAAATTGTTAGTTTTTGTTATCAAGTGGTTCGAAGAGAATGGATTTTATGTAAAAAATAGTTCCAGTGAATGCTTGATTATAATGTAAAGTAAAACTATTGGTTTTTTTAAGTCTTTCACTTTTTCAAGTTTAAAAAAAACATGTACTATCTTTAAAATAATTAATTGATATACTCATATTTGTCATTATCTCTTTTGGTTAATTCGTTTAAAGCACCTAAATCTGCAGTTTTGAGACACGAGGGCTAGTGAAATTAGGACCTATTGCTTAAAGCCGATTCCGAAACCATACAGAAAGAAATATTTTACTTCTAATTTGTGCTTTTGTATATTAAGTTTAAGCATGTATTATTTTTTTAAGTACAAGATGACAACCGAATTTCGAAGTTAATTTATGTTTTTCTAATCAATATGCTTAAAACTTAACTGCGCCAGTGTATAGATTTCATGCCAAGAATGATGCTGTTACCAAACTTGCTGACAATATTTAGTAGCCAAAATATTCTTTCCGGTCCATGAAATAAATGTAATGTAAAAGAAAGAGAATAAAGAATAACTACAAATATTTATGTCAGCAATTGGATTCGATTCCACGAACTCTGGAAGAGTAGCGTCCTGGCAATTCGGCCATCCTCCATCATCAGCTGTTTTGGTTACACTACTTTTGTATTCTCTGTAAATTTTCACGTTGCAATTAGTCTGTGTTTTAATCTGCTTGCATGTGCATCGAAATTACCAGTTATTTCTATCAAGCAGTTCTAAGAAAAGAGATTTTATATAAATATTTGTGAATGTTTGATTTTAATGTAATGCAGAACTGAGTTTTTAAAAATTTTGCTGTTTTTTTTTTTAAATTTCCTGAAATGTGTGCTGCACGATGGCCGATTTGTGAGGGTGCTGGCCTTCGGTACCGCAGTTCGTGGGCACTCTGGCATGGATGTTCATAGCCATTCGGAATCGTCTTTAGGCTGTAGGTCCCGGTCTCATTAGCCCTCATGTTGCAAAAAGTAGATCGTAGCACTCCAAGAAAAACAAAACCAGAAATGTGTACCTTTAATAAAAAGTAATTGATGTACACATATTTGTGGTTAGCTGTTTTACTTACTCTACTTTTGTATTCTCTATAATCATTTTACGTTCCAATCAATCCATTTTTAAGTCTTTTTTGTTTGCATGTGTTTCTAAATTACCAATTTTTGCTATCCAGTTGTTCTAGTATTATGGATTTTACGTAAAAATCTGCACAGGAATGTTTGATGATAATGTAATGTAGGACTAAAGTTTCTTTATTAATCGTCTTGCTTTTCAGATTTTTAGAAACTAATGAGTATTATACTAAAATTTTTTGTACTTTTTAAAATTTAATGGTTGGTTACTCAATTAAATTACCAATTTTTGCTTTCTAGTTGTTCTAATATTATGGATTTTACGTAAAAATGTGTACAGGAATGTTTGATAATAATGTAATGTAGGACTAAAGTTTTTATTAATCTTCCTGCTTTTCAAATTTTTAGAAACTAATGGGTATTGTACTAAAATTTGGTACTTTTTTAAATTTAATGGTTGGTTACTCAATTAAATTACAAAATTTTGCTATCGAGCTGTTCTAATATTATGAATTTTACGTAAAAATTTGTACTAGAATGTTTGATAATAATGTAATGTAGAACTAAAGTTTTTTATTAATTTTCCCGCTTTTCAAATTTTTAGAAACTAATGGGTATTGGACTAAAATTTGGTACTTTTTAAAGTTTAATGGTTGGTTACTCAATTAAATTACAAAATTTTGTTATCCAGTTGTTCTAATATTATGAATTTAACATAAAAGTTTGTACTAGAATGTTTGATAATAATGTAATGTAGAACTAAAGTTTTTTATTAATTTTCCCGCTTTTCAAATTTTTAGAAACAAATGGGTATTGTACTAAAATTTGGTACTTTTTAAAATTTAATGGTTGCTTACTCAATTAAATTACCAATTTTTGTTATCCAGTTATTCTAATATTATGGATTTTGCTATCCAGTTGTTCTAATATTATGGATTTTACGTAAAAATCTGCACAGGAATGTTTGATAATAATGTAATGTAGGACTAAATTTTTTTTAATCTTCCTATTTTTCAAATTTTTAGAAACTAATGAGTATTGTACTAAAATTTGGTACTTTTTAAAATTTAATGATTGGTTACTCAATTAAATTACTAATTTTTGCTATCCAGTTGTTCTAATATTATGGATTTTACGTCAAAATTTGTACAAGAATGTTTGATAATAATGTAATGTAGGACTAAAGTTTTTTGTTAATGTTCTTGCTTTTCAAATTTTTAGAAACTAATGAGTATTGTACTAAAATTTGTTAGTTTTTAAATTTAATGGTTGGTTACTCAATATGATATCTTTTGCTTTTCAAAGAAAAAAATCAGATATAGATATCATATCGTGTTACTAATGACCAAAAAAGGGAGAGATAGAGAGAGAGCTGTCAAACGTCGTTCTGCGGAAACTTCAGAGAACCACTGAAGCTTCTAAAAACATTTTATAAGAAGTGAAGCGAAACATAACAGAACTGGTTCACACCTCGCCGTAAAGAAAATTTAAGTGTCGTAGCTACTTTGTAAGGCTAGAATTGTTCTATCTTAGCTTTCACTTTGTCTACCGTGGCGGTCACGGTTAACTGCGGTCTTGGGTGAAGAATAAGAATGGGTGGTGTTGGAGACAGACTACTTAGCTCCAGTCCAGGAAATGTTTACCAGCGGGGACGACCTTTGTGTCTCAAGTATGTGAGACACGAGAAATTGAAAAGCGTTGTTTCTCTTTTTTCTGGAAAAAAAAATAAAATCGATGGCCGTACAGTTGCTTTTGTGAGAACATTTGGCCTAGTTATTTTTATGGGGATTTTGGAAAGGATTTTAATTGTTTTCTTACGTCTGTTTTTGTAACCGCTGTGTTTCACAAGGCCTTTGGTTGTAGTTACTCTACACAGTTGAAGGTCATCGAATGAAGGGTGGTGTAAACGGAATTTGGCCTTCAGGTAATTTGACAAGCTTGGTTAGAGGTAGTTCCGAAATCAAATTAACAAGAATTTTATCAGAATGTTTGACAAGCTGATAACTCATGACAGACCACAGACATATATGTTAAAATGTTATTGAATCATGACAGTTTAGGAACGTTGTTACTCTAAAACTAGACTCTCAGGTGAAACAACCCCTAGGGGTCCAAGACCTACGGTGCCAATCTCCGTTTACGTGACCAAGGGCCATGGGGTGCGAAGCATATGTTCCTCTTAGGTGGTCAATTTTATGCTGAACCTCCAGTGTTCAGTTCCCAAGCACGTTTGGTCCTCTATTCATCTACTCACTGAAGGGATGAGTCAACCTTGCCCATCCCGGGGATCGAACTCGGACCTGTGTCGTGTGAGCTCGAAGCGCTATCCCAACGCCACTGGGGTTCTCTCTCTTGTTACTCTAGAACATAGAATGTTAGATAAGTGTAATTTGTTATGCCGTTTTTATTCAGAAACTTCAGATCTATATCAATTTAGAACTGAGAGGTAGTTCGTGGTAAACGAAACGAATGCTTGCATTTCAATTCTTAGATATACCACCGCTAGAAGAGTTATTTCAGGTGTTTACTAGGTACTTTTTTTTTTGGTATTGCTAATCTGGAACATTTGAATTCATAGTACAATTTTCCGACATAGCATCTTTGTAACAGACTTTTGTTATTTTTCTATACTTTCTGTTAGACAGTTTACTTTTGTTTCCATTCTTGTTGCTTTAACATACCATAACGGCATAAGTTATTTTGGGTAGTTTCTGGGAAGTTTTAGCCAATCTAAAAATATTTTATTTTATAACATACAGTTTTTATAACACATGAAGAACATCTTGAGGATGTAGAGCGAACCACTCTTGTTAGTTTTTCTGTTGATTTCAGTTTCACTTTAGATATTACTTTATATCTTTGTTCAGGTTTAAATTCTAGTTGCTAGTTCTATCATATGTTTGTACACTATTAGAGCATTAGCATATAGCCCGTCATATGGCGGGTTCAGTAAAACTTTTTATTTTCCAGAATTGTAAATTACCCAATGAGGCTATATTGAGAAACTGGTCGTCCTGCAGCGGTTAGGAATAATTCGTAAAATATCGGATGCACAAGCGAAAACATTAAATCTTTAAATAAATATTTTTAAAATGCCATGTTTGTTAACCCTTCGAAAAAATAAATTTCCCTTTGTCCACTTCGCAATTTAAGAATTCTTTAAATAAATTATACCATAAGATAGAGCAGCAGTTTCTCTGGTATTCTATCTTTTCTTTAAAGAAATCACCAATGAATATATATTTAACTAGCATATAACCCGTCATATGACGGGATCAGTAAAATTTTTAATTTTCCAGAATTGTAAATTACCCTATGAGGCAGGTAAAGAAAATGGTTTCCTTTTGGCTGAGAATTATCTTGCAACAAAAAATAATCGATGATTAAATTTAAAATTATCACATACGTACCTAATCTATTATTTAAGCCAAATATAAAAGAAAATTATTTACGTAATATCTAAGTTCAGTGATAAAACGTATGAAAATAATGCAGACGATATTTAAATAATTTAAAATAAGAAATGATTAAATGAGATGGTTAAAGGAATGACATCATAATGCTAGAAAAAATGTTATTTTTACCTATTTGTTGTGTGATAAATTGATAAATTTAATCACCTGCTCTTAACTGGGGAAAATAGGGCTTTAAATAATAGCAATAAACTGGAAATGGCTCGAAGAGAGGGCAAAGGGTGGATTTCGAACGTTTTACAAACGGCAGTTATTTTTCGCTGCGATATGAAGCCTATTTATACGAATTTATTTTAGAATCAGATCTATCGTTTAGGAGAAGATAAACTTTACTCGCTTTGAATTTTACTAACCCTTACTCAATATGGATGCCTCTATCCATTCCAGGTCCAACCGCTTCATAAATTGAAGGATAGACGGACAGATAACTTAGGATATTATTATATAGGTGATACAAAAAGATGACAAAAGTTTTTGTATAGTTCAACCAGAAGTTAAATTCTCGTTGGTGGCATACCGAATACATGGCACTACTTCTACAGGGGACAAAGCTATGTAAAAGCAGAAGGATATTTAAAATACCTCCCCCATTCATACTCTATAGAATTGTCTTTTGATCATTTTCATTCTGCTTTCTCCTTATGTACATTCTTTTGCACGTTCTAATATTCCAGTAATAACAGAATGTATTTTTAAGCACAATTCTCCGTTCATTTAACATTATAATCCCAAAGAATCTCTTGACATCGCATAACTTATAGTCAAACTCAACGTAAGAAATAGAGCCTCAGTTTTCTAAATAATAGCCCCCTTATCAAGCATGCGCAGATATGACGAGGGTCTTTGATACGTATGCAGACTATAGAGCAGGGGTGGCCAACCTGCGGCTCGCGAGCCACATGCGGCTCTTTGAAGGATTATTTGTGGTTCTCGATAAATGTACCCGAGTTCCCTTTTCATTTTTTCATTATTATAATTTAAAAATACATTACAACTGATGGAACTGCGGCAATGCTGGGTAAAAATATCGGTCTTATTGGGCTTTCAAGAGATGATTCTCAAATCCCGCAATTCATACCAATTCAATGCATAATTCACCGAGAACATCTCGTTACAAAATATTTAAAATATCCTGATGTTATGAAAACAGTGTTACACATTATAAATTACATTTGCACCAATGCAAAAATCATCGACAATTCAAAAATTTCCTTGAAAAATTAAAGGACGAAGAACTTTTAAATGATATTCAATAAATATAATTCCTGTAAAAATTTTTAATACTTTTTTTGCATACTTTTTAAATAGTATTTAATTGCAGCTCACGAAAAATTTCAAATTTTTAAAAATGGCTGAGACTATTAAGGAGCTTGGCCACCCCTGGTATACAGCATAAGAAAGCATAAAAATGTATAACCCACTTTAAATTTTATTAATCTAAAATAAAATTTAAAACACTCTGTCATATATTAAACTGACGAAATATAAATTAATGCTTTAATAATATGCTTTACTTTAAAAAAAATAGTTTTACCTAACATAGATTCAAAATTATAAATACGTAAACATGTTCTTTTGTGTTCTGAGACTTTCCTAGGAGAGAATTCAGTTTTCTCTTTTGTAAATGAAGTTGAATAACTACCTGTTAAGGAAGTTTCCTGAAATAAAAGATTGACTTTAGGGAAAAAAGAGAAGTGGAATATCAAACCGTAAAATAGTTACTGTTCTTTTCATTTTGAACTGTAAAGGGAGTTCAATTAACAAAGGATCTCGTATATGACTAACGCGATCAGAAACTTTGCTGTTACCCGAATATGAGTGACGCGGCAGTGAACGTGTTAAAAATATGATGTTATAGACCAGGGTTGGCCAACGTGCGGCTCGCGAGCCATATACGGCTCTTTGAAGGATTATTTGTGGCTCTCGATAAATGTATCCGAGTTCCCTTTTCATTTTTGCGTTATTATATATTAAAAAATTATTACAATTGATGGATCTCCGGCAATGTTGGGTAAAAAAATCGGTTTTATTGGGGTTTTAAGAGATGATTCTCAAATTCCACAATTCATACCGATTCACTGCATAATTCACCGAGAACATATCGTCACAAAATATTTAAAATATCCTGATGTGATGAAAACAGTGTAACAACACATTCTAAGTTACATTCGCACCAAAGCAAAAAATCATCGACAATTCAAAAATTTCCTTGAAAAATTAAAGGACGAAGAACTTCCAAATGACATTCAATAAATATAATTCCTGTAAAAAAAATTTTAATACCTTTTTTTGCATACTTTTTAAATACGTATTTAATTGCGGCTCCCGAAAAATTTCAAATTTTTAAAAATGGCTGAGACTATTAAGGAGCTTGGCCACCCCTGGTATACAGCATAAGAAAGCATAAAAATGTATAACCCTTTTTAAATTTTACTAATCTAAAATAAAATTTAAAACACTCTGTCATATATTAAACTGACGAATTATAAATTAATGCTTTAATAATACGCTTTACTTTTTAAAAAATAGTTTTATCGAAGATAGATTCAAAAATATAAATACATACACATGTTCTTTTGTTTTCTGGAACTTTCCTAGAAGAGAATTCAGTTTTCTCTTTTATAAATGCAGTTTAATAGCTACCTGCTAAGGCAGTTTCCTAAAATAAACGCTTGACTTTATGCATAACTTGACTTAGGGAAAAAAAGTGAAGTGGAATCTAAGCCGTTAATTAGTTACTGTTCTTTTCATTTTGAACTGTTCTTTTCATTTTTCATTTTGAATGTTATAGACTAGGGGTGGCCAACGTGCTGCTCGCGAGCCACATGCGGCTCTTTGAAGGATTATTTGTGGCTCTCGATAAATGTACCCGAGTTCCCTTTTCATTTTTGCGTTATTATATTTTAAAAAATTATTACAACTGATGGAGTTCCGGCAGTGCTGGGTGAAAAAATCGGTCTTATTGGGCTTTTAAGAGATAATTCTTAAATTCTACAACTCATACCGATTTACTGTATAATTCACCGAGAACATTTCGTCATAAAATATTTTAAATATCATGATGTTATGAAAACAGTGTAACACATTGTAAGATACATTGGTACCAAAGCAAAAAATCATCGACAATTTAAAACTTTTCTTGAAAAATTAAAGGACGGAGAACTTCTAAATGGTATTCAATGAATATAATTCCTGTAAAAAATTTTTAATACTTTTCTTGCATACTTTTTAAATAGTGTTTAATTGCGGCTCACGAAAAATTTCAAATTGTTTAAAATGGCTGAGACTATCAAGGAGCTTGGCCACCCCTGTTATAGAGCATAAAAAAGCATAAAAATGTATAACCCACTTTAAATTTTACTAATCTAAAATAAAATTTAAAATGCTCTGCCATATATTAAACTGATGAATTATAAATTAAAGTTTTAATAATACGCTTTGTTTTTTATAAAATAATTTTATGAAACATAGATTTAAAAGTATAAATACGTACACATGTTCTTTTGTTTTCTGAACCTTTCCTAGAAGCGAATTCAGTTTTCTCTTTTGTAAATACAGTTGAATAACTACCTGTTAAGGAAGTTTCCTAAAATAAAGGATTGACTTTATGCATAACTTGACTTTAGAAAAAAAGAAGTGGAATCTAAGCCGTAAATTAGTTACTGTTATTTTCATTTTGAACTGTAAAGGGAGTTAAATTGACAAAGATCTTGAATATGACTAGCTCAATCAGAAATGTTGCTGTTACTCCAATATGAGTGACACGGCAGTCAACGTGTTAAAAAGAATGATGTTATAGAACATAACTTAAAATTTTAATTTTTCTCAATTTTGTTTCCATTTTCTCAATTTTGTTTCCAAAGTTTTGTTTCCATTACTTATTTATTTTTCCAGTATGGGGAATTTATTTGTCTCGATAGCATTCACCATAAAAAACAGCTGTTTTGTTACCCTTTTTATTACGCATAGGAGCACCATATAGGTATAATAACTTTGCTCCCTATGAATGGAGAACTCCAATACAGTGATCCCTCATTTTTCGTGGTTAATAGGGACCAAAACCTTCCGCGAAAGCTAAAAAACCACAAAGTACGATTTGCCCCTAGGAATTTTCGTGTATGCGGGTACAGGAATGTTTTAAATATGTAAACAGTATATATACTTTATAGATTTAAGACTAAAATTACAACATTATACGTATTTACTTAAACGTGTCAGTGCAAATTAATAAGGTAAATTACAAAACATTATAGAGTAATAAACATTAATCAACATTGTTTTCTGAGAGAGGCGAAGAGTCTTGAGTTGGTGGCGGAGGAGAGGCTCTCACTTGACTCGTAGAAGCATTAGACTCACTCTGAGACTCTTCTGCTGGAGGCGCTGACGGTAGAGCCAAGGGGCTTTAGCTTGGAGAGAAACATGGTGATGGGTAGTTGTTGTCTTTGTTTTTCCTTTTCCTTCAAAATACCCCTGTACAAGGATATAACCATGTCAAAGCGATTGCTGAATTCGACAACTCTAATAATATTGTCTTCAATGTCTTCTGCAAATTCTTTCCATATTTCACAATTGTTGCAGATTCTCCAGGGTAAGGCTACGTTTTTCATTCTGTTCTTCGTCTTCCTTTTCATTTTCTTCCTCACTTGCAGACTTTGTCATCTCAAGAGTCCATGGTATGTACTCTGAGTTAACTAATCTCTTTGTTTGACATGAAGGGATCTTTCTCTCTCACGCATCAACATGAAACGACGCTCCTTTCCACAATGTGATTGCCTACATGGTTGTATTTTTTCACTTTTATATTTTGATGAATACTTTGGAAAAACCCGCGAAGCACTGAAGTTGCAAAACATGAAGCGCGAAGTGGAGAGGGAACACTGCACTTCCAATCTTTACTCAGGAATGGAATCCAAGCCCATCAGACTTCAACACAATAGGCTAAGCGCATGGTTAGCTTATTGTAGAGTGGTTTGTGCATAGTACTGTACAATCTGAATGGCTTTAGTTGAAATTATTCCACGCGATTTTGTTTCTTAAATACCTCTCGCATTTCTTTTTATTTTCTTTTGTACTATATCTCGTGTGTGAAGACCTTGTATTTATGCTCATTACATTGAACTCCTGTCAAAGTTGGTTTACAGCTGTAGACGATGTAGGTAATGTAACACAAAGGTAAATAAAAGAAAACCAGATACATGTGGCCAGAATGGAATGTATCCTTGTGTATTTTAACAAGCTTATCATCATTCCATGGCAAATAATCGCCATTAAATTGTATTTTTTTATGATTATAAATGGTTCCTCAGGACGTATACATATTATAACTAGAATTTAAATGAAAACAAAAAATTAGGTAAAATAAAACTAAAATTAGGTAAAATTAGGTAAAATAACAGTAGCATTTATAAAAATGCTACTGTTTAATTGTTAAATGGGTATTTAAAGTTTCAAAGCTAAATTTTCCTAAAAGTACCGATAGATGTAGTGCCTAAGTAGACAAGAAGGATCAAGGCTTGGTCAAAACGGATATTGCCGTTGAAATCTGAAGACTGTAAGTTTTCGAGGTACCTTCCTGTACTGCGTAAAAGGGAAGTTAAAGCACAGCCAGGGCACCCTGATTTCACCCTTATAATGTCTAACCCGAGAGATACCATAAATTGTGAGCAACTCATTGTTTCCTTAAATTTGACATTTGAAATATATTTGCAACAGGGATTCTTGAAATTTGAAATATTCTTATTACATGATTTCTTGACATTTAAAATATACTTCTCTCAGGGTTTCTTCCATATTAAATCAGGAAATTTAAGTGGGTACTTCTTATTTCAGATCGTGCCATGCCTGCCTACCTCTACCGCTGCCACGGCCACCGTGAAGAAGGCCGCCTTAGACCAGACCACCGTCCAGATGCTGAGCAACATCCTGGAATCGCTGGACGCGTTCCGGAACGACAGGCTGCGAGACCTCGAGAAGATACGCCTGTCCGCCCCGGCCGGAAACGGGACGACGGCACGATCCGACTCCGAGGCCCAACTCTACCTCACCCCCAAGAACAGCTCGGTGTCTGAACACATCAAGGCTTTGAAGGAGGGTATCATGGGACATAATCCCGTCAAGAAGACGTTCGGCTACAAAGTCACCGTCTACACGTCGCCAATCGGGGAAGACGGTAAAGGTATGTTTCAGTCACTTATATGTAATGTTCAATAATAATATTGTCTGTTCTTTACCAAATCTATATATGTAGGCAAGGCTGTTGTAACATGATCCATTTTTAGGTTCATATTGCATTTTTCTTCTATTTTGCCAATATAAATTTATCAGATGTATAATTTTGATATCATAGACTCAAGAGCCAAAACATTATGTCCACCCCTACATTTTGCAATGAACTCGCCTGGATGACGTGGAAGGCATGTGATCAGCGGAAGTGATATTTAACTGCTGCTGGAGAGTCTGAAGAATCATTCTTTCACTTACTTCTCTGTGTGATGGGAAAGGCTGGGGATCTAAGTGATTTTAAGAGAGGGCAGATTGTAATGGTTTCAGAATACGCCGTCTTCTAGGAGAACAGTTGCTCCCTCAATGTACAGTAGGTCATACACAGACCGGTGATGGCGGTATTATGCTTTGGGGGACGTTTTCTTGGGCATATATGGGACCCGTGGTTGTGGTAGAGCAGACTATGAATGCTACAGGGTATTTGAACATCATTGCGGACCGGTTGCACCCTTTCATGACCTCTGTTTTTCCAGCTGGAAATGGTATGTTCCAACAGGACAACGCCCCGTGTCACAAGGCTAAAATTGTGTTGGAATGGTTCTAGGAACATGATGATGAATTCCAGTTAATGTCCTGGCCCCCTAACTCATCGGATCTCAATCCGATAGAGAACATTTAGGATGTCATGGAACGGCAGCTCAGAGTTCGAAAACTACCCAATTCGCAATATCCCGGATTTGCGTAACCGTTACTTAAACATCTGGTACAATCTGTCTCCGGTCATCTACCAAGGACTTGTGGTATCCATGCCAAGGCGGATTGAAGCTGTGTTGCGCACCAAAGGTGGGGCAACTCGTTATTTACAGGTGATCATAATGTTTTGGTTCTTGAGTGTAGGTAGTCAAGTACATAAAATTTATTTTAATTTCTGTGATATTTTTATAGTTCTAAGCATTAATCCATTTAACTGCATTCGACGTGTATACACGTCAATCTAAAATTTTGTCTTGGGGCGTTCGACTTGTATACGCGTCATAGGAAATTAAATAAATGCCATTCGATACATAAACTCTGTCAATAATTTTTTTAGTTAGATGAAATGTGCCACTTAGTGGCATGATTTCCTTATAATACCAGTAAACCTGTATAAATTTTAAAAATTAAATTTTTTTTATAGATTTTGTTCTCAAACACTTTAAATGTATAAACTGAGTAATATTTATTCTCAGAAAAGCATTGGATATTCCAAGTACTTTATTTTGCTAGATGTGAAACATCGCTTTGTGTGGTACATGATTTTAAAAAATACTTTACTTCAATTTTTCTTTTATTTTTGCAGCTTGGAAATTTAGTTATCTTTAAGCAATATTTAAATTTTTAATAACAATACCTCTTTCAGCATGAATTATTAAATAAAATTGAAATCTTAATCTCTTTACTTTAATTTTTGTACCGAATTCATCATGCAACCATTTATTTGTATTATGTTCGAAGTATATACACGTTATCGCTTGGTTTTGTTTAACGACCTTGACGAGGGACTTTTAAAAATTGCATTTAAATAGTAAACAATTAAAGTTCAATTTGACAGGATGTGCAAGTCATGGTGTATTGGACAAATTCTTTTCTTATATTTTAAACATAAATGCATAGGTAGTCTCACAGTAAATAATGTTAGAATGATAAAAAAGATTTGCAAAAAAACAAGTTTTATTGCCATACAAAAAAATTTTTTGATATGTATGACATTTTTGCGCCTGATGTTCTTCGAGGCATGGTGTTATTAAATTCATAAAAAAGAGATATTAGTTATAAAAATGGAAATGTTTGCTTGAATGGAATTGTCTTTGCAAAAGAAAAAAAATGTAACTGAAAGTTGTTTTTTTAAACTAAGCTATGGCAAAACAAACAAAGTATAAAAATTATTATCAGAGGGTAACGTCAAATAAAATATAAAAAGCTACTAAAATAGAAAAGCATCTTTTGGACTTAAAAAACATTACTATACAGACAAAGCATACACTTAAACGTCAGAAGAAAAAAACGTCAAAAGTGTAAAGTTAAAACATTTTGTATGGAAAAAGGATAGTTTAACTATTTCAATTGTATTTCTTTCTAGCGATTGCTTACAATAAAAATTTATTTTCAGGTATAAAAATGCATTTATTTTTATATTAAAAATGACCATATTATACATAAAAGATATATGCGTGGAATAATTTAAATAATACTTCTGTTGAAACAAAATAAGTAACTTTAAAATATTTCAGGGGTCTCATGACCCTTAAACCTTCAAAAGTTTTTTTTTAATTTATATATATATTATATATATATATATATATATAATATATAATAAACGCACACCACATCAATAAATGTACATATACAGTCTGTTCCATAAGAGCGAGTTACTCATAACTTCGTCAATAGATAGCGCGCAGATACCGGCCTTATTGCACGTGTTCTTCAAACATTAGAGAAGAATGCTTTATGGTTATATTCTTTATTCAAAAGAAAAAATGTCTTGTGCAGCTGCAGCAGTACGTGAGAAAGTCGGAGTCGTTCTTAAGAAGTGGGTAGCAAATTATAAAGCGTACAAAATGACGACCTACCGAAAGGGGTAAAAACCAGATAACGTAAAATCGAATGATAAAGTGATTTTTGCATACTCGATAATAATGGAGACTGGAAAATTAGTAGATGAAAAGATTTCAGTTTATTATTTATACTACACGGTACAAATGTATTTTTAATAATTCTTTGTATTTTCCGAGAAAAACTAAACTTGCAGCAAATATGTTGAAGTGGACATAAGAAAGAAATAAAAAAAAATGTTGCTAACCGTAATGAAAAGTTGAAAAATAGTAGCAAACCATGGGATTCTTATGTTTAGCATTCCTGAAACCCCTTAAGCTCATAGCTTGAATTCGCTAACACTTACATAAAAGTATTAAATCTTTTATCCAAATCCTTTATGAAAATCAGATTTCTATCATATTTCCATCACGTAACAGTTGTCTAATTACATTATGCGTCTTGAAATTTCCAAAAAACTAAGTTATGTAACAATCACTGTACCACAAAAAAAAGATGAAATAAATCTCGCAATTTTGCAAAATTTAGAAGCAGCTAATGCCGATTCTAACAAGGAAACTCACAAAAAACCTAACTTGTGCAAACACGTGGTTTTAATTTCATAACTGCAATTAACTGATAGCACGCGGTGCAGTATGTAATTATACAATAGCTCACGTAACTGCCAAATCTGCAACGCAAAAATTTAATTTCACGGTGGCATTCCCTCCGTTATAATAGACCCCGATAAATAATAAGCAAATCATAACTAATAAATTTTTTTACTCGTTATTATGAAACGGTTTACCATGCTCCATGGAGTAATTTTTTATTCCATCTGAGAGAAACACATTGTACACATCCCAAATAACTACAAGTATGTTCCGGTTTGACGGCGTTCTCTACCATTTAATTTCGTTTCTCAACGCTGTCATGAACCCGGTGAATGTCGGCAACTGTCCATTTCTTTTCACGTCCACAAACAATGCTCTTCAGAAGTGATTTTTTTCTCTCTACTAAAAAGGTGAAAATATTTGTGTATTAATAAATGACGGTGAATCAGTGAAACGTGACCGTTCTGTGATTTGTCGTGGAGTTCTCCATCCCCCCCCCTTCTGTGAGAGAATTTTCTGTTTCTGGTGCTGCTACGATCCGGAAGTTGGACTTGGTGACCTTTTTACTCAGTGGGACTCGTATTTACTTGGTCACGCTTTGATTAAATGGACTGCGCTCATTGCTTTCTTAAATTGCGTGCATTAAGACTGAAAGTTGATTTTTACAGTGGAAAAAAGAAAAGTCGTTTTTTTCTGTATTTCTCTCTCTTTAGAAAATATGTGTCCATTTTGGTTAGTTAAATGCTTTAGAAATTTATGCTGGTATTTTTTTACGGCAACTGTCAACTGTCAACTTGCTCAGTACTGGACATCTACCTTTTGATGAATTATGGGAAAATATTTTTTGCTTTTGATTTTAATATGAAATATTTATATTTTAACAAGGTTTAAGGTCGTAGGCAAAGGGGCATTTGGTAGACAGGTGCCCTCTCAAAATTCTAGAAGACAAAAAAATGAGTCGTAAACAATATGAGAAGCGATGAGGTTGATCACATTATTTGAAGAATAAAAGTTACTTCTTTTAGAATCGAAATTAACACCACCTTCGGATTTAAGACTTCGAAATGTTTATAAGTGTGCGTACGTCGGTATGTGTGAATAAACTCTACAAAAAGCTCTCCCAAAGAATATTTATTTAGAGAATAAAACAAACACCAAGACCTGTCAAAATGACGACTTCAAAACTGAATTGAATGATCCAAAGTGTTCGACAGTCGTTGTAACGGGATCTATTTTGCTCCGATTACGATTTAGTTTAGAACTGATCGGTCTAACAGGTAAATGTAATCAGGAAGCAAACATTATCAGTTGTACTTCTAAAGTGATAAAGTTCTTGGTGAAAGGTCTAATCTTGGAAAATAGTATGAACAATATTTTTTGTCAATTCTAGGCAATAGAAACTGTTTTTGTTTATTTATTAATAAATTATTATACTAAATGTTGTTTTTGCTAAATTATATAATTTTATTTCCATTAAAGGGACATATAACTCTTAAATATCGAAAAATTGTAAAAAATATTATCATTTTCTACTTTTCTCATACGTTGAAAACTATCCGTTTTATATTTATCATTTTTTTTACCATAATTAGAACAAATTATTATCTTAACACACCTATTTCATTCAAATTTGAAACTTAAAAAAATGTTTTTATTAGAAAGTTTTAAATGGGAGACCCTTTGTTGTTAACAAAAATGATATCAAGGCGTATAATTACTAAATATATAATTAAGTTTAAGACAAACTTAAGTTTAAAACATGCTACAATATCTCAAAACAAATTGGAACTTAAATTTGTATATATTTAAAATACATATATAATTAAAAAGTATATTTGAAAAAAGTGAATTTTTTCTATAAAAATTAAAAAATTATCATTGAAAAAAAATTAGGAAATATACAAGGAAATTTAAGTTTAATAGGATGAAAATTATAATGCATGCAATCTATAAAAGTTTAATGAAAATTTTTTTTTAACTATTTAGGTAACATGCGAGTTACATGAAAAAAAGACACAATATAAGGAAAATCAAGTTAAAGTTTTGTAAGTTTAAATTTGTTTACAGTAAACAGCTGACACATTTTTATTCCTAACTACTCTCGATATTGGAATTTTTTACGCGGATTGTTTTAAAATGTTCATAAATGAATTCCTTTTCACATATATTTTTTCTGAAAAATAGAATTCTTTGTCGATTTGACAGTCGTATTACCCCTTAACTAAGTCAAAAGTTACAATGAAAGCCACGATCAAAAATCCGTCAAATTCCCGGTGAAACTTGGTATGTATTTAACATCGGTAATTCTAGAGCTACAACTAAAAGCGAGGCAGAATGATCTCGAAACTATCCTCTTCTAGGGAAAAATGGAAAACCACATCCATTAGAATGAACAAAAAATTATCCGTGTTCGGTTGCTTGTATTTCTAACTCAATTAGTTTTGCCCTATTAATTGCGCCGTTTTCCTTTTCGCCGAATATTTCCAAGGCTACCCGAATTATGTTGTCGGTCATTGTTAATTTGTAGCTAATGGGTTTCAGCCGACCTGTGGAAAAATTTAGAGTCGTATTGTTCGAAAGATCTTATCCGTGTCTCAAGCTAGATCCGATTCGCAATTCATCGCGGTTGTTACGCCACTTTCCACTAAATTTATATCCTCTTTGGAGGGAGTAATTCTAAATTCAGTTAATTATGTATCTCATTTTGGGTTAGCAAATAAGAACAATGAAAGCGATTGTTTTAGGAACAAGAAAGTTTAACTGCGATTATATTTGTCTCTTTACAGTTGAGTTTCTATGTTTAATAGGATGTAATATTTCGTAACTCTAATTTCAATCCACTCTAAAATGGATGTCTATTTGTATGTATACCGTGAAATTAAAATAAAATAACTATGTCCTATTTATGTAAACTGTAGTGATTTGAGAGCTAATGTTGTTAGACTATTTTTTAGTAGGCCAACATTGTACAAAGATAATGAACAGTAATTCTAACATGTACAAATAGATCTCCTAATATCAATAACAGATATTAAATAGGGATTTGATTTTCATCAAAAATACATGTTTTTACAAGTTTGTCCTTATTTATGCATTACATATTTTCTAGCCGGTAGCTCAGTCAGCAAAGGCAACGCTCTCATAACTGGGGAGTAGCGGGTTCGGAGACCAAGCCGGCCTATGATGTGCCATGTTCGCTAAAAGTGACCGGGGCACGTAAAATATATTCGTGGTCACAATGTCCTCTAAGTTCTTAATCAATACCACTGGGGGTGGCATACCAAGCCTATGGGTCTTCTACTTGGTCCGAGGACCTACTTGAGCATAAGCAATATTTTCACCCTAGCGGTATTTGTTAAAACGAAGGTGCACCCTTTGCTTTAATAGGAGTAGTTTGTGACTCAATCGTGCTTAGTTTGATCCAGTGACTAACAACTACAATAATTAAATAATTGTTTTAGTGTATTCAGGGTGGAGAAATATAGCTATTTAGTACTACGTTAAGTCTTTTGATTTGATTTTAAAAACCAGGCAAAATTTGATAATCTTTCTAAAGAAATTATTTGTAAAAAATAAATGATCATCTATCAATATTAGGATAAGTTCTTGATAATGATAGTGATAAGTTTACTAAATGTTGCATAATCTCTTGGTTTTCAGGATCAAAATTTACAAATACATTAAAGTAATAATACATTAAACTTTTTGGACATTTATCATACCTAACAGATTTCAAAGCTTTGAATGTGTTTAAAGTTTGCAAAAACTCGTTCAATGTTCGAAACCCTTCGGCATCCGCTTTGAGCAGTAGGTCCTGGTCTTATTAGCTCTGGTTTGCAAAACAGTAGGCCGTAGCGAACCAAGCCAACTTAAAATGGTTAAATATTACGATTAAAATTGGTTAATTTGGTTAAAATATCATGGGTATATAAAGATATATATATATATATATATATATATATATATATATATAATCAGTCCTGTTCAAATTAAAATGAAATAAAATGTATGTCACTATGTAATCATAGAGAGAGATGTGGAACACTGACAAGAATTGGTCTTCTAGGTAATATTTGGGGCTTTTCAAGCCACTTACGTTTGATTGATTCTAATGGATTTCAGAGAAAAGTTCAAATAGCATGTCAATAAATACAAATTAACCCTTTCAGGGTCCTTGGGAAGAATACTTCCCATCTGAATGAACTTGCAAAATACACCTGTGAAAAGTGCAAAACCCATTACAATATATTTTTTCCTTGTTATTATAAAGGTTGGGAAGACTAATTCCTTCTTCAATTTTGTAGAAGTAAATCTATTCAGATGGAATAAAATTAGCACTTCTGTTTTGAAAATTTGAAAACGTTGTGTGATAAATAAATAGCCCACGAAAGGGTTAAGCAGGTTTAACAGTTTTGTTTTTATGGGGAATTTTTTTGCCATGAGGTTTAAAGAAAATGACGGATATTTTGTATTCAGTAATAAACGTTAAATAAAGGAAAATGGAGACATATTACTTAATGTTATTGGAGCTAAATTCATTTTCTTTTAATAATTATTCTAATATTATAACAGTAAAAAGCTATTTCATGTATTTAATATGTTAAGAAGTTTAACTTAATACAACTCTATATTTTTTTTCTCACACTATATTTCCTTTAACATAAACCAACACTTAAACATTTATATTACGTATCTACTTTTATATAATCTATTTAGCTCAAGTTTCAGTGAAATACCGTATCGATTAGTCATTTATACTCGTAGCTAATTGACCATCGCTAAATCTATATGAATCATCAAAATCAACTCTTTTAGTGTATTGTGTAAGTTTACGCGATTCCGGATTAGTAAGACGCTTGCCGAAAGTATAATTCGAGATTAAGATGCGGAAGAATGCTTGTTGGGTTAAGTAGCTCTCGTTCGGGTGAGAAAAAAGTCGTCATAGAACTGTATGTCGTTTTACTGTGGGAAGTAGGGGGATGTGACTTAATTGCAATCTGGTAGGGATAATATGCCAGGAAACACTCATCAGACGGTGGGAAATTGCTGCATGGCGTGGAGTATTTTAAAATCATTTCCTCTTTTACTCTCTTTGTAGGCTTATAAAAAGGAATATACAAACAGTTGTTTTCCCCTTGGACTGGTTGTATCTAGGTCCTACGATGTCTTCAGCGCTATGTGTTGAGTTTTTAAATTTCAATTAGGTTTTATTTTTAGACTTGCTTGTAGTGTGTGTGTGTAACTACAGAAGGGCAGAATAGACCAGAAGGTCCCAAAGTGTTCCCTGTGATTTTTTTTTTTTTTTACTTTTTTATGTTGTCTGGTTATTACTTGAACCTACAATGTTTACGAGCCATGGTAGCTCAGTCGGCAAAGGCAACGATCTCGTAACTGAGAGGTTGCGGGTTCGGAACCCGAACCGGCCTAAGATCTGCCGTGTTCGTTAAAGGTGACTGGGGCACGTAAAATAGGTTCGTGGTCACAATGTCCTCCAAGTTCTCAATTAGTACCTCTGGGGATGGCAGGCCAAGTCTATAGAATTAGTGAAGATCTCGTAACTGAGAGGTTGCGGGTTCGGAACTCAAGCCGGCTTAAGATCTGCCGTGTTCGTTAAAGGTGACTGGGGCACGTAAAATAGGTTCGTGGTCACAATGTGTTCCAAGTTCTCAATTAGTACCTCTGGGGATGGCAGGCCAAGTCTATAGAATTAGTGAAGATCTCGTAACTGAGAGGTTGCGGGTTCGGTACCCGATCCGGCTTAAGATACACCGTATTCGTTAAAGGTGACTGGGGCACGTAAAATAGGTTCGTGGTCACAATGTCCTCCAAGTTCTCAATTAGTACCTCTGGGGATGGCAGGCCAAGTCTATAGAATTAGTCAATATCTATGAGAGGTTGCGGGTTCGGAACGTGAGCCGGCCTAATGTCCGTTAAATGTGACTGCACGTAAAATATATTCGTGGTGACAATGTCCTCCAAGTTCTCAATCAATACCTCTAAAGTGGCAGGCCAAGCCTATGGGCCTTCTGCTTGGTCCCTGCTTCAAAATTACGACGACCCACTTGAGCAAAGTCGCTCTTTCACCTTAACGGTGCTCATTAAAAAAAAAACGAAAGGCACACCCCTTCGCATTAATACGGCCGAGCGGTGTCCAAATGGTTAGGGTGCTGGCCTTCGGAACTGGAGTTCGTGGGTTCGAATCCCACAGTGGCATGGAAGTTCGTAGCCTTTCGGAATCGGCTTTAAGTAGTAGGTCCCGGTCTCATCAGCCCTCGTGTTGCAAAAACTATACCGTAGCACTCCAAAACCAAACCAAATCACCTTAATACGAGAGCCTGTGGCTAAATCATGCTTAGTTTAACCAAGTGGCATATGACAACAATAATGTTTCCAATACTATCAGTTGAATTTTTTGTTAAGAATTAAGTTTAACCCCTTGCATATGAAATATATTTGACAAAAAAACACGCCAAAAATTGGAATTTTTTCTCTAATTTTGTTTGTTATTATCATCAAAATGTTATAAATCCATTAGTTTTGAAAAAAACATTTAAACGAAATACTATTTTCACAAACATATATGGAAAATGTTAAAAGATGACAGTAATATTTGCTTAATTTACAGGAAAATAAATCAAACGACATAATTTTTTAATTAAATATAACAAACTGAGACAACAATACTATTATTTATATCAACTGCCATGAATTCCATGTCCCTCAGATTCCTTCGAATGGAATTTAATGGAAAATTTAGTTATTCAGTTAAATCTCAATAGATCGAGAATTATTAAATTTTTTAACAAACTTTTCGTATTTTATATTGAATTATATAAACAAATATATAAATAACAACCATAAGATATTTCTAAACAAAAAATATATTTTTAGTGGATACATTTATAATAGTATCGTAAATAGGAACAATCTAATAGAAATAGTAGTATATATTTTTAATTTTTTAGAATTATGCTATATATAAACATTTTTACATTATAAAAAAATAAAAGACAAGAACATTCGGCTTTGTTTTCCTGTATATACCGTTATTTTTCTACCCACAAACAAACCATGTTGTTACACTAACCCATTCTAGTACGTGACCCAGGATCAAGTATCAATCGTCAGAAAACGTACTGGTACGTGTCCCGCATACAATATGTTAACATCTACCTTGAAAGAGCGGGGTTGGGGAGATAAGCGGAGGGAGCGAGTGGATGAGTGGGCAAAAGACAGCAAAAGAGAGATATGTAGAGAGGAAGAAAGTGAGAAAGAGGCAGAAGAGTGCTAGAGAAAAAAAAGAAGTGGAGGAACGAGAGTGAGAGTAAAAAAGCGAAAGCGGGAGAGAAAGCAAAAGAGCATTAGAGGAAAAAAGAGAGGAACGAGAGTGAGAGCGAAAAAGCTAGAAAAAGAGAACTTAGGAACAACAGAGTGAAATATAGAGCAAAAGAGCGAGAAATAAAAGGAGAGTAAGAACGAGAAGGAATACCGAAAGAGCAAAGAGAGCGAGATCTTAGGAGCAAGAGAGAAAAAGAGAGTGAGCAAAAAAAGAGTAAAAGAATGAAAGAGAGATAGTTTTTAATTAATGTTTTCTATTTCCGTTAGCATTTAATATTAATTTAGTTTAAAAACAGTTTCAGTTTTGTTAAAGTGTTCATTACATGTGTTTAACCTTTGTCTGTACTGTACTTCATATATTATGTACATATAATGTTTTACATGCTTGTATATCAGTGTGATACAGAGTGAATTATATTTTAAACAAAAAGTAATTTGGTGTAGGATCTTAAAATTAGTTATAATTTTCACTTAGACGTATAAAATTTAAAGCTTTATATCTAATGTGCATCATATAATTATCCTCTCAAGGGAAGAGACAAAGGGTTGATGAATAACGAAACTTTTTGTATTTAAAAAAGACAAAAAATAATGTTATAGTTTACAAATATTAATATAAATATTTTTACTTTTAAATGAAGTTGATTTATTGTAAAAGCAGTCAGCACAATAGCGTTTCTATACGCAGGAACGACTACTATTCACATGTAATAGTTTCTACGTATGAAACTCTATATCACATTAAGTTGGTGTAAGTATTCCCTTACACGAATAATTGTCCCTTCTCCCTGGTGTTCGTACAAGTGACTTTCCAATGTATTAACGAATTATTTTGGCCTTTAGGAAATACATCTATCTTAAATTGGACATAAAATAGATACAATAGTCTGTCTCCAGTGTTTACCAATCTATGACTTTTTACTGTAATTATTTACTTATAGTAGTAATTTAGTTTACGCAAGCAAACTTATTTTAAGGTTTTAATATAAATATTTTTTCCTCTAAAGTAAGTTGATTTATTGTAAAAGCAGTCAGCACAATACCGTTTTTATAAGCAGGAACGACTACTATTTACATGTAATCTTTTTTGCGTATGAAACACTACGTCACATTCAATTTCTGAAAGTATTCTTTTACACGAATAATTATCCCTTCTCCCTGGTGTTCGTATAAGAGACTTTCCAATGTATTAACATATTTCGGCCTTTACGAAATGCATCTCTCTTAAATTGGAATAGTAATTGGAGTAGTAATTTAGTTTACGCAAGTAAAATCATTTCAAGATCTTACTTCAACATAGCTCTTCGTGAAGGTGTGCCATTTACATCTAATGAATCTAAAATGAGCAAAATATTTTGGAAATTTACGGAAATTGTCCAAAGTGTTTTAAACAATGTATTTTTCTGCCTTCCAAATACGTTCAGCTATTGCATTCAGTCACTCTGTATAATATTATGCCGCTAGTTGTAAATTGATTTATTTCACTCGCTACCCGTTGGAGAAATTATCAATTTTGTAAATAATACGACTATATAGATTTATGTGCTCATTCTTTTCTTGGTCTTCATTACCTACCCAAATTAGTTTTTGAGCAAGGTCAAATAACATATTTTGAGTTAATTTATAAAACAATCATGCATTAAAATATGAAAAATATGAAAATATATTTTAAGTTTAAAAAATGAATGAGATATGTGTGTAAACGTAATAATTTATTCTAACTATCGTAAAAAAATTGTTTGTAAAACTGATAGATTTCAAGGTATGAGAAAAGTAAAAAATACCTTTTTTTTACTGTTTTTTGATTTTTAAGAGTCATATGTGCCTTTAATGTAAATAAAAGAGTATAATTTTATCACCTGTATTAACAATATATTCTATCTCACTTCAGAGTGTAGTGAAAATGATAGTTTCATTCCTTTACTTTCATTGATCACTGTGGTAAAAAAAAAATTGGGAAGAACTTTTTGGGAAGACGTAGCTAAGAAAACTTTGAATTATCTTTCTAAACGAATTCAACAGGATTCTAAACTGCATTCACAGTATCAGGAGACTTTAGAGTAATATGAAGATAAACAAATTATTAGGCTTGTACCACATAATTCTCAGCCTAAAAACAAACCATTTTTTTATCTGCCTCATAAGGTACTTTACAATTCGGAAAATTAAATATTTTACTGATCCCGTCACATGACGGGCTATATTCTAGTTTATTAACATTAAAATATCAATTTACAACCATGTAACCGTGTACCAGATAATTCTCAGCCAAAACACAAACCATTTTTTTTATCTGCCTCATAAGGTACTTTATAATTCGGAAAATTAAAATTTTTACTGATCCCGTCATATGACGGGGGATAGCTAGTTTTAAATATATACAAATTTAAGTTCAAATTTATTTTGAGATATTGTAGTATGTTTTAAAATAATAAGTTTGTTTTAAAATTAATTATATTCTTAGTAATCATGCGCGTTAGCCTTGATATCATTTTTGTTCACAACAAAGCGTCTCTCATTTTAAACTTTCTAACAAAAATAATTTTTACGTTTAAAAAATGAATGAGATATGTGTGTAAAGGTAATAATTTGTTCTAACTATAGTAAATTTTTTTTTTTTTTTGCAAAACTGATAGTTTTCAAGCTATGAGAAAAGTCAAAAATGATATTTTTTTTACAATTTTTTGATTTTTAAGAGTCATATGTCCGCTTAATGTAAATAAAAGAATATAATTCAACAAAAACAACATATAATACACTCATGTCCATAAATTAAGGATAATGAAGTTCAGGCAATGAAAGATACAAAAGCAAAACAAATTTGACTTATTTGTAAAGTCTATTTATTAAACAAAAGGTAAAGAGCAAAAAAGATGCTATATGTTTGACATAATTAATAAAAATTGCGATTTTTACTCCCTGGAGCAAATTTCAAAAACAACCTATTTACAGAAAACAGTATAACATGGTTTGTATGATGGTTAATACGGAGTATGTCTCCCGGACCGATGCAATACATCGTTTTACGGGGGGGGGGGGGGGGGGGGGGGGGGGGGGGGGGGGGGGGGGGGGGGGGGGGGGGGGGGGGGGGGGGGGGGGGGGGGGGGGGTGAGGGGGGGGGACGCTACCCATGCTGAGTATCAGATTATCAATCTGATCTTGGGGAAAATTACGCCACTCATCAAGCAATGCCCTCCGAAGTTCCGATAGACAGATGGGAGGGGGTTGACGGGCTACAATTCGTCGGCCAAGTATGTCCCACACATGCTCTATTGGATTCAAATCCGGTGAGTATGCTGGCCAATCCATACGGGTGATATCCTCCGATTGAAGGCATTCGTCTACAATGTTTGACCACTCACATTACCATCATGTTTGAATCGTTGCCAAAGCCTGGAGAAGATACTCTGGGCGATTCCAAGTTCCTCGGATACTACCAGCTGGGTACGTCCACATTCCAGTCGTCCGATAATTCTACCCCGTAAAAAATCCTCCAAATGCTTCCTTTGTGCCATAACTATGCGGTTATTGCACTGAAAGGCTTTTAAAACGCTTGTGAACAATTTTACTTCTTTGCTACCATTCCTTATATACCCCTTTCATACACTCTCGTCATTGTGACGTACTATCCGCGCCATCTGGTGGTTTCCTGCAATTTGCATATTCTTCTTCAAGATGTGTGTGATAATTCTACAGATGAAATTTTTATTTTAGAGCTCAATTTCTGTGTGATTCTGAATTATCCTTAATTTATGGACATGAGTGTATAATAATTAATTATTAATTAATAAAAAACAAACACAAACAGTTTCTATCGCCTAGAATTTACAAAAAATATTGTTCATACTATTTTCCGAGATTGCCCTTTTCACCAAGAACTTTATCACGTTAGAAGTAAAACTGATAATGACTGCTTCCTGATTATATTTACCTGTTAGACCGTTCACTTCTAAACTGAATCGTAATCGGAGCAAAATAGATCCCGTTAGAACGGCTTTCGAACACTTTGGATCATTCAATTCTGAAGTAGTCATTTTGACAGGTCTATGTGTTTGCTCTATTCTCTAAATCACAGATGGGCAAACAACGGCCGGAGGGCCAACTCCGGCCAGCCGGAAGGTTTTATCATGCCCGCGGATGGAATTTTAAGTTTATGGTCGGAGGCAAATTAAAAGAAATATATATTTATACCGGGAGCGGGCAAACCGCCCACTCCCGGTACAATGCCGCTGCGAAATGTGCTTGAACACTATGTGTTAAGATGCACAGTTTGCTCACAAAAAATATTTGCTCCCTTCGTATGACTGAATAAAAAGTACGTTCGAGCATTGATATAGAGGATGAAACATTCTTTCGTATAAGTAGTTGTTTCGTATAAGTGACTAATTTATTACATAGATCCTATGAAAGTTCCACCGGATAAGGAAAGGTACTTCGTATAACTAAATATTTCTTATAACTGAGTTTCGTATAAATAATTTTCGACTCTATTCAGTATTTAGACTTATTTTATGTCTTATTACATCACCGAATTTTTTCGTACCAAAAGTAATTAAATATGAATCCTTATGGAGTAAATTTCCTCCATTTGTAATCATCCCCTATATAATAGTAGCCTAAGTTATCTGTCCGTCTGTCCTCGAATATGAAGCGGTTGGACCTGGAATGGATAGAGGCATCGATATTGGATTCTTGATGAGTTAGGGTTAGCAGAATTCAAAGTGAGTAAAGTTTATATTCTCCCAAACTATCGATCCAATTCTAAAATAAATTGGTATCAATATCCTTCATATCACAGCGAAAAATACTATAGTCTTTAAAACGTTCAAAATCCACCCCTTCCCTCCTTTTCGAGCATTTAATGCCATTATTTCAAACCCTATTTTCCCCGGTTAAGAGCAGGTGATAAAATTTATCAATTTGCCACATAATAAATAGGTAAAAATAACATTTTTTTCTAGCATTATGACGTCATTCCTTTCATTGAATTTCTTATTTTAAATTATTTAAATATCGTCTGCCTTATTTTCATACGTTTTATCACTGAACTTAGATATGACGTCAATAATTTTCTTTTATATTTGGATTAAATAATAGATTAGGTAAGAGTAGATGGGATCATTTTAAATTGAATCATCGATCATTTTTTGTGGCAATGAAAATTTTATCACCGGTATTAACAACAAATTCTATCCATCTCCAGGGTGTAGTTGAAATGATAGTTTCATTCCTTTACTTCCATTAATTACTGTGGCAAAAAAATTGGAAAAAACTTAATGATAATTTCTACGTAGCAAAAAGAAAAACTTTGGCTTGGTGAGGAGTACTAAGGTCTACTTTTTGCAACACGAGGGCTAATGACACCGGGACCTGCAGCTTAAAGCCAATTCCGAACGGCTACGAACATCCATGCTTCACTGGGATTCGAACCCACGAGCTTCGGTACCGAAGGTCAGCACCCTAACCAATCGGCCATCGCTCGTCCAAAGAAAACTTTGAATTATCTTTCTAAATGAATTCAACATGATTCTAAACTGCGTTCACAGTATCGGGAGAGTTTAGAGGAGTATGAAGATAAAAAAAATTATTGAGCTTGTACCAAATAGTTCTCAGCCAAAAAACAAACAATTTTTTTTTACTTGCCTCATAGGGTACTTTATAATTCTAGAAAATTAAATTTTACTAATACCGTCATATTACGGACTATATGCTAGTGTCTAATAAATAGACAATTTTCTAATCCTTCCTTCAAAATCGAGAAACTTATTTTGAATTCAGTTTCTTCAGCATCTAAATTTTGTCATTACGAAATGGAGATTGCTTTATTTCAATGCTGACACAGACCAGGTGTGTAATGTATGTTACTTTGTGAGGCTTTCGAATATCAGCCTGCCGGGGAAAAATTATGAATCTTAAATGGAACTCTTTCAAGTTGTTTAATGAAGCGTAAAGGTAAATTTCGCTATCTTCGGGCTTTTATTGACAATGTAAATTCGAGCTCGGTAAACATGTTTCTCCTAGAATTTTAATAACACTCATTAAAAATTATCTCACCCCATACTCCATTTGGGACTTACAAATACAATTTTCTAAAGAAGCCTTATAACACCCTAATAAGTTTAAGTAGTCATACGGGTCAAATTAACTTACACATTCCCTATATAATAGTAGCCTAAGTTATCTGTCTGTCTGTTCTCGAATTTATGAATCGGTTGTACCTGGAATGGATGGAGGCATCCATATTGGATTTTTGATAAGTTAGGGTTAACACTGTTCGAAATTCACCCCATTCCCCGCTTTTCTAGCATTTAATGCCATTATTTAAATCCCTATTATTTCCGGTTAAGAGCAGGCGATTAAATTTATCAATTTATCCCATAATAAATAAGTAAAAATAATATTTTTTCTAGCATTATGACATCCTTCCTTTAACCATCTGATTTAATTATTTCTTGTTTTAAATTACTTAAATATCTTCTGCATTATTTTCATCCGCTTTATCACTGAATTTAGATATTACTTAAATAATTTTTTTTATATTTGATTTAAATAATAGATTAGGTGCAGATGTGATAAATTTAAATTTAATGCAATTATTTCAAATCCTACTTTTCTCGGTTAAGAGCAGGCGATTAAATTTATCATATAATAAATAGGTAAAAATGACATTTTTCTAGCATTATGGCGTCATTTCTTTAACTATCTCATATAATAATTTCTTATTTTAAATTATTTAAATATCGTCTGCATTATTTTCATACGTTTTATCCCTGAACTTAGATATTACGTAAATAATTTTCTTTTACATTTGGCTTAAATAATACGAGATTAGGTACATATGTGAAAATTTTAAATTTAATCATCGATTATTTTTTGATGCAATGAAAACTTTATCATCGGTATTAACAACAAATTGTATCTACTTTTACGGTGTGGTGGAAATTATAGTTTTATTGCTTTATTTCCATTAATTACTGTGGAAAAAATAATTTAACGATAATTTCGACGTAGCTAAGAAAACCTTGAATTATCTTTCTAAATGAATGCAGCTTGATTCTACACTGCATTCACAGTATCTGGAGACTTTAGAGGAGTATGAAGATAAAGAAATTATTGAGCTTGTACCAGATAATTCTCAGCCAAATAACAAACTAATTTTTAACTTGCCTCAAAGGGTACTTTACAATTTTTGAAAATTAAAATTTTTACTTATCCCGGCATATGACGGGTTATATGCTAGTATATAAATATATACATATGAGAATGTTACTCTACTTTATGTACGACATTTTAATTCATGTACACTCTACATGATAAAATTAACACTGGGAGGGGATTTCTTAAAAGTGCGCATGTCCAAACAGCTTAGTAGATAAGTTTAATTAAAAAGCAATACCAGGCTTTAGACCTATATTTTATAATATTCGTGTGTTTACTAAGTAAGAAACAACCTTCCTTCTAACGAGCTCTAAGCTAATTAGCTTTATCTGATGCTACGGCAGCAATGAAGTTATTTGCATTTTTAAAAGAAAGAAAGAAAAATTTTTAGTTATGTCTCCTATATTCAACCATTCTCGAAAAAATGAGTATAGCTTTTAACATTAACGTATTATTAGTTTTTGATAGCTGGATGAAGCTTTAGACAACTATAAAAGAAATATGAGTTTATCAAATTTATTTAACCCTTTCGGGGGCCGTTTATTTTTTATTCCACGTTTCCAAACTGTTAAAACAGAGCTGCTAATTTTATTCAATCGATCGAACAATTGATGAAAGTGCAAAACCGAATCGGAATTAGTCTTCCCGTCGTTTCAATAACAAGACGAATATATTAGAATGGATTTTGAAATCCCCACAGGTGTATTTTGTAAGATCGTGTAGGTGGGAAGTAATCTTCCCACGGCCCACGAAAGGGTTAACTAAGTTTTAATCCCTTGCTGTTAAATATGTTTGAAAAAAATATGCAAAAATGGAAGTTTTTTAAAAATTTTTTTGTTCTTATCTTTAAAGTGTTAGAAATAGATTATTTTTTAAAAAGCAAAAGTTTAGGTTTATTTCAGGTCTGCCATTCCAAAATTGGCGCAGTTGTGTTGCCCGAACTTACTTCGGCAAGCACAGGTAAGGGAATCTTATAACATAAAACAAAAATGTCCTGAATGGTTTAAAAATATATATATTGAAAAAAGTTTATATATACTTTAGATAGCTTTCTATTATAAAAAACATCTAATCTTTAATCTTTTGCGGTTTTCTATACATAGTTGAGTACGTTTGTAAAATACGTGTAAAATTTCTGAGGTAATATGTACAAAAAATACCATATGAAAGAATTTTTTTTGCCGTCAGTGTTTAAGAATGTTGACTTTACCAATAAATGATACAAATAAGACGAAGAAATATGTTCTCTTGGAAAATATTAAATCACCTGATGAAATGCTCTCATGGCTAATTTGTTGTTACATGCAAAATTTGGGATATCTCCTTCAAAATAGGAACTATTTTTTTAAAAATAAATGCCACCATGAATTTGTATTTTTTTTTCTTTTTTGCAAAACATTTATAGATCTCGCTTGTTTTTACAGTATTAAAAATGAATTTTATCATTATCTCCAAAAAACACCGTATGAGAAAGGAATAATTTGTCTTTATCACTAAATGAGTCAAGACTGGATAGTGTAGAAAATTTTTGCAGAGTAAAAATATCATATTAAAAAGGAATAGTTAGTCTTTATCAGTAAATGGATCAAGACGATACAGGTTAGAGAATTTTTACAGAGCAAAAACACCATATGAAATAGCAATAATTTGTCGTTTTTTTAGTAACTTGGTCAAGACTGGACAGTTTAGAGAATTTTTATAGAGCAGAAATAATATATTAAAAAGGAATAGTTAGTCTTTATCAGTAAATGGATCAAGACGATACAGGTTAGAGAATTTTTACAGAGCAAAAACACCATATGAAATAGCAATAATTTGTCGTTTTTTTAGTAATTTGGTCAAGACTGGACAGTTTAGTGAATTTTTATAGAGCAGAAACACCATATGAAAGAGGAATAATTTGTCGTTATCAGTAAATAGTACAAGACTGGACAGGGTGGAGTCTTTTTACACAGCATATGAAATTACCAATTCAACTGAAATACCGGCATTTAGGATATAAAAAATACTTCTTGTAGCAATGCAAAATGAGACATCTATTCGAAAATGAGAACTGCATTTATGATGTTTATGTATTGTTCCTTCTTGTTGATACAGAAAAATTTTATAAACATGTAGTCTTACAAAAGCCACGTAATTATTAATTACTTTAAAATTTTTTGCGAGGTATTTTTTTCAATTCTTTCTTTCAACACCGAAACACTCAAAATTATTTAGGAATACTGTGCCACTTTTATTCGGACCTTCGAAGATTTAAGTACCTCTTTTTTCTAGAAATATTATACTTAAACATACACGTTCTAAAAATTTCACGTTTTTTTTCCTATATATTATTTGTAAACACCCTAAACAAACATTGAGAAGGATAAGAAATATTTTTTTCACTTTAACATCGTGACATAGGTGACTTCATTAGCGGAAAACATGTTTTTTATAGAAAATCATGAACACCGATTCTGACCACGCGTAATGCACAAGTGTTAACCTACATGGATTTTGGTAGCGATGCGAAGATGTAATACCTCAGTAAACAAACAAGCAGTTATATTTTTAGAAACTGTAATGTTGAGGAAATCCCAGGAAAGATGAATTCACTTTTAATCTCTTACTTAAGTGTTAAAATTGGATATATATATATATATATATATATATATATATATAAATATATATATATATATATATATATATATATATATATATATATATATATATATATATATATATATATATATATATATATATATATATATATATATATATATATATATATATATATATAAGACAGCCCCAGAAAATTCTCAGGGATTTTCAAAATTTAAGTCAAGGACAAAAGATTTCAGCTTCCTTTCCCCTTTTTAACTCCTAACCTAAATTGACCACTGGGGCTACAGTTTACTCCCTCTGAGAAGGGGTCTAACCAATTATTACTCTGCATTGCCCTAGCAGACAATTTAGGAAATTTCCAGACAAAAAGGAGATGCACGCTATCGGAGAAAAATTTTCGTAGAGATTTTCCCACAGATTTTGACTGAGATGTTGACTCAGGTGTTAAGGGCCTTTTACTTATAACTTCATGATATCTGACCCCTCAGTTTGTCCTGCCCCTATGATGAAGTGGAAACCTGTCCGCAAACGTTCTGTTAATAAAGGTCTTTATATGAAACGGTGTCATTTTTATGGGCCATGACTGCAACCTTCCATTGTGAAGTCCGTCTTATAACATACACATACATAGACATATATATATATATATGTATATATATGTATATATATATGTATGTATATATATGTATATATATGTATGTATATATATGTATATATATGTATTTATATATATATAATATATATAATATATATATATAATATATATAATATATATATAATATATATATATATATAATACATATAATATATATATATATATATATATATATATATTGGAAGTCCGACAGAGTGAGAGAATTAACCACACATGGCTTGGGCTCTGAGTTACACAAAATTCCACAAAACACGGACCACGTGGTAGTCTAATCTGGATTTACTGGGAAAACTATGTTCGTATTATGTTACTAATTCTAAAATCATCCTATCACATATTGCATTATAAACTCTGATGAAGAGAACTTCATTACGAATTTCGGAAACCTCGGAATTGTGAATATTATTCCTCATCATCCTCAATTGGGACAAGTAATTATTGATGACTAGCATATAGCCCATCATATGACGGGATCAGTAATTTTTTTTTATTTTCTAGAATTATAAAGTACACTATCAGGTGTGAAAATGGTTTATGCATCAGGATTATCAATAGTTTCATAGTCTTGTATCACTGAGATGTCAAATTTGTTGATTCAGTCAAATTCGGTTGCTGTGCTTTCGAGAGATGTATTCTGTATTCTTGCTCAACTAACCTCAACTCACAGTACCCCTATTTAGAAGCCATGACCTACGATATCAATCTTCGTTGAGACCAAAGGCCATAGGGTACAAAGCATATGTGCCGAATAGGTGGTCAACCTCGCCTGGAACCCCCAGTATTTAGTTCCCAAACGTACTTGGTTCTCACTTTATCTACACTCTAAAATGAAAATAGTTTTTTGCTACACGGAGGTTGATAAGACCGTGGCCTACTACTTAAACTGATCCCGAACGATTAAGAAAGCCATTCCATCAGCGGTATTCGAACCCACAGACTCCAGTATCGAAAGGCAGTGGTATGTAGATTTAGCTTCCGCCCGTACAAACTGAGTTCATACAAATACGTTTACCTGCTGAAGTCCCAGGGTTTGAATCCCCATTGATAACGTGACTGTCTAGCGGTTAAGATTATCGCTTTAAATATCAGGTCTCTGCACAATTAACTCTATTGTTGCAAAAAATCGATTGTAAACCTTCAGCGATTAAATATGCCATCAATATTTTTAAATATTTGATTGATATTATTCACTAATAGATGTTTTATAAAAACTAGATTAATTTTATATATAAAATTTATTATTATGAAATTACATTAGTGGATTTTAAAGAAATTTTCTTGAATTATTAAATTTATGTGGTTAATAAATTAAATATTTAAAAATAAACTAGGTTTTTTATGGGATACTATATACCATTTACTGATATGTTATAGAAATATTAACACTTCGTATTTTTACGTTTTTTGCAGTTTGTCACTGGAGCACGGGTCACGTAAAAATACGTATTTAGTAGATTTGTGGTGGATTCCCGCTAACCCCCACAAATCTACTAAATACGTATACTTATAAGTATGTGTGACATTATATGCGTGTTGTTTACGTTGCTATGCAACGCTTTTCATTTTTTCTTTCCACAAGTTATGATTGTCGAGTTACTCGGTCTTTTGTTGCGTTATTTCGTCTTCAATCGAATTCCTAGCTCCAGAACGTACAAGTCGTATTTTGTCAATTTGAAGCTTGGTTTTTTTTATTGTTGAATACAAAATTGATAAAATAAATGAGCGTTGTGACAAAGATAGTGATGAAGAAATATGCGCTGACAGATTATCGGACTTTAATTTTAAAAATCGTTTATTTTTGTGATTTCGTAAAAATATTGTTTTTTTTTGTTTGTTTGTTTTGGTTTGTTTGTTAAGTAATCATACAGTATATATTAAAGTGTATTAAAGTGTAAAATACAAAAGTTTCGTTCATAAAAACAAAGTAGTTTTCAATTTACTGCGATTTTTCTGAATAACTAAACTTTCGCGCAATTCACGAAAAAACGTGCGCTGCACGCGTAAGTTGACGGTGAAGTATACCTGCATGCCAAGTGTTAAGAAAACTTGGTACCCTTTGGATTTTTTTTTTAAATTAAGGGTTATTTCTTTAAATTCTTTTCATATCCTAAAATTATAATGTAACACGCAGGTGATGTCGTGGGGTATGTATAAAAGAAACGTGTGACCTGCCCGCCTAATTAACTGGGGCAGGCATATTCGGTTGACTCTGGTATACATAAACAATTACTCCTTCCGAAACTTAATGGACAACACAAGAAAATTTACTTACAAGATTATAAAACTAAATGCAAGATAAATCATATTCAGAGTCCCGGAGCCTTATTTATCTGCGACCAGGATCAGGTGGACGAGCGGCCTCCACAATTGAAAAAATGTCAAGCGCTGCGTCTTCTTGCTCCGTAAGCGAGAAAGCATCTTTCCAACGAGAGATGTGTTCGGGACGCAGGCTGTCCGTGGACTCTCCTCTCTTGACTCCACTGACGGCAGATTCTCTTTCGTTGGTGGTCAGCTTCTGGAAACCTGATCCCTTCTGGAAAAAGAATCCTCCACATAGATGATCCTTCCCTTTCATCGGTGATCTTTCGGAAAACCACCTGCACCCTCCTTTAATAAACCGCGGCCCTGCAAAAAAACGAGACGTCCGAAAACTTTTAACCCCTTAATGCGCCGTTTTTTAACCCTTAATTTTGCTAAGTCTGGCCGCTACACCGGACATGTATATTACATACTACTATATACCGAACTACTATATAACATAATTGTTAATGTTCGCCACAGCGGACATTAATTATATCAAAAATGGAAAATATTTTTTTTTGTTTATTGTACAGAGATCCTACTGTCTATACAGACATGGGAAAATAACAGAAATTAAAAAATATTTAAAAAACATCTTGTCAAAAGGTTAAAGGCCGGCCAAAAAAATTTTTTTTTCATGTAAAAACACACAATTTAGAAAGTTGTTTTGCCAAGAAAATTAAAAAAAAAAAATTAAACTTTTTATTGCAATTTTGGATTTGATAATATTGTAGAAAATGGTCGAATTTTGTAATATTACACGCACATCTACTTTCTTTTTAATCTTTCCTTTCGAATTCCCATTTCAGAATAAAAATTATTATCGGTAAAAATTATCTCGAATTATCTCGAGTGTGCACAGTTTGGACAGTTTAGTGCACTTGAGTTAACTCGAGCGTGCACGTTAAGGGGTTAATGAGAACCTTGGCCGGCATGGCTTATATTTCCCGAAAGACGCCGGTTTGAGATCGACTTCCAGATGTAGGAAAGGATGTAGAGCTTCAAAAACTGGTCGTGGTTCCAAATTCCTTACATATATTATTACATATGTGGATTTTCATAAAAAGAATATTTTTGCAAATTTTTAAAGATTTCGATACATTTAAAAACTTTTCTCCTCATATTTTACTACCATTTATATATATATATATATATATATATATATATATATATATATATATATATATATATATATATATATTTGCAAAACTAGCTTTTAACTTTTGCACTTGAATTTTGAATTAAATGGGTGGTTTTTGAGAGGTTTATATTTTTTAAAATGTAAATCAATCATATATTTTAAATTGTAAAATAAAACGGGTATTTTGCTTGAATGTAAAAGTCCCTCTAAATTCAAATTCTCTTTCATGTCGGAGAACATAAATTATCTGAAATTAGGAATGCAAAGTCTTATTAAATATTATTATGAGAAAATAATACTTTGTGTTGGGTAGTAAAACTTTTATTTTGAATTAATATATTGCGCAATTTATATACAGAATATGTAAAATTTAAACTTTTTATATTACGTTGACTCCTTTTACATAATTGTATTAAAAGAAAATACTTAAGAAACTTAGTTCTTCCTGTCTTAATTCTTCCTTTTGCTTTCAATTTTCTCTGAAAATTCTGCCCCTGTTTAAAAATATCAATTAGAAAAGAATAAAAGAAACGTGTATTTCTTGATCAAATTTCTCCCCAATTATTTTTTACAAGCTCGTATCCCGTTGTTGGCATAAATGTTCGTAGCCATTCGGAATCAGCTTTAAGTTGTACGTCTCGGACTCATTAGACCTCGTGCAGTAAAAGAGTAGACAGTAGTGCTCCAAAACAAAACAAACTTTTCAGTTATTTGTATGCAGGATACGTAAATTGTAAACAATTTAAATCAATTTTACATTGTTTGGATTTAAAACAAAATATGATGTCAATGGATCTCAAAACTATTCCATGGGAAATATTAAATGGGATTATTTTCCAAAACCTTTATGGGAGTGTTTCAAATTAAGCCGAACTAAACTCTCCAGTTATTTGTATACAGGATTCATAAATTGTAAACAATTTATATCACTTTTACATTCAATGGATTTAAAACAAAGTATTATGTCAATCGACCTCAAAACCTTTCTTTAGGAAAATTTAAAAAAGAAATGGGGTAATCAGAATTTTTTTTCTTTCTTTTTTGTGTTTGTGTGGAGTTGTAATAATTTGTAAATTTATGTGATTGTACTATATGAGGAAGATAACTGCTTCCTTTCTATTTTCTGTATAATTGTAGTGCTGCCATCTACACTCGAAAGGCGTAAATATTTGTTATAAGTAAAGGTAAAATATGTAACAATTTGTTCCATGTACTCGGTTTAAAACAAATTATATAAAAGAAAGGGATTTTTGATTTTAAAAGTATATTATACATTTTGTGACTTTAAATCTTTATTATAACAGCCTTTTTTTTAATTTATCAGGAAACAACCTTAATTACTTTAAAATGATTTTTTTACAAATTTTTTATAGCTCTCTAACTTGAAAACATTATTTATACATATCTTTTCAAGTGTAGTATATATATTTTTTAAAAGAACATTTAAAATTCACAATGTGATAAAATGAAATTCATATATCCTCATGATAACTTTCAATTTTTGAAACGAAGCTTTTATGTGACATTAAAATAAAATATCTGATTCATTCTATAAGTTAAAATTATATAACTTCTTTATAAATTCCTGACATTTCAATCTTAAAAAACTAAAACTAATAAGACATTTGTTATTTAAAAAATAATTTTTATTATGCATCAAAACAATGTATTACAAATATTAATACTACTAACATTTGTAGAATAAAAATGATAATTGGTTTCTATTTCATATAAAAAAATTATCTATAATTTTCAAATTTCAAAAGTTACATTGTGTGTTTGTACATGTATATTTTTTTCTGGTATACATATTGTATTTTAAAAAATGTATTGCTTAATATAAAAAAACTAAATTTTTATTTAGTTATAACTTTATTAATGATTTCGGAAAATCTTCTGGAGCCTAAAATAAAATATAGTATAAAGAACTTCAAAATTCTAACTTTCATAAACTGAAAATTCTATTCCTTTATTTAGAATGACTCTTAGAAAAAATTAAAGGTAACATGCATTTGTTGGTCAAATTTCTTTGTAATTGTTTGTGTACAGGATATATAAACATTTTATATGCCTTTTGGATTGCCATTGGATTTAAAACAAAACAATGTCAATCGACTTCAAAACTCTTCCATAGGAAAGGTTTAAAAATGAGATTTTAAGGTTATTTTTTCTGTGTCAAAATACATATCCAATAATTTGAAAACTTATTATATTTAAATGGAAAACATGCTACTGATTTCGTTGTAATCTTTATATATGAGATAGTATTCCATTAACAACCCTGCAAAATTTATACCACACAATATACAAAATAAATTTTTCTTCTTTTGAGTGTCCATTTCATTTAGATTATTAAAATATATAACTTGAAAATTTACAGACATTAAAACATATTCATTATATAAACTATTCAATCAATAACAAAATAATATACTAATTATCTCCGAAATATATTTTTAACTAATAATAGGAAAAATTATAAGTAAATATTAAGAATAAAAACACTAGAAATATTTAACAAATCAAAAAAAATATCAGAGGAATTCGATTTTAAAATATATCTATGGTTTTAAAAATTTTAACGTCATTTATTTAGTTTTATTGCAATATGTACAAACTGTCATAACTCTAAAGCTATTTGTAACATCCACTGTCCCACTAACAATCAGTCAACAAAGTTATATTCCATTATAGATTAATACAATTCAAATAATTTAAATTTTTTATAAGATTTTACTTCACAGATAAATTTTAAAAATAATGATGATGGTGAATGTCCGCACTTTAAGAAATAATTCTTATCAAATTGGAATCTAAAATCACTCTCAAAATATAGTGGTGCCCTCTTGAGAGAAAATTGACGGTTATAGGCATAGTTTAGAAAATAGCGAAAATAATCAAATAATCCAAATTTTTGACAAGATTTTTCTTTACAAATTAATTTTAAAAATGATGATGATAAATATACGCAATTTAAAAAATAAATGTCATGAGATTTTAATCGAAAATCAAACTCAAGATATAGTGGTGACATCTAGAGAGAAAATGTACGGTTATATGCGTAGTTTAGAAGAGTAGCATAGATAGTCAAATAGTCGAAATTTTGACAACATTTTACTTCACAAATCAATTTTAAAAATGAGGATGATGAATGTCCGCACTTTTAAGAAATAATTGCCATGATATTGGAATCCAAAATGATTCTCAATATATAGTGGTGCCCTCTAGAGAGAAAATTCGCGGTTATATGCATAGTTTAAAAATTTACAAAAGTAGTCAAATAATCCAAATTTAGATTTTTCTTCATTAATCAATTTTAAAAATGATAATGATAACTATCCACACTTTGAGAAACAATTGCTATGATATTGGAATCCAAAATCCCTCAAAATATAGTGGTGCCCTCAAGAGAGAAATTTCACGGTTATATACATACTTTTAAATAGTTACAAAAAAAGTTGAATAATTCATATTTTTTACAAGATTTTTCTTCACAAATTAATTTTAAAAATGATGGTGATGAATATCCACACTTTGAGAAATAATTGTTATGAGACTGCAATATTGACAATTATATTCATAATTTAGAAAATAGCAAAAATAGTCAAATAATCCAAATTTTTTACAAGATTATTCAACTCCACATCATTTTAAAAAAAATATATAAATAAAAATAAACACCTACTTCTAATAAATTACCGTTAAAACTGCAATCTCAAACCCATTTCTGATATTTAGTGCTGCCATCTAGTGGAAGAATGTACAATTAAGTAAAAATATTTATGATTCAAAACAGTTCTGAAAATATTTGTGATGTGTATGCAAAATATTTAGAAGTGTTTCTATATATTTTTGTAATTTTTATATAACTGGTTAATTAAAGTATAAAAGTACATACATAGGTGGATCTAGGGTCCAAAAAACTGGACCCCTGTCTGTGGTGGCAAAATTTGTTTTTTCCAATGCAGCTGAGAATACAGGCATATATCTTTACTCCAAACCTGGCTGCAAAGTTGTTACCCAATAAGCACCACTCGGGCAGCACGTGTAGGTTAAGAAATATTACGAAGGCGTGTAACATAGTCTTCTGTGTATCCTCGTAATTTAGAAGCTGGGACCAGGGAGTTCTGCGGACTAAAATTGGCAGTCGCTCTAACGAAAAATAATAGGCTTGGGGTCGTTGTAATGATTCAAAATTAACATTATTCCAATGGTAAAGTAATTGGGACTTTTTAAGGTGGTCGTTTTAACGAAGGGGTCGTTGTATAATGGGATCGTTAAAAAGAAGTTCTACTGTAACAGATTTCTATAAAAAAATTTAGACATTTTAGTATGATATAAAAAATTTATGGAAAGGGGAAAACCACTGGATTCTTATATTTAATAGTTCTGACACTCCTTAATTTCAAGCTAAATAAAAAATCGAGAAATTAAATATTCCCACATAGACTGTGCGTACATTTATTTTATATACTTTTATTAAATTTAAAAATTGGCACTTCTGTGACCATT
The DNA here is from genome assembly GCA_032207245.1 of Pardosa pseudoannulata. Taxonomy (NCBI): domain Eukaryota; kingdom Metazoa; phylum Arthropoda; class Arachnida; order Araneae; family Lycosidae; genus Pardosa; species Pardosa pseudoannulata. Next base: position 2,327,937 of record CM063500.1, on the reverse strand, counting down.
ATCTTAAAAATTACATAATCGTTCAAAGATTAAGATTGGGGGGACTTTGAGTGATCCATTACCATGGCTTTCCTATCATGGTGGAATCAAGACATTATAGTGTATGTATATGTATGTGAATTTTTGTTTGACAATGAGTTTTTATCTTGTACAAAACACTTATTTCTCTTTTCTCACTGCTTTAGATAGTAAACCGGTGATGGTTACCCAATATGTTGGAGGAGACATGATGCCGGAGGAAAATATCAAAAGAAAAGGGGAAGTCGAAGATTTACAGGAATCTGCCAATCATCCTGCGCCACAGACGGTACACTCCAGTGAGAGGTAAGGATATTGTGTGAAGTTTTTATTTTCCCAGTGAAATAATTCACATGGTTAGGTTAAAAAAATACATTATATTAAAGGATAAAATTTTACAAATATTTAACACATTGTGAGCGGGACACGTACTAGTACGTTTTCTGATTATTGATACATGATCGCGGGTCCAGTACTAGTACGGGTTAGTGTAACAACATGGTTTGTTTGTGGATACAAAAATAATGGTATATACAGGAAAACGAAGCCAAATGTTCTTGTCTGCTACATACATTCTGGAAATACTTAGACAATTGAAAACTAATTTTTACATTATTAGTTTCATGGTTGCTCTTTTCCTTTCTTATAAAGTAAAGATGTTTATATATAACATAATTCGAAAAAAATTCAAACTATATACTACTATTTCTATTTGATGTTTCATATTTACGATACTATTATAAATTTATCCACTAAAAAATATATATTTTGTTTACAAAAATCTTATGGTAGTTATTTATATATTACTATTTATATATTTATTTATATAATTCAATATAAAGTACGAAAAGTAGGTTAAAAAATGAAATAATTTTCGATCTATTGAGATTTAACTGAATAACGAAATTTACGCTCAAAACGCCCGCTCTCGGTACAATTCCGCTGCGAAATGTACCAGCACACAATGTGTTAATAAAGGTTGTTAGCACCCAAAAAGAACATCTAAGCCTGTGTGGTAACACGTTTAAGCTCATCTTGGAGTTAAAATGATAAAGATATTATTATTTTATTAGTTATATATTGTGCCGTCTGCATACAGTCACAGTCAATTACATTTTGTCTTCTTTTGTTGTTGTTCATTCATTTCTACAAGTTCCATTGAGTGTTCTCATTTAATGCTACAAAATATTAAATCATTACACGAGCGCGCGCGAGCACACACACACACACACACACACATATATATATATATATATATATATATATATATATATATATATGTGTGTGTGTGTGTGTGTGTGTGTGTGTGTGTGTAAGGAAAAGTAAACTAGATCGGAAATCTAATGTAGGCATTTTGTATAAAACCGCTAAGACACCCCGAGAAAATCCTCAGGGATTTTCAAATCTTAAGTCAAGGGCTTTCCCTGTTTTTACTCCTAACCTAAATTGACCATTGGGAGATCGTTTATGCCCTCTAAGAAAGGGTCTAACCAATTAAAACTTTACATTACCCTAATGGACAATTTAGGAAATTTCCAAACAAAAAGAAGATGCACGTTATCGGAGGCAGATTTTTCTAGAGATTTTCCCACAGATTTTGACTGAGATTTTGACCGAGGTGTTACGGGACTTTTTCTTATAATTTCATGCTAGCTGACCCCTCAGTTTGTCCTGTCCCTTTAATGAAGTGGAAACCATTCCTCCAACGTTCTGTTAATATAGGTCTTTAATTAAAATGGTGTCATTTTTATAGGCCATGACTGCAATTACCCATCGTGAAGTCCGCCTTACAATATTATATATATATATATATCTATCTATATATATATATATATATATATATATATA
>CM063500.1:2313571-2323571 GCA_032207245.1 Pardosa pseudoannulata | reverse complement strand
CACACATACATTATACCTTAATTTTCGTTGACTTTCGGTTATTGCTCATTTCTTCTACTCTCTTGCCTTCTTGAGCTTAATATCGACATAAAACGAACCACGATAGCTCAGTCGGAAAAAAGAGTCGAACTCATAACCGGCCATCTTGGCCCCTGTCGAAGATTCATCGTGTTCATTAATGACGGCTAGGGCACATAGAATAGGTTCGTAGTCGAAATGGCCTCCAAGATCAAACTATAACTCTGAAGGCCCCTCCACACTATGGTCCACTTGAAGCCATTAATACCGTCTGGAGGGGGTATGGTTTATCGTGGTCGATGGTGGCAGACGATAATAATGCTTTGGAGGACGATGGTTTCGGAAGGATTTCTCTCCAAAGATCAATGGAAGACAGATTCGCAACTAATGTGCACAATAGACCCTATAGACGAATTTACGCTTTCGGCTCATTTAGTCGCCCAGTGTGTTGATGCAACCCGTGAACCATCGTTCAAGTTCACCATCAGGAAATGGTAAACAATTGGCCATAGTGGGGAGGCTGCATGAAGGAACCAGAATAACCATGGAATTTTTATTCTTGGTCAGTGCTTATAAATTACGAGGACCAGAGAGGGCAATGTTACATTCCTTTGTTGTATTCCTAAAGCTGCGTGCTATCCGAGTGGGTGCGAAATAAGTAAAAGCTTCTCAGCCGTGTTTGGTTTATTGATATAACTCTGTATTTCAAATTGCATTGGAAAGAAAAAAATATTATCTTCAAACAAAATGAATTAATTAGTTAATTAAAGAAACAGCTTAAACAGATTTAATTTTCATGAATAAATTTCATATTAGATTCTAAAATATAAAATACAGTGAACTCCGCTTAATGTGATCGCGGTTATCAATCGCTTATTATTATCGAAATCACTTGGCCCCGATTTTCTATATTTATTTGTATGTTCAAATTATATCTTTATGTGATCGTTACATCGGTTAATGGGATCATTTTTCGAACCTAATTTTAACTGGCAAAAGAATATTCGCAATGTATTGAGAAGGAACCCATTCTTTTCTTTCCCTTTGCTGTTGTTTGAATTTCCGAGAATTATTTTTTTCCGAGAACTCTTCAACTTAGGGAAATAGGGAATGAACAAAGAAGTGGGGTATTAAACGTTCTTGGAATTTTTCAGAAATGCGCACACCCTGCTGGTAGTCAGTGGTTGTCAGATAAGCAGAAGGCAATACATTCTTATCGGAACTGAGAAGTAGCTTATTCACATTTTATGCCATGCTCGCTTACGTGCAGTTTGTCGATATGGAATCCAGAAAGCGAAATGATTTAACGTTAAAACAAAAGATCGAAATTTTAAATCGTTATGACATGTTGATTAAGATTACGAACAATTTATCATGGACTTCATAGAAAAAAAATTGTAGACAGTCAACAATTGATCAATTTTTCAATTATGTATACAGTTCTTATGTTTTAAAGGATAATATACCATAAATAAATATAAGACGTGTGTTTTAATTTTGTTTTGAAATTTAGTAAGTGTGAATTAAAGGGTAGGCGATTTATCTAATTTTGCGTATCGTTTATTGTTATCTTTCGGTTATTCTTATCAAAATTACGGTGTCCCCAAACTGATCCCATTAAGCGGACTCCACTGTAATTACAATGTGTATTGTAGCACAAAAATTTTAGAAATATTGAAATGATACTGTCCTCTTGATTCTAAAATTAAATATTAAACTGCTTTCTACTTCTCAACAAATAAAGGCCTGTAAAATAAAGCTAATTTTGCAAAAACTCTTAATGTTTTGCTATGCTTTTATTACGTAAAACATAAGATATTTCACCGTCTTTTACCGTCTACTTTAAGTACACAGAACCTTTTATGCAACCTTTTTATTATTTTGTAGGTCTGTATAGACATTTGTGCATCGTTTGGTACCCATTCAAGTGCAGAAAACATTCCGTTTCCAAAACAGAACGATGCATTTCAAGGGAGATTCTATTTTAAACCTAACCCAAGATGTCCTTAGCTTGTCTGTAATTAGGGTACTGTGTCCAACTGATCACCTATTAGGGTAAACGCATAAATGAAAGCAGTTTAATATGATACTAAGCATAACTGTTAATTCAACATGCCACCAGAGGATTTTTGAGCAAGATATATACATACACACACATACATTATACCTTAATTTTCGTTGACTTTCGGTTATTGCTCATTTCTTCTACTCTCTTGCCTTCTTGAGATTAATATCGACATAAAACGAACCACGACAGCTCAGTCGGAAAAAAGAGTCGAACTCATAACCGGCCATCTTGGCTCCTGTCGAAGATTCATCGTGTTCATTAATGACGGCTAGGGCACATAGAATAGGTTCGTAGTCGAAATGGCCTCCAAGATCAAACGATAACTCTGAAGGCCCCTCCACACTATGGTCCACTTGAAGCCATTAATACCGTCTGGAGGGGGTATGGTTTATCGTGGTCGATGGTGGCAGACGATAATAATGCTTTGGAGGACGATGGTTTCGGAAGGATTTCTCTCCAAAGATCAATGGAAGACAGATTCGCAACTAATGTGCGCAATAGACCCTATAGACGAATTTACGCTTTCGGCTCATTTAGTCGCCCAGTGTGTTGATGCAACCCGTGAACCATCGTTCAAGTTCACCATCAGGAAATGGTAAACAATTGGCCATAGTGGGGAGGCTGCATGAAGGAACCAGAATAACCATGGAATTTTTATTCTTGGTCAGTGCTTATAAATTACGAGGACCAGAGAGGGCAATGTTACATTCCTTTGTTGTATTCCTAAAGCTGCGTGCTATCCGAGTGGGTGCGAAATAAGTAAAAGCTTCTCAGCCGTGTTTGGTTTATTGATATAACTCTGTATTTCAAATTGCATTGGAAAGAAAAAAATATTATCTTCAAACAAAATGAATTAATTAGTTAATTAAAGAAACAGCTTAAACAGATTTAATTTTCATGAATAAATTTCATATTAGATTCTAAAATATAAAATACAGTGAACTCCGCTTAATGTGATCGCGGTTAATGTTATCAATCGCTTATTGTTATCGAAATCACTCGGTGCCGATTTTCTCTATTCATTTCTATGTTAAAATTATATCTTTATGTGATCGTTACATCGATTAATGGGATCATTTTTCGAATCTCATTTTAACTGGCAAAAGAATATTCGCAATGTATTCAGAAGGAACCCATTCTTTTCTTTCCCTTTGCTGTTGTTTGAATTTCCGAGAATTATTTTTTTCCGAGAACTTTTCAACTTAGGGAAATAGGGAATGAACAAAGAAGTGGGGTATTACACGTTCCTGGAATTTTTCAGAAATACGCACACCCTGCTGGTAATCAGTGGTTGTCAGATAAGCAGAAGGCAACACATTCTTATCGGAACTTAGAAGGAGCTTATTCACTTTTTATGCCTTGCTCGCTTACATGCAACTTGTCGATATGGAAGCCAGAAAGCGAAATGTTTTAAGATCGAAATTTTAAATCGTTATGACAGGTTGATTACGATTACAAACAATTTATCAATGAGCTTCTTAGAAAAAATTGTAGACAGTCAACAATTGATGAATATTTTAATTATGTATACAATTCTTATGTTTTAAAGGATAATATATACAGTACATAAATATAAGGTGTGTGTTTTTCATTTTGTTTTGAAATTTAGTAAGTGTGAATTAAAGGGTAGGCGATTTATCTAATTTTGCGTATCGTTTATTGTTATCATTCGGTTATTCTTATCAAAATCACGGTGCCCCAAACTGATCACATTAAGTGGAGTCCACTGTAATTACAATGTGTATTGTAACACAAAAATTTTATAAATATTGAAATGATACTGTGTCCTCTTGATTCTAAAATTAAATATTAAACTGCTTTCTACTTCTCAACAAATAAAGGCCTGTAAAATAAAGCTAATTTTGCAAAAACTCTTAATGTTTTGCTATGCTTTTATTACGTAAAACATAAGATATTTCACCGTCTTTTACAGCCTACTTTAAGTATACAGAAGTCAAAATTATTTATTCACATTTTTTGTTTTCAACCTTTTTATTATTTTGTAGGTCTGTATAGACATTTGTGCATCGTTTGGTACCCATTCAAGTGCAGAAAACATTCCGTTTCCAAAACAGAACGATGCATTTCAAGGGAGATTCTATTTTAAACCTAACCCAAGATGTCCTTAGCTTGTCTGTAATTAGGGTACTGTGTCCAACTGATCACCTATTAGGGTAAACGCAATAACTTCTGACAAGTTACTCCCAGAGCATGAAATCTGGATCAAGCATCGCTTTACAGATCAGTTAGAACAATGCAATTTGAAATGTCAAATATTTATATTTGACATTTTAAACTGAAAATATAATTATAACCCATGAATTCCAGACGTGCATTATTTATACATTCGAAATAATTCTTAAATAGACCACTTTATTTAAAGTTTTTTTCCGGAAATAGGCGTCGTTTTAAAATGTGATTTTACAAGCATTTTGTTTACGTGATGAACATTTAAACTTAGTAAATTGTGCATGCAGTTAACCGTATTCTTACTTTTAAATATTTTACCCTTAGGGTAGTAACGTCGACAGATTTTTTTTCGGGGAGTTTCTAAAGGCTTTATCAAACGTACAGTGAACTTTTAATCTCATAAAAAATTGCCCAAATACATAAAAAGTACAGCATACATAAGTCTGTAAATCTGTATTATTGTATGCATATATAAATATGTCATAAAATGCATCAGCAATGGTATAAGTAATTTTATTATATCTTCAAAAATATATTTGCACAACCACATTGTAACTTAATTTACGCTCGAAGTTTTTACCAGGTTTAAATTTGCTGAAATTAAACTAAAGTTATTTTATGTTTAGCCAGGAAATTTAAAAATATTGAAAAAGGAATCATAACATATCCTTTAATCCCTTGCCTGTGATGCCCGAATTCAGTTCGGGCAACGCAAATCTACCCATTTTGGAATGCCCGATCTGAGTCCGGGCAAGAGAAAAAAACGGTATTTCAACTCTGCGAAGCCCGAAATTGGTTCATCCAATGCATAATATTTAATTTGCAATTTCCCTCAATGGATAGAGATACTTTTTCGTGTCGCAGTTTTGTGCCATTTATCGCTAATTCTCGGACACTGTAAAGTATTTGGGAAATTCGAAGGAATCTGAGGGACATGGAATTCATGATAGTGGATAGAAATAATAATATTGTTGTATTATTATATTATATTTATACAGATAATTATGTCATTTGATTAATTCTGCTGTCATTTGAGCAAAAACTACTGTAATCCATTTCCCATACATGTGAAAATATTGAAATTAGTAGGTAATTCGTTTAATTTTTTTTAAATAATCTATTTCTAACAATTTTAGGACAATAACGAACAAAATTAAAGTGGATAGTTTTTTTTTCGATTTTCAGCACTTTTTTTTTTAAATATATTCCAAGGAGTTAATTTTTTTTTAAGAAAATTACATACTTTGTTCATCCATAACCGAAAACAGTATTTTATAATGAGTTATTTATAAACTACTGTTCTATAGCAATAAACTAATTCTTCATGATTTTGGCCAGCTTGTAAAACCTTCATTCTGATTTATAGTTATGCTTATATGCACTAAAATAATATAAATTTGCCAAACTTATTTTTCAAACTTTCAGAATTTTCTAGCTGGGGTTTTTGAACTTTCACAAAAGTTGCTATATACATTTAGCTAATACATTATGCACATTATATTTTGTTTGCATTCGCGCATGCGCAGTGAAACATTATTTAGTAAACCTGCTCATTTTTTATCCAATATTTATTATTTTTTAATTTTGATTGCAAGGTGTTGTGTACAATGTTGTTTGCCATGCGATCTGAAAATAGCATTATTTGATATTGAGAACTCTGCAAATTATAAGCAAAATACTTGGAGAAATTTCGGATTGTTTTTATTAAAACCTTAATTTCTCCACGAGTATACGTACTATCCTCATAACAATGAACACAGATTATTATAATAAGCATCCTAATTATGTGCTAAAGTTTCACCGCTTTTCATAGAATACTTTTACAAGGTTATTTAAAACATATTCGTTTTTCTTTAATTTGTTGAGCTTCAGGAAAAATTCTTAGCTGAAATATATAATGTCTACCCTCCTGTTTACAATCCTGAGGTTTCAGGATAATTCCTCGTGTATTTTTTTAGATATTTAACAAAATGTCTAAAAGCGCAAGTGACCGGTCAATATAGTGTATATGACTAATTTCTATTTAGTCGAAATTATTGAAAGATCTAATAAGGGAAAACATCTATAATGGAGGGCGTAATAAAAAGTTTGTTCTACTAAATGGGCGGTGTTACAAAAATGCTTAGAAACTGTGGGTTAAGCCCTTATTTTCTCGAACAGGTTCTTTTGTGCTTCAAACGTTCAACCTGCGTTTTTTCTGAAACGTTTTTGTACGTCGAAAGCGGACATTTCCTTTAAAAGTGACTCCTACAACCGGACTTCCTATTCTTCATTGTGTGAGAGGGGCAGATATAAATTTTTGAAAGAGTTTTCGAGAAATGAAGGGATCTGACACACTACTGATATGCAACAAGTCGAATAAAAAAGTAGTAGGTACAATTCTAGGAAAACAGGTGAAAGTTTAAAGGTAGCAAGGGTTTAAACCATTGATGGGCAAACTACGGCCGCCGGAAGGTTTTATCCGGCCCGTGGATAGAATTTTAATTTGCCTGTCCAAGGGAAATTAAAAGAAATATATATTTATACATTATATATTCATCCCCTTTTCCAATTTGTTTAAATATTATATCCCAAATTTATTATCCCACGCCCAGAAAATCAGTGTTATATTTGCTTTTTATATGTGAACAAGTTTTTTCAACTTTGAACCTTAGAAAGAATAATTTCAGAAGTAGACTGGCATATGAGCATTTAGCCTCGTTCCTTAAAATCAGTACATCTCACTTCGAACCTCAGTATAAGGAACTTTCAAAAATGAAATCGCAATTTCATTCATCTCATTAACATATTTAAACCGTAATAATTGTATATTGGTTTTAAAATTTTAGAAAAATTTATCTTGGACAACCAAATTTATTTTCTTTTGATTTTTGGCCCGCGACTGAAAATGTTTGCCCATCCCTGGTTTAAACAAACGTTATTTCTACATACTATTAGAAAATCACATTAATTTATTTTAGAAATACAATAAATATATTAACTTTAAATACTTTGGGCACTTCTTCCATATACTCTTTTAAAAATGAAATTAATAAAAAGGAAAAGACTGATTTTTAACCACTTACTTGTGGAATATATTTGAGAAAAAGTGAAAAAATGGAAAAAATATTTTTCTTAATTTTGTTCGTTATTATCATCAAAATGTTAGAAATAGATTATTTTTGATAAAAGTTTTTTAAATGTAATAACTATTTTCAATATTTTCACATATATGAGAAATGTTAATGGATTACAGTAATTTTTTGCTCAAATTACAGCAAAATTAATTAAATGACATCATTTTATGTATAAATATAATAAACGAAGACAACAATATTATTATCACTATCAGCGGCCATGAATTCCACGTCCCTCAGATTCCTTTGAAATTCACAAATCCTTTACAGTGTCCGAAAAGTAGCGGCAAATGGCACGAATGGCCCGCGCAAGAAAGTATCTCTATCTATTGGGGAAATGGCAAATTAAATATTTTGTATTGGACAAACCGATTTCGGGTGTCACGGAATTGAAATATCGTATTTTCTCTTGCCCGAACGTAGGTTGGGTATTCCAAAATAGGCTCATTAGCCTTGCTCGAACTGAGTTCTGGTGTCATAAGCAAGAGGGTTAAAAATGGGATGCTTGAACAAATTCAACTTAATAAAACTTATCTAAAAATTGACACACCATAATTACTAATTTAACTATATTAAATTAGAAATATAGTTAAATTAGAAAACTAACATTTACCGTTAAAACAGGACAACGTATGTTGGGTCGTCTAGTATATTTATTTATATACAAATACACACACACACATATATATATATAATGTATTTATAATATGTATGTATATATATATATTTACATATACATATACACATACATATATATATATATACATATATATATATATATATATATATATATATATATATATATATATATATATATATATATATATATTTATATACATATATATACACACATACATATATATATAGACACACACACCACACACACACACACACACACACACACACACATATATATATATATATATATATATATATATATATATATATATACATACATATATATGAGAGAGGTTGAGGAGTAGGAGAACATTCCTTTTATGCAGGGCATACTTAAAGAATTATTAGTTGATATCAAGAACATTAACTGTAAAGGAAGGCAAGGTCTAGTTCTAAGACGACAAACGGTTGTGGAAAAAAAGCTGGTTAAGCATTTCACTATGCACCCTGTGCGAGTAAAGCCGGAATACACCTCTCGTTGACCTCTTCTCTGAATGCATTTTAGACAAATATGTCCAATATTGTTTTTAACTGGTCAATGTTTTATTCGCAGCATTCACATTCCGGTACACACAGCCAGCGACGCGTCTGGGGTGAGCGAGGACGCCCAGACCTCTGCGAAGGATGCGGCTCTGGACCACAACCGCAAGACGGAACACTCCGCTTTCTCTGACAAAGGACACCAGAACCAGCACGCGGCTCACTCAAAGCTGGAGAAGGGCCACGACCACGAGAAACACAGCGCCAAACATGACGAACACCACAAGGAGACCGAGAAGGAGAGTCACCGACACGACACACAGGCGCACGACAAGGGAGGTGCCTCCCAGCAGGGCATACGGGAGAGAACGGAAATAGAGTATTACGAGAGGGGTAAGTAATTACTCATATCCTAAGGTTATTGATACTGGGATAAATTGACAGCATGTCAATTAGAATTCCTTTACCCTAGGGTTGGCCCAACAGCGGTCAGTAGGGGAATTACCGAAATTTATTATTGAAAAAAAGTATCTAATTATAATAAAGTATATACTTGAAAAAAGTGTATAGACACATGTCTACAATTACAAATATATCTATACACACACACACACACACACACACACACATATATATATATATATATATATATATATATATATATATATATATATATATATACATATATGTCTATATAAATATGTATATCTATGCATATATATACATACATATCTATACATATATGTCTATATAAACATGTATATCTATACTTATACATATCTATGCATATATATAATATATATATATACATATATATATATATACATATATATATATATATATATATATATATATATATATATATATATATGTCTATATAAACATGTATATCTAAACTTATACATATACATACATATATATGCATATATACATATATGTCTATATAAATATGTATATCTATACATATTTATAAATACATATCTTTATACATATAATTTTTCTGTTCATATGTTTGTAATAGAACTCCTTCTAAACAGATGGATTAGTTTTGAGGAAATTTTGTGAAATCTGTATGTAATTAAGTTAAGTTGAAGTAAGTCTGAAGCCGCAGGCCCCTAACTTCTTTTAACTGTTTGCCTCTTAATTCGCTACCGTTCCTATGGAATGTTTCAATACCGTCTACTGGGAATTAACGCCACTGCTGGGAACCTATAATTTAAAAAATCGAATAAATGCAGCTGGATCTACTTTAACATGTGCTCGATTCCAGAGATTTGATATCCACCCGTGATGTGCGAGTACTGTGGATCTCTCTTTTACGAAACATGCGTTATCAGGAGACCGCGTTTTAAGAGAGCTGTCATAACTTTTGATCTACTTCGTATGGAAATCGCGTTCAGGAGACTGCACTGTAGATCCAAAGTTCCTTAATCTAGATCTTTTGTTTTTG
>CM063500.1:2277500-2313471 GCA_032207245.1 Pardosa pseudoannulata | reverse complement strand
GTTTTAAGAGACCTATCATAACTTTTGATCTATGTCATATGAAAATCGCGTTCAGGAGACTTCACTGTAGATCCAAAGTTCCTCAATCTAGATCTTTTTTTCTGTTTGTTTTTGAGTCTTTATGTTCACATACATGCGGATGATCAAACAAATAAACAGTGAACATAGTACATAGACTGTAACCGCCAGATAGAGTGGCCAAAAGCAGAGAAACAATAGGCTCTCAGACACTCACTGGAGCCTGTGATGCTGTGGTTGTGATCTAACACAGCTCGATGTATTTCTACAATTTTAATGTTTATTAAACGTGTGTCGTGACTATTCCTAGCTTTCATCATTTATTTGAACATGTGGGGGATTTACGTTAACATGTGCTCGATTCCAGAGGTATGATATCTGCCCGAGATATGCGAGCACTGTAGACTTTCTTCTACGAATCATGCATTATTAGGAGACCGTGTTTTAAGAGAGTTGTCATAACTTTTGATCTACGTCATATGGAAATCGCGTTCAGGAGACTGCACTGTAGATCCAAATTTCCTCAGTCTAGATCTTTTATTTTGCGTTTTTATGTTCACACACATGCGGACGATCAAACAAATAAATAGGCGTTGCTCCAAAAAGATTTTTATGTACTCTATCTCCCGCATTCCAGAAATAAAAAATATTAATATCTTACTTTTTTTCTCCCAATGACTTTTCAATTCAGAACACTTCCTGGACACCGAATACGACAAGGCAAAGACGGGACACGAGAATACTAAAGGACTGAAAGAACACGAGAAGCACAATGACCACGATTCGCACGAGAATAAGCGGACTCACGAGAAAGAAGACAGCAGCGGCTACAAGCTGCACACCGGAGCCGGAGTCGCCAAAGCCGCTGGTACCGCTGTAGAAGCCGGTGCAGAAATAAGTGAGTTCAAGTCTACTAATAAAATTCATCAAGGCCGTAACTAAGATCCTTTACCGCCAATGGGAAAAAAAAACTGGTATGAGCATCTACCACCAAATGTATAAACATGTGAGAAAATATATTCACATGCTTTTTTTAACATATATATCATACATTCAGAATTGAACTCAAATATATTTTCTATTTATTTAAAATATTATAATAATATAATATAAATTGAAATATTATTTAAAAATTTAGTATATTAGTTTTAATTTTTTCTTCTATTTTTAATTATTAAAATATTTTTTAACACTTTGTGGATACTATTTTGCCGATAAACTGAATGGTTTATTTGCAATGAATATTTTTTATTTGGACATTATATTTTCATAAACAATTAGCGAATTTTTAAATTTAAATTTAGTTTTATTAGTTTTCAAAAATTAAAAGTTAAAAAACAAATATCCAGATGTATTTATATTAAAGCATATTAGGGGTGAACATTTTATAAGAATCTGTAACAATTTTAGTCTCTAAAAACATTCTTGAAAATAAGAAAATTCATAAAAAAAAAATTTTTGAACAAATTGGATTTTGTAATTGAAAAAAAATATATTCCTTATTTCTACTGGGGGCGAATCGTCCTCTTTCGGACCCTATTTTCCTCGTACGGCGTGGACTCCCCCCCCCCCAAACACACACCGAGAAAGCGTCCTTGTGTTAAGACGGTACTTGAACGAAAATCTATATAGTTTGCCTGTACATTGAGTTCAATTCGTCAATAAGACATATATCGACAGAAAAGAAACTGGTAAATTAAATCTTCGAAATCGATTCCGAATTAAGTTCGATTACCTGACAAACTAATTAATCATGTTTTTTTTTCCCTTGCAGTCGACGATGGCTACGCCTCGCATTACGTGCCGCCATACGGAGCGCACCACCACCTGCAGAGACCGAAAGAGATCCACAGCGATCACCACGATATCGAAGAGCACCACCAAGACGAAAAAGAAGGCCACCAGAGTTCGAAGCACCACCTGAGTGAAGAAAGTAAAGGTCACAAAGAGCACAACAGCGAAAGGGACCACCAAAGTGAGCAGAAGGACAAAGGTTACGTCGACAAGGACAAGGGAAGGAGGAAGGAAGGATACAGGGAGAGAGGATACAAAATCACTGCCGAGAGAGAGAGTATTTCTTGAACGGTAAGTGTATTCTTAACTCCATCTAGGGTTTTGAATACCCCGTACCAGTCGAGTATAAACTTCAAATTAAGTGTCAAGTTTTTCTTTTGTTCTTCAAGGTGTAAAATATGCTAAGTCAGTTATTTTTATGTTTAAAGTATATTTTTTAGTTAATGATTTATTATTTAACCCTGACTAGTCCTGCGAGAGTATGTGCTGTAACTTCAGCTAAAATATTTCTCATTTTCCCTTGCTTTTTACTTTCAGTTCGAAAATCCTTTAACCTTAGAGCGTCGAGAAATTTGCTACCTGCTACTGCAAAGAATTTCGATGTATATATATATATATATATATATATATATATATATGTATATATATATATATATATATATATATATATATATATATATATATATATAGTAATAACTTGAACTCTAAAAACAATAATTCAAAACATAACAAATTTGATACTACAATAATTATTTCATATATACCAATTATATAGAAATTATGTACATTAAAAGAATAATCAGCCGGTGTTCTCCACATATGAGAGCTAGATTGCAAACTGAAACACAACTTTCGAAAGAAAAACCTCATTCAAAAAGAATCTGAAAAGTCTCAACACAACTTCGAGAGATAGACAAAAAAAATCACATACAATCTCCTCTGCATCACCTCTGACCCCTTTTAAGCTTTATTCTTCCAGGGGATTTCCAGGAAAACACCCACTCAAAGGGGCTTCGCTGAACTAGGCCTAAAGGGCGGTAGGCGACCAAAGCTTTTTTCCATCACTGGCTCGGTAAATGGAAACAAAATGTTTTATCCTTCACAGGTCCTTCCTCCGGGGTCTCCATCATGAAAAAACTTCCAAAATCCTTTGAAGAGCCCAGCCATAAAAATCCTCCAGACACCAAGTCTGAAATCCGCTCAGCGACGAATTAGACCTTTGTCCCCTCACCTGCAACTATCCGTCACACCACACACACATAACGCGTTGACAAAACATTCCTTTTGAGACCTTCCTGATAGCTCTACGGTGATAAGGATTAGAGTCATTACAATATATATCGAACAGCCATTACATTGCGACCACTCTTCATGTGTAGCAATGGGAACGTCCAGGAACAAAACCACTGCTCGAACGCAGCTGACGTTGGAGTATGTAAATTGGCTATGCAATTTCTTTCCAAACATAGCGCAATTAGCAACATGATGGGAAAAGCAGCTGTTTATCGGACTTCGATAGACGTCAAATTGTCATGTCTCAGTGACCGTAAATATCAATATCAGAAACGACACATTTAGTAGGATGTTCAAGTGAAGTTGTTATGAGCACATATTAAAAGTGGGGTGTGGATGGTGCCAGCAGTGTTTCGTCCACGGCGCATTGATTCCAGACGAGAGAATAGACTGCTACGCATTGTTCACCGTGAGGAAGACCCAGACACATTAGAATCTATAATCTCCATAGAATAATCCCTGACTTTTGTGCGGTATGCAAACATCGTTTCAGACTAGGTTCACTCATTAATGACTACAGTATTTCAAGCGGGGGACTGTGTTTACCAACAAAATAATGTACCGTGTCATAAAGGTCGAATCGTCAATGAGTGGTTTGAAAAACATTCCAGTAACTTTCAAGTCATGTATTGGTCACCAAATTCACCTAAATTAATTAATAGAGCATTTGTGACCCCCCCCCCCTGGAAAACAAATTCGTGTTGCTATGCTACGAGAATTGCAGGACCAGTTGGTGACTGCTTGGTATCAGTTTACTTCAGACTAACTATCAGCACTTTGTTGAGTTAATGCCATACCAGTTACTGGTGGTTTGAGGGCTAAAGGTGGTCTTACATGTTATTAATAAGGTGGTCTTAATGACATGGCTGTTTGGTGTATATACATATATATGTGTGTTATGTATTTCTATTTTATATATTCTAGTGTTATATTCAAGTTATTAGGAATTCAATAAAATATTAATAAAATAATTTATTAGAACGTATAATCACTATATATATGTTACTATTGTGTATAAATATAAAAATTACACACACACACACACACACACACACACACACATATATATATATATATATATATATATATATATATAAACATATATATATATATATATATATATATATATATATATATATGACAGGGTCCCAGTAAACGACACTAGTAAATATATAAATCAGTCCACTCTCAAGTAATTCTTTTTCTTCTCTTTATTAATCCACTTCACACGCTACTCAACAATGGCGTCTCATATTGGCGCCCAACTGTTGTCAAAGGCAGTTTTTACTGCTTTGAGGAACCACAAGTCTGCCTATAGTAATTGCTTATAGCTCTCTGCCCATATCACTGCGCGTGAGCCGTACTTATGTGATTAATAGCGCGAGGCGCGTTACTCCCATTAAAGGAATCCCTAATTAAATCTCTTAAATTACTCTATATTTTAAATCCTGACATATATATATATATATATATATATATATATATATATATATATATATATATATATATATATATATATATATATATATATATAATAAAACAGAACCAAAATCAGAACCAAAACACTATAACTCCATTATGCCCAATAATTGTAAAACAGATAGGAAGAAAGAAGGATTGGGTGTGGAAGGTTTACGACTTCCATACACGGTTAAAACCAATTGTTTGAACAGGCCTAAAGGTTCCTCTACACCCAAAAGACCATAAGAATATGAAATGAGAATACGAATTAGAAGAACAAAGCATTTATAAAGCTATACTAAAAGTCACTATCCAGTATTTTATTATATATATATATTATATATGTATATATAATATATATATATATATATATATATATATATATATATATATATATATATATATATATATATAAATTTACATATATATATATATATATATATATATATATATATATATATATATATATATATATATATATATATATATATATATGCATGTATGTATACATTTATATATGTGTATACATATATGTTCATACATATGTGCATATATATATATTACTGGATTTAATAAGACAACATGCATGCTTGGCTTGGACTCTAACGGTGTTCTATTGTTAAAATAATGCTATTCAATATGTTACAGATGCTCATCACGACAAGGGAGTTTCCACCCACACCAGTGGTTCTCGCTTGAAAGACCAGGAAGGTGCGGCCCACGGATCCAAGGAGGGCGAGCGGGATCGTGGTTTCGTCAAAGAAGAAAAGTCAGAAGAAGCACACGATGCCGCTTACGACACCAAGGAGAGAAAATTCTACGACGGCGAACAGCACAAGGAGGAAGTGAAGGAGGAAAAAGCCAAGTCCACTTCTACAGGCGAGAAACAGAAACAGGAGGAAATCGTGCCAGTGGTAAGTTACAACAACCAGTGGAAGCCGATCCTTAGTGTCAGGCCTAAAGTGGCCCTAAACTCTCCTCCCCAGCAGCCATCTAGGGTCATTTTTCCACAAGCAGCAGTCAATAACCGTCAGTACGTGCCCCATTCTAGCCTTAATGCCGATCGATCTTTGTCGTATGTACCGCAAGCTGCTGTCAGTACTCAGCCGTCTGTTGTCGCCGTGCCTCAGAGAACTTTGAACACTCCCGTTAGGCAGTGGAGAAACTTGAATAATAATGTTATCAAGATATTGTTCCCAAACTTGGTGTGATCGACAGTTGTGTGGCTATTTGATTTGGTATCGCTATTTTGGGAAAACATTTGGTGTATGGTGTTGTGACGGTTACATTAATGGCATTCCTTGTATATAGCTGAACAACAATCGCATCTCATTTTATGTTTATCTTTATGGGCTAAGACATTCTAAAATATTGCTATCAGATTTTGCATGAATTCTTAACATTTTTTGATTTTTAGTGAGCCTTGAATTTACAAGGAACGAACCACTTAAAGCCGTTTCCAGAGGCAGTGAGTTTCCATTTCTACCTGTTTTGAACGATTTAAAAGTGATCAGGTAAAACAAGCATGGAAAAAATTGTTTGGCAGAAAGTTGCTATATTCTGTGTAGTTGAATATGAATGGACATACGGAAAAATGTAATAAGGAATGGGTGTATGTAAGAAGTTATTTTGCAACTTCGGCACATATATGATATTTTACCTATCTTATAAAAAAGAAAAATTTCTTTCGTAGGTTATTAAAAGATTTAAATTTTATAAAAAATTGGAAAGAATAAAATTTTTTTTTTAAATTTTTAATATTTTATCACAATTTTTCTATATTTCGAACACTATTCTAAATATCATTAAGAATTGAACTTTGAATTAAATCATTAGTTCTTGACAAAAAACGTCAAATTTATTTAAATGTAATAGTGATTAAAAAAATATGAATTTCTTTATATTTTAAATTTTAAAAAGAGTCTTTTAAAGTTTATTGCAAAATCCATCCTTAATTCTCTTAAACATTTTTAAGTATGTATAAACAATTCATTTTATTCATATATATATTTGAATTTTAACATTTTCAATACAGGTAGGTACACAAAAAACATAAACTGAGATAAATTAATTTAAAGGCTTCAAATTTCAACAAATATTTAAATGTAAATCATAAAATTTTATTTGAAATTAATATCTTGTTATATTTTTCACTAAGAGCAACCATTGTTTTACAAATAAAGTTTATCATTTTATAGTTCGAGAGTTTAATATAAACTTAAACAAAGCAGAATATGCAAGAAAATCATCAAACCATATTACAAAATATATATTTTAATCCTTGCCTACTTAACTAACTTAAATTTATTTTTAGGTATTTCTATAGAATATTATAAATGAATATATATTATTAGTCGAAATCTTATAGAAAACTAATATCATTAAACAGTATTTTTCGTGCTAACAGAGGCTTACGTTCATATACTCTTATTTTAAAATTACCCTGTAGTATAAGTCATTCTATTTTTTATTCATATTCATTTCTGTATTAGTATCATATCCATATTATTAGAACTGAACAAAATATTAAAAAGTATACATTTGCCATTTTTGGTGGTATATATATTTATATTAAGTATAGAACAGTATAGATATATACATTTCTGGATTTATATGTGTATATATATATATATAATTCACATATGTATATATGATATGTACATACATAAATTGATATATATATACATATGTAAATGCATATATATGTACATATATATATACACATATGTATATATATTTTTCATATTTTTAGTCATCGAATGATATGAAATCATTGTAAACATGATAGGAACATATATATGTATATATATATGTATATATATATACATACATATATATATATATATATATATATATATATATATATATATACATATATTTATAGATATTTTTATATATATAAAAAATATTTATATATGTATTAAAATCATATGTTAAAGAATATAAGAAATAAATTATATTAAAATATATATTTAATCAACAAGAAATTTTTTATGTTTTTTTTTATTGGTAAAAATATTTATTCTAGATATTTTAAAGAAAAAAAATTTATCATAAAATTTATTTTTTAATCGACAAAGAAAATGTCTTGAGTTATGTTTTATTTTTAATCTGTATCATTTAATTTCTATTCGTGTTAAAGAATGCTTTTTTTTACGAAAAGTTAAAGTGAATATTTGAATAAACAGATGGACTTTTAATTCTGAAATGAATTTTTAAATAAAAATTTGCTCCTCATGGAAAAATTTTCAATACTATTAAAGATATACTTATTTAGAAAATATGAACTAAAAAAAAATTATTAAAAAAGAAAACATTTTTAATTTATGAAGAAAAACAAAAGAAAAGTCGTTTTAATTTAGAACCGACAAATGTCTTTACATGAAAGGGTGTAAAATGAAATGTAATGTAAATGAATCTTGTGTGAAAGTTTTGAAATAAAATGACTCATGTGTGAAAGTTTTTTGAATATTTTAAATTTAGACATGTATAAATATAGGTGTGAAATTCGTGTCATAAGAAATGATTTTCATTCTTTACATCCTTGATGTATATAGTTTGTATATATATATAGGAGATCAGATATAAGTTATTTATATCTGTCCACAACTTCCTGCTGTTAATTTGGTGATGAAGTATTTAAAAATTATGAATCATGCTTTTTAATTTAGAGGACACTGAGAAGAAATCATTAAGTATGAAATATGAATATCTTAGAAGTTTTACTGCATTTTAAATATTTAATTAAATATATAGTAAATTGAAGAACGTTTCAAGTTGGACAATTGATAGTTTATAACCACTTTCTGCTGCTGCCACTTTTCATCAGCTTAATTCTGATTCTTTATAAATCTTTGCATGGAAGATGTTTGTTTTGTAATTCTATTGTTAGCTGCTTTGTTAATAAAGTTTAAGAATATAACTTTTGATTTTGTTAATAAAACTCCAGTGTTATCCATAAATATCTTTATTATTTTTTAAAATTCAGAGTGAAGTACATTTGAGCAATAATTACACATAAGCATGCACACTCAGACACACACGCACGCACTCGCAGACAAACACACACACACACACACACATACACATAATAAAAGAACATGGGTACAAGTGCACTCTTCGTTTTTACCATCAATAAAACCTTATCTTGCAAGTAGCAAACTGGCCATTTAACAAACCATAGGAATGCTGAAATAACTATTTTGTCTGGGAAAAAGACCTTCTATTTTGCTTACGAAAGTAAATTTCCTATAAGTTTGTTGACAGTTTTCTTAACAGGTGAACATTTTTCAAAGTATCTTTAGGTGACTCAGTGTGAAAAAGTTGTCAATTTTATATAAATTTATGTTATAACAGTAGTTAAAATTTTTTTATATAAATGTAGTTACGTATATTGCCATGTAATAGTGCTATTTATATTCATAGAGATGAACGCTGAATATTTTAAACTCCGAGATTTAAAGATTGTGTCCTTAAACATCTGCATATAAGTAGATACATAATCTTATCTAATTTATTCGCATTAAAAAATGTCTACATGTTCTTTACTTACTCATATAAGAATTAAATCGAAACCCTTCCAGCAGAACGTGTAATCTTGTTTTTATGATTACCTGGCTGAAAAAAAAAAAATGTATTTAAGATCTGAACCCCAGAAATCATCTTTTATCTGTCCCCAAAAGATAATGTAAACAAGATTCCAGCTTGTCCTCTTTTCAGACATTATCTTCCCCAATAACGCCAGTTTAAAGTTTTTTCCACTCGACTTCGAAGGATGAATACTGATTATGCTTATTAGTATTTGACACGCGTTCCTAAATTACTCTGTTTGGAAATAATCTCGTAGTCAGAGTCTCAAAATGCGAAATCGAAATTGTGTTCCAGTTTGTGTCCATGACTGAGTTTTTAGGGATTATAATTTCCAATCGTTTTAACTTGCAAAAAATATGCATTTTTAAACCTTTCGTAAGCCATTTATTTGTCCCCGGTTTCTTGCGTTTAATAATTAACTAAACAATAGCACTTAGGGAAAGATAGCTATATTGCCGAATTTTATGTTTACATTTAAATTCTAAGGGTAAAATGTATGGGTAAACATGTTATGGATCTAACATGTTTTCATGTTAGAGTCATATCATTTGTTTTCTTTGCCAAAATCCCATGTAATGCAGGACTTGAGGGCTTGGCCCAAGCAGTTTTGTACTACCTGCATCCTGTGATCCTGTATGCTTCCCACGAAGTCATTTACGATCAGAGACGTCTCAAGTGCAAGTCTCTTTTAGATGTTTTCAAGCACCCGAGGTACCAGAGTGTTCTTTTTACTACGTCTTTCCTGGCAGTCTCGAGAGTACCTTAGGGGCTTACTCTGGATGTTGCGAGTCGGTTCGAACATTCGTTGTGACGTCAGCTTGATCGTTTGCTAGCATAACGTCAAAGTGACGTCACAACGGAGGTTCGAACCAAACTTCAACGTCCAGAGTAAGGACCTTAGAGTTTGCTCGTTACCGGGTTGAATCACAACTGGAACCATGTCGAGTCTTTCATTGGGTTCTCTTATGGTAAGAGAAGATAAAATTTAATGGCGATTATTTTCAATGGGAAAATAAGAATCCTGCAGCAATGCATAAGGGTACATCACATTCTACTCCCATGTAACGGGTTCTTTCTTGTGACTGTGCTATATTTCCTACATCGTCTATAACTGAAAACTGCCTATGGCATATAATTTCAAATACTGACTGTGGGCACATCATACTCCACACTTCTTGGAAGCTGAAGGACGACCTTTAATGATGATCCTTTAACCTTTTGAAAGTGGATCTGTGAAGAATTAATGCATTTCCGGGACACATGCTATCCCAGCCCTTCTGAAAAGGTAAAAAGTTATTATTGTACACTCAGTTTCCAGCTTGAACCACACTACAGACTTTTACAATTCTGCAGTACTTTACAGCTAATATCTATTAGTTTTTAATTATAAAAAAAGTGGAAAGCCACACAAACTTGCTGGTTAATCAGTTTAATAGCAATAAGTTTAAAAAAAAATGTGTCTGGCGTCTGTGAATAACCATACATGTACTGCAGGCTTAAAAACATGTCACTGCAAAGTCAGTAGAAATAGTTTACCCAATAGGTTAAAATATCTTTCAATGCAAAGGGGTATTTGTAGAAAATTATTTATCCAATAGGTTAATAATAAGGTAAAGGAAACTATATGGCTTGCACCCAGCCATCTTAAGTGAATGATTATTTGCAGTTCATAGTATAGATGCATAATGATTAAATAGTGGCATAACTTTTAATCGGCGACTCAAAGACAGGTTAGTTTCTTATCAATGCAAATTACTCTTCATTATGATTGTAATTAAATTAAAACGTAATTAATTCAAGAAATTGTTTGGCGTTGCTTTCAGAATTAAAAACAATATAATTTAAAGCAGTGTGAAAGTTTTATTTTGAATATCGATAATATATTTTCATATGTATATTTTTGATAGAAAAAGACAAAATTGAAGATTCATATTTGTAAAAATGTATTGAGAACATATATGTAAGAAAAAAATACTTCATAAATATGGATGTTATCAGATTCTATCATTAAATATTAATCATTTATAAGTGAAAATACAAGAAAATCTTCAACAAATGCAGCCTGTAATAAACATAGAAGAAATTATCTTATCACTAATAGTTTGTTGTCCATGTATACCTTAATACAACACTCATAACAAGTTAAAAATTATTAGAGAGTGCTTTATATGATTTGCTTTTATTGTATTGCATAATAGTATAAACATCCATTCATAAAAATGTATGATATGTTCAAATAAAATATTGATGGCGTATACATATATGCTTATATTTCAATGTCCTTTTAAGTTATGTTTCACCTCCAGGATATCAGGGAGATACAAATCTTCATCGTTCTTAATGGAAAATATCAATTCGGAAAACTTTAAAATCCAGAAAAAGACATCAATATACACGCTTGAATAATTTTTCCATACGTATAAATTTCTTTATGTTAAAAATATATGGCAGAAGACAGATTTACATATCATATAAATATATTACTCAAGTTTGGTTTTACAAGAAAAGAATAAAGAATTCATGAAATAAAGAGAAGTAAGAACTAAAGCTAGATACCCAAATAAATATAGCATCAATTACAAGTGAAGAATTCAACTATTTTTTTATTTTTAAACTAGACAAGATAGAAAATACAGAAATTAAGAAAAGTAAATTTTAATACTGAATTAAACTGTTTTTCTTCATTCAGGATTAGTGCTTGATCACAAATATAATACTTTTTTGCAATTTTGTAAAAATATCAGAATTTCTAAAAGAATAAATTACAAAAACAAAGAACTTGGAATAGAATGAACTTTATTTGCAGAGCATTACACTAAGATAATTTCATGATTACGGCATAGTCTGGAAGAATAAAATTTACAATTAGCTAACATATAGAAGTATTTCTATTTGATCACATATTTAGCACTAGCAAAATGAATATGATGTCACCCAAAAGGCAAAAATATCCATCATAATTTTTATTCAATACCGCATGAAAGCTTTTACTTACATTCGTCATAAAATTTAGATGTTGACAAAATTTAAGTTGCTTCTTCCACTTATTGATCATTAGAAATCATTTCAGGAAATATTGAAAGGTATAATACCACAGGCTTGGAGAGACCAAGTTTAAAGCTTTCGAATTTTTTCCCTTCGGAACTGCAGTCATCAGCTTTGTGCATCTGCTTGAAGTCTGTTGAAACATTGAGTTGAACTGTTAGGAAGAAAATTATATTAAATATAGCATCTGGCTGGAAAATACTTACGATTGAAAATAAACAAAAGTATGGTGACTGGTCACACTCTTAGTTCATAGTATACTGATTGTAGAAATACGCTTGCATGCTGGAATGAAAAATCAGTCAACTGGACAACAAAGACTTAGTCATCTACGCTCTGTCACAACATTCTCCCGGAAGGAAATGACCGCGTTAAAGTAAGTATGAAAAACGCCGTTTAAAACCTCTTTGCTTGTCCCAAATATTCCGAGCTACCTGATGATTACGATCTCAACTCGACGACGGCTAATCTCCGGTTAAAATTACGATATTTTGTGCGGAGGTGGTTTTCAAAAAGTAAATCACTGCTTGAATGTTTGTGTGACTGACAGTCAGTGGAAATCTTAACGATGGATTCGAAATAAAATTGAGAGCGAACTGAAATTTATGCTCTCAGATAATTTCTTTCATTCAGCTGATTGCAGCTTAGTTAATTTACTTGCAGAACACACGAACGTCGACAGAAAAAAATGTTGTTTGACTGGTTAACTCAAGCGTAGACACTGAAAAGAAAGGAATGTTGGAATAATTCGGTAGATGAGATAACAAGTATCTAAATTTTTTTGAATTTTAAACATAGCTAAATGAATAAATAAGAGTGTCTGATCCGGCTTCACAGATGCATGATTATCAGGGTCGGATTTCATATAATATTTATCATCTTTATTTTATTTAAAGAGTTTTTTTTTCTTAATGGGCTTCCTGCTTGTATATTGTTACCTTTATGTTAATATATTACGTTTTGAAAATTTCAGGAACGTATTGTTTGAAGTTCACGCCCCATATTTTATTTGCCGGGGTTATACTCGATAACAATACTCTAACTCAACACATAAAAAACAAATATTAAGCGAATGATAAGCATTTGGAGTTCGGACTGATTGGAAAAATATACTTTGTTCAGCCTTCGAAGAAATCTAGAAATTGGACTACATCCATTCAACAACACACATCGTTTTCGGATCATGATAACAGATCAAGTGACACACTGACAAGAGAAAATTATGGTTATTGCTGTTCATTTTAGAATGGAAATTGCTGACTCATCGCACAAGTGCTTGATTAGTTGGCTTGGAGCATTAACTGAATTTTGGAAGTTTTTGTGAGGTTTGTTTTGGTTTGGATCGCTAAAGTCTGTTTTGCTACACGAGAGCTAATAATATCAACTGCATAAAACCTATACCAAAAGGCAACGAACATTCATACTCTCAGTGAGATTCGAAACTACGAACTCCAGTATCGGCCACAGGGAGTGGTTAAGTTATTGCTCTTTCGAGAGCGAGGAATCGTTTCCATCACAAGATGGGAATTAAGTTTGGGAAATATAATTTAATCATTATTCAGGTAGTATTTAATATATATATATTTATATATATATTTACATATATATATATATATACATATATATACATATATTTGTGTATATATATATATATATATATATATATATATATATATATATATATATATATATATATATATACATATATATATATATATATATATATATATATATATATATATATATATATATATATATATATATATATATATATATATATATATATATATATATATATATATTGAATTCAGACGTGTAATAATAATGAAGAAGTGTAATGTAGAAGTGTAATAATGTAGAATGTGATGTCACCACTTCAAAAAAAATTTTTTTCTCTCAGGCCTTGAGAAAAAAAAATGTCTCTCAGGCCTTGAGAAAACTCTAATATTATTTGTACATGGTTGTAGTAGGAAGCAACACCCCAACGTAGCACATTTAAAATAAAATGGCTAAGAAGACTTGCTAGAATTCTAATCCATAGAATCGTTTTATTTATAGAGTAATAAAAGATCGTGCCCCTAATCTCTACAGTTCTACAGTTCCTTTTCTTCTTGGTTTAAAATGTAATTTTGTCTTCTTCAGATATCAACATCACTTATCGCATCTCATCTTGGATTAATAAATTGCAGCTACATCAGAATAATGGATAAATTATTCAAACATCTTCTCTACATTCTAACATCTTCTGTACACCTTAATATGTCATATATTAATATGCGGTCCAGTTCGAGTGGATCTGCTTTTAGAAAATCCCTCGCATTGCCATTTATGTATTGTTTATTTTTTATGATTTTATAAATCCTTGGAGATTCAAAATATTATTCTCTGATAAGTTGAAGTAAGTTATGAGACGTAATTATTGCTGACTTTGCTGCTTGTGTACTGTAGTAGTTGAACACAATTCTGATTAACCCTATATTCGGGAAACTATCCAGTTTTAATGTTCATATATATATATATATATATATATATATATATATATATATATATATATATATATATATATATTTATATATATATATATATATATATATATATATATATATATATATATATATATATATGTATGTATATGTATATATATATATATATATATATACATATATATATATGTGTGTGTGTGTGTGTATACGTATAATGTGCATGAACCTTTGTAATATACAGATATATATAGTCACATGGACATATGTGTGTTTGTCTACATGTCTATATTGTGTAGGATTCTTTCTGTTGTATTATTCACAATCCAATATTATGTTAGAAAATAACCAGTATGGTGGTGAATTTACCCATTAATCTATATTTATGTCTATTTTTCCAGCCACACGTTGGCGTCAATTATGTGGAGCCACATCGCCATCACGTTCCTTACTACCCACTTCCTCCACCAATTGCCTACGCGCCGTCTGACGATGGTGCCCAAGCCCTAGTCGCGTTGCCACCAGAAGACCTGAAAAAGATCCGGCCAAGTCCCCACCAGCAACTGGAAAGTAACAGACATGTTCCTGAGAGAAGCAACCGTAATCAATATCAGCAGCCCCCCATAGGTGGTTATGATGATGACTACGAGGACGTCCAGAGCGAGGGTTACGTGGGTCACGCTGGGTACAGGAAGAAACAGACTCCCCTGGTCTCAAGTATCAAAGAAAACATTAAGAAAGACGTTCACAGGAAACCGCCGTCATATTCGAAACCCAAAGGATCATCTGAGGAAGATAACTCGGTACGTTTCCCTGAAGAGAAAGATCATGGAGAAAAATATAAGGAGGAAGAGGAAGACAGCGAAGAAGTTAGTGAAGAGGTCATTTTCCCCCAAGATGACGAGAAAGTATACCGTGAAGAAGTCAAGTACCACAGGGACCACGACGACGATCATGTCTATCCCGTCCCCAAGAACGGCAGGGAACAAGATCTGGTAAACCATCATGACGAGCGCCTGAGGCACGAGGAAAAAGAAACCCGTTACCACAACACTCCTAACAGTCAGATTTTTGATTCGGATGAACCTCGTAATCCTTATCCGCAGCTGGATTCCAATAGAAACTTGCCCAGATACCACGAGAATCAACAGGGTGTATACACAACCGGCATCCAGAGTCCGGACAAACTCCTTAGAAATATCGATCGTAGCGCTTACCCCCAAATTCCGGGTGGAAAGTTGCCATCCGTAAGAGAGATTCTGGAAGAGGTGACACGCTTCCCCCAGAGGAAGGTCAACAAGCCTTATCTGGAAGCTCACCAAAAGACAAAAGAGGCTAGGAACCAGCATCATCCCGATCTTAAACAGTTTTATCACCTTGGACCCCAAGCTTATGGTCAAAGAGAAGACATCAGAAACGTTCAACAGCCACGTTCTCTTTCTCATCAGGTGAATCAACCAGTTCCTGATCGACACCACCAGCAAGGTCACGTTGGAAACTTAACACCTCTTCTCCACGTGCCCCAGAAACCGCAGCAACAAGGAAGAGGCGTCAACCCTCACGAACCGTTGCATCAGCAGCAAAGGCAAGCAGATCTTCAACAGCACAGTCCTAGAATACATCATCATCATCATCAACAGTCACAAGTTCCAAGGGACTCTACGCCACTAGAGCAGCTACAGCAGCAAACAAAGCCACCGTTCAGTCCTGTCGTGCTTCTCTCCCGAGGACCACCAGCACAAAACCAAAACCAAGCCGTTGACGTCTGGTACACGAGACAATAATTTGCACCTTAGAAATTTTTTTTAGGTTCAATTAAAAAATATGTTACTAAATCCCATGCTTTGGATCTAATTACCAAAATGTAAAATATGGCAATGTGAAGCAGGTCTTTTCAGAGAAGGAAAATCACATTTATTCTCACAAACAGAAAATCAATTCTTGCACGATTACTGGAAATTTTAGCAACTCATTCAAGCTTTTTTTTACATAAAGGAAATATAAATAGGATTTTCTGATACAGAAGTAACAGATTTCTATATTGTACTTTTGCACATTTCATTCATCACATTGTATATGATACACAAAAGAATATTGCTTAGGACTCAGTTGTATACTTGTTAATCATTACATCACTGATACAAGTATACTATAACAAGTATACCACTGAGTAACACTTTATATTAATTGTATTTGAGGCTTTTAAAATTAAATGATTAACGATGAAGTGACTAAAATTATACTTTTAAAAAGGCTTTTTTTTTATTTTTTTACTGCTTGGCATAATTTTATTTTCAAGCTTTTCTTTTATACTCACAATTATATTTATTAACTATATTACTGTTATAAATTATTACACCATTTCCATCATATACAAAATTTTAAATTTATTAAAATATGTGATAAAAAATTTTACATCTATACATATATGCATGTGATATTTTGTTTTTAAATTTGTACTTTTGAAAAACTGTTGCTTTTAATTTATATACATGACTTACTATTTTATGTACTTTACTGATGGTAAATGAAGACATTTTTGCGTTCGAAGGGTAAAATCGTATTTATAGCAATGGGTAACAAATGTATGGATTCTACTTCAAGCATTGTCGTCAACGGCATGCAAGCAAGTGTATGAAATTGGTAAAAATGGCTTTGGTCTGATAATATGGAAAAGAATAATTCTAATGTTATTGTCCATCAATGGGCATTTATGTACTTTACTGTTTGTAAATAGTTGGATATTTATATGTGAACATAAATTGTTGGGAAGCTTTGTAGTCTCGCCGTTTTATTTTCTGTTCCTTCACATAAGTGCACTTTACATTTGAAGAAAAATATTAATTATTATTCCAAGTAAATTAAGTAATTCAAGTAATCAAGTAGTATTCCAAACAATAATATACGAGATCTATTTCGGCACCAAATAGGAAAAATATTACAATTCCAAGTAATCTTCTATATAGGAGATCTTTATTACAGTAATTTAAAAATTATATACATTATTTACATTAGTAGTAATACACAGTTTTCCAATTTCATCTTCCGTGGTTCTTTTACCACGGCCAAGAAAATTTTTGTAAAACAAGACAACCTTTTCATACATGCATCGCTCACAAACCCCAACTCAACATACAAAGAAATCGGAATTACAACAAAAAGAACTTTGGCATTTCGAGCCCAAAGTTTTCGGTTACAGTGAAAAAGAGAATGGCTGGAAATATTTCCAACAACATTCATTCATTAAGTTTTTTGTTGTTGCTTATGCCACTTGGTCATACCAAGCACAATTGAGCCGGAGATTATTCGTATTAAGGCAAAAGGGTGTACCTTAAGGGGGAAAGGAGTGGTTCCCCCTTAAGTGGGTAACCCCGCGCTCAAGTGGGTTCTCGTAATTTTGAAGCAGGGACCAAGCAGAAGACCCATAGGCTTAGCCTGCCACTCCCAGAGGTATTGATTGAGAACTTGCAGGACATTGTGACCACGAACATATTTTATGTGCCCCAGTCACCTTTAACAATCACGAAAGACCTTTGGCCGGCTCGGACTCCGAACCCTCAACCCTCCAGTTACGACCGTATTGATTTTGACATTCATTCATTAAGTAACCGAAACGTAGGGCACTGCTCTTCGGTACCAGAGTTCGTAGGTTCAAATCAGCCTTTCAGAAATGACTTTAAATTGCTTTGATTTTACTTCAGTAAATCCCGGCCTGCATTAGTTATACATCCCCTTATAAGCATGCATGTTAGTAGCCGTTTGGTATCGTCTTTAAGTAGTACGTCCCTGACTTATTAACCTTCGTGTAAAAAACAGTGGGCCGTAGCGTTCCAAACGAAACCAAACTCTTAAGTTCCCTTAACTAAGTCCTTTAAACTAATTACTTTTTACGGTAATATTTTTAATAAATATAATAGCTAAAATATATATTAAAAACAGAATTTTTCACAAAATTTTCTTGGTATTAACCAAATGGATTCAGAGCGACTCATACAAGACAAGAACGATGAGTTCATTCGGAACAAGTTTAAAGTTATGTTTCCAGATAGCAACCCATTTTTTCCCGATTTCCTAATTAGTACACATCGCTGAATTAATGAAAGACCCCTGCTACTTATAAGCTTCCGGAATGAATTCACGATATGACTTTTGACAGCCTGCCAAATCAATCGTATATCCTCAAAATGCCTTATAAACTAGCACGTAAAGCAAGAAAATATTAAAATGTTTTCCATAAGACAGTTTCAAGGAGTAAGTGCATCTTCATATGTATTTTTTTTCCTAAAATTAATAGATATGCATCTGAGAGAAGGGTCAGAACAGTAAATTTCAAATGACTGACAAGCAAATGGTCTCGGCGTCTCAATTAGATATTTATTCAGGATAGAATGTGAAAGGCATTATCGGAAGCAATAAATCGTGTTGAGTTTTATGTAGTTATAATTCAGTTCAACGTTCAATTATTGTTATAATAGGACAAATTGGACATGAATATACTGCTTAACACTTGGCAAGCGGGTATACTTCATCGCCAACTTACGCGTCCAGCGGGCGTTTATTCGTGAAAAGCACAAAAGTTAGTTATTCAGAAAAATTGCAGTAAATCGATAACTATTTTGTTTTTATGAACGAAACTTTTTTCATTTTACACTTTAATATATATTATATGATTATTTAACAAAAAAAAACAATATTTTTACGAAATCCCAAAAATAAACGATTTTTAAAATTAAAGTCCGATAATCTGTCAGCGCATATTTCTTCCTCACTATCTTTGTCACAACGGCTCATTTTATCAATTTTGTATTCAACAATAAAAAACCAAGCTTCAAATTAACAAAACACGACTTGTACGTTCTGGAGCTAGGAATTCGATTGAAGATGAAATAACGCAACAAAAAAACCGAGTAACTCGACAATCATAACTTGTCAAAGCTTTGCATAGCACCGCAAACAACACTCATATAATGTCACACATACATATAATTATACGTATTTAGTAGATTTGTGGTGGTTAGTGGGTATCCACCACAAATCTACTAAATACGTATTTTTACGTGACCCGCGCTCCAGTGACAGACTGCAAAAAACGTAAAAATACGTTGTCCGCATGCGAAGTGTTAAGAAGTTAAGAGACATTAAATCTCTGTTTTTAATATCTATTACGATACCTTATTTTTTTTTATTACGATACGTCTGGAGGTAGTAAGTCAATTCTGAGAGTACTTTTGCTTGAACCCTGCTTCTAAAATTACGAATACACAATTTGTTTGTGTTGATATAGGGAGTAATATTGGCCGCCTTATTGGTACTCTAATAACAGAATAGTCAACAAATA
The DNA here is from genome assembly GCA_032207245.1 of Pardosa pseudoannulata. Taxonomy (NCBI): domain Eukaryota; kingdom Metazoa; phylum Arthropoda; class Arachnida; order Araneae; family Lycosidae; genus Pardosa; species Pardosa pseudoannulata. Next base: position 2,293,452 of record CM063500.1, on the reverse strand, counting down.
TATGCGGCTCAGTGGAAGGGAATAGTATAAAAATCCGCATTAAAAATGTTAATAAAATCTTTTTTTTTAAATAATTTTAAACAATATTATTTTCAGGAGTATTAACAGTGATATTAAATAAAATACCTACGATACTAAAATCTGCAAGAAAATAATTTTGATAAAAATACAAAACAATTCCTTTGAAATTGAATAAATCAAGACTAATCTTTAAATTTATTTCTAATGCACTATGTTGTTATTTCTGAGGCCGCTTGGATTCAATCTTTCGTTTGAATGAGCACAGTTAAGGTGATAGAATGATTTTGCTCAAGTGAATCTAAGTAATTTTGCAGCAGATACCAAGCAGAAGACCTATAGGCTTCACCTGCCACCCCCAGAGCTATTGATTGAGAACATTTAGGACATTGTGACCATGAACATATATATATATATATATATATATATATATATATATATATATATATATAGTAAGACAGATTTCACAATGGGTGGTTGCGGTCATATCCCGTAAAAATGACATCGTTTTAGCCTTCATTAACAGAACTCTGCTGGACGGGTTCCCACTTCATTATACGGACAGGACAAACTGAGAGGTCAGCTAGCATATAGTTATAAGAAAAAGGCCCTTAACACCTGGTCAAAACACAGTCAAAATTTGTGGGAAAATCTCCAGGAAAATCTGACTCCGATAGCGTGCATCTCCTTTTTGTTTAGAAATTTTCTAAATTATCCACTAGGGCAGATTTATAATTGGTTAGACTCGTTCTCTGAGAGCGTTAACTTTAGCCCGTGTGGTAAATTTAGGTTAAGGGTTAAAAAGGAGAAAGCAAGACGACGCGGAAATTTTTGCCCTTGATTTAAGATTTAAAAACTCTGAGAATTTTTTCGGGCCGTGTTAGGGGTTTTATACAAAATACTTACATTAGTATCCCGATCTAGTTTTCATTTTTGCATACAATACTAAAACGGTGTCATTTTTATGGGCCATGACTGCAGCCACCCATCATGAAGTCCGTCTTACTACATATATATATATGAAACATAGTGGTGGACACGCTATGGAAGGAATGTTGTGGTGGTCGAGAGAATGACAAGATTTTTCAAAGAATAACTAGCAACATCTTTATTTGGTCATCTCCAACAGTTACCTCTCTCAATAGTTAGCCTTATGCGGCCTCATATAACCCTAGGGGCGCCATCAGCGTGAGGAAGTAATTCTAGGTTCGGCCTTAAGAATAGTGATAATTTTAGAAATCTTAGTTCAATGAAAGTAGGTTGGCAAGTTCGTTTCGCCAATCGAAAGGAGATTTTATCTATTACAAAGAGTTTAACGCCAAGAGGCTACTAGAAAGACATAGAAATCCCAGTCTTGGTGGTTTTTTAATATAGGAGTTAATAATTTCAATTCTAAGATTAAAGTATTTAAATTTTTATATTACATGTATATATATATATATATATATATATATATATATATATATATATATATATATATATATATATTATATATATTATTTCATATATATATTATATATACATATATCTTAAGAGTATATTTTAATTTATAATATATAGAGACACAAAACTTAAGCTTCAGAAAATAGTGTTGAAATTACAGGTTTTAAATATGTTACAACATATAAAAAAAGCACGCTCAACCATAAAACTAAATAAAATGCTTTATATATAAAAATTTAGTGAAAATATATTATTAATACACTTACTTTTAAATTTAAACCAAAATATATTCGGCAAGTTATATATAAAAATGAAAAAAAAATGAATTCAAATATCTAAATTCAGTTCCCATTTTTTTCAGTGTAAAAAAGTAAGCATAAAAATTAAAATTTCGATAGTTTTAACATGCAGAGTCAAAAGAGGAGAATGTGTAGTTGAAATGTTAGAAATAATGCATGGGTATTTTTTAAGAAACAGTGTGCGGAACTTCTAAATTTATGGAGTACAGAAAATCCAGTTTAAATTATCAGTTTTAGAGTGGCATATTAATAGCGACATAAAAAGTATTATAACTCAGCATCTAATACGGATACTTTAACACTAGATTTAAGTATGTTGATCATATACCTATTTTTACTGAAATGAGCCAATTTGACTCATACAAGAAAATTGATGATTTTTGCAAAGAAAATAGTTCCAAATTAATTTAAATGAAATATTTTTTATCAAAAAAATCATGGAAAACATTTTTGACTTATAAAATCTGTTTTTGAATTACACTTTCAGCGCAAACATTTCTATTACATTTTGCACAATGGTTTCTACATCTGTTTCTTTTGCATGATTGTTGAACTTGACAATTCTTCCGTGTATCAACAGCATGAATTTCTGTCATTGGAATGGAAGTGTTCTCGACTTCTTCTCTATATTTACTTTATACTATACTTTATATACTTTATATTAACTTTATACTATATTTATTTATTTTCATATACATTCTATGAGTCAAATTGGCTCACAACCGTGAAAATAGGTATACCCCATTTGATAATGCGAAATGAAAGGGTCTGCGGGGAAGAGGAATGAAAGTTTACATATATTTTATTACTTTAGTTAAGTAACCAACGTATCAAAACCAACGTATGCTTTTGAAAAGTGATATTAAAGTTTTATATATATAGTGGTCAAATTTTTAAGGAGTCAAATTGGCTCGGTCCGTAAATCTAGTGTTAATGCAGTTAATAAATGTACAGAAATGTTTAAATATTTCGAATTTGTTAAAAATTAAAAATCGAATCTTTGAAAGTTTTGAAATTTTGTTTCCCCTTAAACAGAAATGAAATCATAAAAAAACTACCGGAAAAAGATAAGTATTTTTAATTTTTTCCTTCCAAAGAATGAGGAAATACGCTAGTATATACGATAAAAGTTTAAATTATAGCAGAGCAGCTATTTCATATTTCGTCTTATATTTAAAAAAATTACACTATAGCTTTTGCCTAATATTAATTATTACTAACTACGAGGGTTGGAACTTTAATAGCTGTAGTTTGCTGTAAAAACGCTTCGCAATAAAACCAAAGATTGTCACTAAACCACACGTAAGCTTCATACCTACCTTACCTCTCATCAAAAAGTCTCGTCCTTTCTACGTAATACAAATGCAGAGTGACGCGAAGAACCAATCCTTGTCTTAGCTTGCGGTCTAAAGTAAGTGTTGTTAGGAAGTTTTTAAAACAAGGACAATGAAATGGATAAAAATTCAATGTGCCAGAGGTCGGACACCACGACACTGTCATCTGGGACTTCAAGAAGCTTGCAGGGGAATATGCATTACTGACAGAACTGTAGCAAGATGTGTAAAATCCTTCAATGGAGAACACCAAAATGTGGCAAACATGCATCCACCAGGTCGTCCTAGTGCCAGCGATGCAGAAGTGCATGCTGTTCCCGCACTAATAGACAGTACCAAACAATAAGGCGATTTCAAACAGTAAGGCAAATTCTCAAATTATGACAACTCTGGCTTTAGTTTCAAAAGGAAAGGCAGTTTATTGTTTATCTATTGGCTGTTCTAAACATGAAAATGTATGGGAAGGGCATTATAGTAGTTCGTGACGTTGCAACTAATTGCCTTATTCGTGAGCTGGTCCGAAAGAAAGGATTTGCGCATACTACTGTACTTCACATTCTGAAGGAACGCCTGAATATGAGAAAAATTCTGCACTATCTTAAGAAAGCTCTTATCATTCTGCATGACAATGCTCGGCCACATACAGGGCAAGCTGTGAATGATTTGTTCGATCGATGGGGCTGGGAAGTTCTTTACCATCCAACATACTCCCCAGATCTAAGCCCTTATGATGAAGAAACCACTTCGTGGCATTCGCTTCAGAACTGTTCCAGAAATTCTTCCGGCAATAGACTGGTCCATTCGAACTATCAATAGAACAGGAGCTGCTACAGGTGTTCTGCGATGTTCACATCGTTGGAAAAGGGTTTTACACAATACTGACGACTATATAGAAGGACTGTAAAACATGGAGACATGAATCACTTTTGTATTTCATGTAAATAAATAGTTACCACTATTAAAGTTCCAACACTTGTACACATATTATGTATGTTTGGAATTTGTGAAATATCCTCAAATTTTTTTGAACACTAACGGGAAAAGTCGACTTTTTATGTACTTTCACATTCTTATTTATTTAAGAAGATCCTAATCCTTGAAACTAAAAAATAATCAGTTATAATATTTTAATAAAGAAATTAGACTAAATTTTCAACTTGTACTCTTACGCTCCGGAGATTTCAAACAGAAATGAGGTCATAGAGGTCTACCAAAAGAAGATAAATGTATTTAAAATTTTTCCTTCTAAAAAGAGCGAATAAAAAAGTTTAATAATTTAAGTTAAAGTTAAATTACAGCAGAACTACTATTTTATATTTCGTATCTTTAAGTTAAAAAAAAATTGTGTTATACTTTATGCCCAATATTAATTATTAATAATGATAAAATATTTTTAATTTTAAAATCTGAAGAATATCCTCAAATTTTCAAGATACTAACGTAAAAATCGACTCTTTACGTATTTTGTCGTTCCTGTTTCCTTAAGAATATTAAAACCCCTAAAATAAAAAAAATAATCACCCATAATCTTTTACTAATGAAACGAAACTAAATTTTCAAATTGTACACTTGGGAGCTTTTAAACAGAAGTGAGATCATAGAAGTCTACCGGAAGTAAATATTTACACTTAATATTTTCCTTCTAATAAGTACGGAAATAAGCAGGTTAATAAGATAAAAATATAAATTATAGTAAAACAACCATTTCCTGTCTCGTCTAAAATTTTAAAATATTTGTGTTATACGTTATGGGAGGATGTAATAAAATGATTGCCAGTGCAGAATAAAATGTTCTGCACTCTTTAAAAAAATACAAAATGATAATAAAATATTTCTATAATTTGAGTAATATAATTTCAAAATTCATTTGACTTTTGAAATAAATGTAATTTTTATTTGTGACAAATAATTACCCTGACGGAAGTCTGGATCCGAAGTGGCTAGTAATTTATATTTATTCATTCATTTTTTTAAGGTGGAGAATATAGCTTTTTTAATATAGCTTAACGTTGAAAAGAAATATTCATTTTGAGTACTAAAGCGCGGTGTAAGCCTAGACTCTATCCTTACCACGTTGAATGCCCTTGCAATTTTCAGGAATTTGGCCTAAAATCACAATTTGATTTAATCGCATTATATTATTAAAAACTCTAATTTTAGTGCATAGTTATCATCAAAAACAAAAAAAATGTGTTCTTATGAATTGTCTCGCAGTTGGCTTCTATAACAGAAATCTCTTCGTAGAAGCCAACTACGAGTTAATTTGAGCATAGACATACACAGACATGGTTCGACCTATCGCTCTCTACAGCTGAATCATAGATACTCGTCCATATTCGTCAGTAGTATCTCAAAAATTGAAATCGTACACAGCCGTGAAAGAAATTTCCAAGAAGAATTTAGGTGCAGCTGTTGACTTCGAGTTTTAAGAGACCCCTGCAGAAGAGTTATAGATCACGGAATAGCACAAGAGTAACGGTCAAACTCTTAGGAGGGTATAACCGCGAGTTATGGGGGCAGCGGCTAAAAAATAATGTCAACTTGCACAAAAGAGGCTATTTTAATGAGCCCACCTGTACATCATAAGGGACGGCAGATGTGGGAAAATTTCAGTAACAAGCGAATAGCAAAGAAGAAAAATGGGCGTTAAAACCGAGGTGATGAGTTGGGAAAGAGAGTGAAGAAAAAGGAGTCGAAGTCGGGATTGAAGAGCTGCTGGACATCCAGAGAGAGCCCGCATCAGCAATCGATTCCCGATCCAGCATAGACGTACAGCAAAATAACGGCCGCTACGACAGTACCGACGCCTTTTACGCCCGAATTCCAGCACCGCCGTACAGCCTGATGAAAGCCCCAGCCTGCTCTCCTGTAATTACTGGAGGTAAACTGATCTAATTCATAAATCACTACCTTGGGTCTCGGAATTTTTTGATTCAGGAATAACAAAAGAAACAAAAAGAAATTAATGAATTGTTGTAATGATAAACGTCGAGTAATGAATGCTATTTATAGATATTAATCAAGAAATAATGTTTGCAAATAAGTAGTGTACATAATAAATGTTTTAGTTCAAATATAAGGTAGATTTTTACTGTGTTTCCCCTTTACGAACGGACACTGGTGTTAATGTTGTAAACACATTACAGCACGAGTGTATCCCATTTACGTCTTTCTTGAGTGTTTTTTTTTTATAATTATTGTTATAATTCAATTATCAAGAACCAAATAATAATAAGAAAAGACCTCTCACTCAAATTGAAATTGAGTACTACGCTAATCTGAGGGATTCATAATTTGACAGGATTTTGACGAGCATGGTAACGACAGTAGCGATTATGAACCTTCTGAGATAAATATATTTTTTGTTCGTTTTTTAATAAAATTTCTGTTTATGCACGCCAGCATTGATTTTTTTGTTTTTTTTTCCCAGGAGACATCCATCGATATTAGCACTGATATACGAGTTTATTCGTATCTACACAAAAATGGCAAATAAACATTACAAGATAACTCGTATTTGGTGGCCTAGAAAAGAACGCAGTCTACGAGTTATCTCGTAGTTGGCAGTCACTTTTTTACATATTGCTCGTATATGCCCTCCTTTCATTCATTCATCTCTCTCTCTTCTACTTTTTCGATCAGAGTTTCCCCACTATGAATTATGCTATATATGTTCAATTGCCTACAAGGTCTGACCAAAGAGACATCAATGTTCTTTGAACTTGTGATACTCTTTAGCAATGTCGGATTTCCTCCGCGACACATCTTCTATAGGTAAGAAAGAGTCACACGCCCATGAGATACTCGAGTGATCTTTTCTCTATCATCTTCCTGTTATTCCTGAACTCACCTCTATAGAGTTTGCTTCTTATAGAGTTGGTCTACAAGTCGAGCCTTCAACTTGGTAACTGCTTCGAGTTGTGGCAGTCGTGTTGTCAGTTTTAAGCCACTATATGGCTTCGACTGGCTAGGTATCATATTAACTTAGTAACAGCAAGTGGTTCTGTATGGCTTAAAGCTACGAAGGAGTAATAATACATTTACCAATGGCGAGTACTCTTCAATTTGTCTGTTTTATGCATTGTAATACACAATGTGGGCAAAATAAAATTTATGATAATATGCACACTAGTTTACTAGCATATAACCCGTCATATGACTGAATCAGTAAAATTCTTAATTTTCGAGAATTGTAAAGTACCCTATGAGGCATATAAAAAAATGGTTTGTTTTTTGGCTGAGAATTATCTGGTACACGCTCAATAATTTGTTTATCTTCATACTCCTCTAAAGTCTAACGACACTGTGAATGCAGCTTTGAATCAAGTTGAATTCATTTAGAAACATAGTTCAAAGTTTTCTTAGCTTCGTCGAAATTATCGTTAAGTTCTTTCAATTTTTTTGGAATAGTAATGGAAGTAAAAGAATGAAACTATCATTTCCACTGCACCCGGAGGCAGATAGAATTTGGTGTTCATACTGGTGATAAAATTTTCATTGCAACAAAAAATAATCGATGATTCAATTTAAAATAATCACATATGTACCTAATCTATTATTTAGGCCAAATAGAAAAGAAAATTATTTACGTCATATCTAAGTTTAGTGATAAAACATATGAAAAGAATGCAGACGTTATTTAAATAATTTAAAATAAGAAATCATTAAATGATGGTTAAAGGAATGACGCCATAATGCTAAAAAATGTTATTTTTTGCCTTTTTATTATAGACCAAACTGATAAATTGAATCGCCTGCTCTTAACCAGAGAAAATAGGACTTGAAATAATGGCATTAAATGCTAGAAAAGGGGGAAGGAGGTGAATTTCGAACGTTGCTATCCCTAACTCATCAAGAATTCAATATGGATGGCTTTATCCATTCCAGGTCGAACCGCTTCATAAATTCGAGGACAGACGGACAGATAACTTAGGCTATTGTTATATACTGGATACCTATTTCATAGAAATAAACATATAACCAACTTCAGTTTTTCCCCACAATGCGCTGCCCACCAACCCACTCTTTTTTAAAACCTTAAGAAAATACGCTTTGCCTAAAAAAGTTTACTAATCCTAAAAGTTTACTAATAGTGGATCAACATTGAGGGAAACCGCACTAAGCAAAGAAAGTAAGAACAGGCACTAAGGGAGGTATTCATGTTCTATTATATTACTCTCTAGCTTCTCTACCTTTTTAAAACGTTAAAAATAATGCTTGTCCTAAAAAAGTTACTAATCTAAAAGTATTAAAAAGTATATATATAAGAAACAGGCAAGTAGCAAAAAGTGATTCGAAATTAACACTCTATGTATTTTTAGTATTATATACTTTGCTCTTTTTAAAATAACATGTTGTGGAAAACCAATTGATTATCTATAATCATAGATTTAGACTAATCTCTATATAACGAAATTTAAAAACGTATATATTATATAAGCAATTTTTGTGACAGAAAGTAACATGAAAGTGAAGTTCCAAAAATAATTAACATATTTTATGTTTTTAAAATATACTATAACATTTTTCTTTAGAATAAATAACTTTAATTTCGTTTATTAATTGATTACACATTTAATTAGGTTACGTCTATAACCGCCATGGCGCCAGCGGACTCTAGACACTAAGTAATGGGACAATGGCGGCTATCACAGAAAAAATTTAAAAACGTAAATGACAGGTTTCATGACTCAAATAAGCATATTTTTGTGTGAAACAAAGTATTTTTGGGGAGATTTACATGAAATATTAGTTTATAATCAAACAAAAATAAATAATTCATTATAAATTTATAATTATTACACATTATTTTCTTTGTGGAAAAAGAAATTCAACCTAAAAAATTACTTTCAAAACATGACACAAGGCTTCTACTCGTACGCCAGTAAAAGCACATTTGGGCTTCTATAGCCGTAGTGTCTAAAAACAACCGTTTCGTTTTGGACGGCTATGCCGTCATGCCACATAGTGAATATCACTTTGACGGCTATAGACTCAAGCGTCCGTCAACTTGTTAACTGAAGAAAAGTAGTTTTAGTATTCTGTTGGCATTCGAGGAATTCCTGCACCGCGTCTTAACTCACTCGAAACATTGTTTTATTTACTTGATCTGGTGATTTCACAACACGGTTTGATGTAACAACATCGAACGAAAGAATATTAAACAAAAGAATATTAAACAAATGAAAACAAAAGTACAGAAGTTAGTCGTTGCTCCCGATCTAAAGTTACTGCGAAATTCCGGAACACTTCTGCGATGACGTTCTTTAAACTAATTTCTTGTTGAATTACTGTGAGGAGATAGAGAGCTTTCACGTAATCCTGTTTGAACAGGTAACAATTTTTATATACTTGCAAAATATAATTTGAAAATTATAATTCGGGTCAAATGATTAGCCAGTACATTCATCTTTAAGAAAATCTCCCCATTCAACAAGATTTTTACCCATATAGATCCACCCATATACTACTACCATTAATAACTGTTATTACAATAAGGATGGTTATTATTGTCATCCTCATTGTGGCATATACGAATATGATAGTCATATTCTTTTTAAAATGATAGATAATAAAACTAAAAACATTATTTGTTCCGCATTTTCAAATATATATATATATATATATATGTGTGTGTGTGTGTGTGTGTGTGTATACATATATCTATATATATATACATATACACACACACACACACACACACATATATATATATATATATATATATATATATATATATATTATATATATAAATATATATATATATATATATGTATATATATATATTATATATATATATATATATATATATATATATATATATATATATATATATATATATATATATATATATATATATATATATATATATATATATATATATATATATATATATATATATATATATATATATATATATACACATGTAATATATCAAATTTACTTAACTTTAATATTACCTTAAAAAACTTAGTCTTTCCCATTCTAATTCCTTAAAATCTTTTTCCCAGCCTTTAAATGTCTTAATCAAAAGAGTGTCCTCGACTTAAAATTCTTTCGATCCATTTTCCAAAGCTTTCTATCCTACAGATGTAAATTTTCTGTCCATTCAACACGTCTCCCAGCTGTCGCCGGCAAATGGCTCCGCGTTTTTCCTGATCTTACACTTAAATTCGTTGAGTAAGTGGGAAAATTCTTTCTGTCTTCGCTCTTGGGTGCACCTCTGTTCGAGCAGAGTGATTTTTGTGTCTTTCTTTTGTCTGTCGTTGACTAGTAAACATGTCCGTTTTAGCAGCTCTAAAATAAATTTTTAATTAGACTTGTGCCGTTCTCCTCAATATGGCCCGACTGCATTTTTATTACTATTAGCTGCTTAGCTTTCTCCTTGTCCAATAGCCCGGGAAAGTAAAAATAATAGCGGCTGCATAATTATTGTGACTAGAGGAAATAGTTGTTACACACACACACACACATACATATATATATATATATATATATATATATATATATATATATATATATATATATATATATATATATATATATATATATATATATATATATATATATATATATATATATATATATATATATACATATATTCATATATATACACATACAAATATACATACATATATGTATGGGAGGGGTGTATGTGTGCTGTCTTGAATAACTTTCTAATCATTGTAGATACACTGATCAGCAAAAACACACTCCAATCGACTGTGTTTCAGACTGTGTGACCCAGAGAGTGTATAAACTGATGAACAATCATACTTGCGGTGCTAACACTGGAGGTTTGACCACATAACCGGGACAGATACTCCACACCCTAGGTCCTTGGTGATGTCAGAATGGAAATTGGTACCATAGGCCATGGCCACCAATATTTGGGCCATTAAGCCAAGGAGTTTAAGTGATAAAAAAAACTAATTTAATTTTTTTTTATTTAAAGGGAAAAAATATAGGGATATGCAGGTTATATTGGGATTTAAGTATACTTAAATTTTCATAGCTAACATTTTTATAAATAAGCTTTCAGTTTTTCAAGAATTATTCATAAGCTAAGTGATATATATATATATATATATATATATATATATATATATATATATATATATATATGTGTGTGTGTGTGTGTGTGTGTGTGTGTGTGTGAATCGTCGGGGATTAAAGGAGACATTTATACTTAATAATGTTTATTTACAAATGGGGAAACCTATTTACAGGGGGAACTGACATAAAAAGGGAGGTTAAACATTTAATCAGCGCGCAACACACAACTTGCGCGTACGTCTCACATTCGTCTCCCAGCTCGTGTGCCTTTCGCCGCAGGCGCTCGCTAGGTGGCACTCAGAGGGAGTTATAGCAAGAGTGTGATGTACTCGTTACCGTCCTACATATATATGTATATATACTAGCATACATTTAAAGAAAAAAAATTCATAGTATTGTAGAAACATAAACAATTTGAATTTTGTGGTTCGGATCCTCTTAATTATCCCGTTATTTCTATTTAAAATATCAATCAATTATCAATTTATATGAATTTATTTATAAAGAAATATCATAAGGAGATCAAATCTGTATTTCCTGGCTAAAATGTTATAATAAGGGACAACTAAGTAACTACTGTTTACATTTGTTTTACGCTCGTTTCCTTTTGTGCAAAGATACCCGTCTGGAAAATATTTTTAAACCGCAATTTAGACGATCAAAAGGCTAAATAAATCGCCAGAACAAAAAATGAATGTCTGCTTCATTAGGTAATTAACCAAAAACCGCCAAGGATATTTTCTTTAAAAAATAAATCTTCACCGATCTTTCCTGACCATAAAGCACTCAGAGATAAAATTCACGGAATTTCCTGCACAAAAAAAGATCAGGAAATGGCACTTTCTCTTTATAGCAGGAAGAAAAGGGGAGAAAAAATATCTAAACGATGCTACCCCATTACGGAGTCTGAAAAAGAACGCGTTAGTAGTGTATGATACAATCAAAAGTGAAAAAAAGAATCGTAACTGAGTGCCTCTTTTTACGCATCACCCTCGTTTGGAGACTACTAGCGACGCATTTTAAATTACCTTTCGGGTCTCGGGGTAAGGGCAAGAGTTCATTGCGCTACAGGGTGTCTCAGTACTTTCTCGAGAAGGGAAAAGTTCGGTGGTGTGTCTGAAGAAGGTAATTTTACTCGAATAAAGAAGAGCTGTTTGGAGTCAATGATGAACACCTGAAATGGATGCGTTAACTTTAAGAAATTTATGCTAATTAAAAAAGAAAATTTTTGTTAAATGCTGTCACATTTCGAACGAATTCCTAGAAAAGTTATTTCGAATGTGTACCCGGAAGTGTAAAAAGGTAAGCAACTGCTAAAAGAAAAAAAAAGAGACTAATTATTACCACTTGATTCATATGCAGAAAAGTTCAGTTTTTTCTTAAACTTGTAATGTGATTTTCTGGAATTTTATTTTGGATACTGCTCGATACAAAGTTCATCGTTTTTATTAGATATTTTAAAAGATCATTATTTTAACTGAAAGGAAAAATGAAATTACTTTTCAGCAGAAAAAAGGGCCATTACTTTGAGCAAAATTAATAATTATTAGTACTCATTTTGCACAAAAGCTCACTCTTCTCAAAACCTCTTTGTTGAGGATTCTGAACTGAGATTTTTTATGGGTATTGTAATGTACTTACAACACTAACACCAGTGTTCGTTTACAAAGGGGAAACACAATAAAAATATGATACCTTATATTTAGATTGAGACATTCTTTTTCTGTACACTATTTACAAATTGGTATACGTGATCACCATATAACATAACCAGCAATTATTTATGTTTTACATTCATATTTACACCATAATTATTACAAATCTCTTTAGTTATGCGTTATTCCTTAATCAAAATAATGAATTACTAACTGACGTCTAAATAACGGTCGTGACTAAGTCAAATCTGTTTTACCTCCAGTAAAGGCACAGGGGAGCAGGCAGGGGCTTTCCTCATGCGGTCCGGGCGTTCGGGACCACGAGACGTCGGTGCTGGCTAGAAGGGCTTGGGATTTCGATGTCCAGCTACTCTTGAATCCCAACTTCGACTCCTTCTCTTAACTCTCTTTCCCATATCCTCACCTCGGTTTTTACCGCCCTTTTCCTTCTTTGCCAATCGCTTGTTTGGTGAAATTTTCCCACACCTGCACCCCCTTCGGGAGTGTAGGTGGGCTTATTAACATAGCCCCTTTTGTGAAAGCTGACAGTATTTTTATCTCCTGCCCCCAAAACTCACGGTTATATCTCTGTGCGAGCTTAACATTTACTCTTGTACCATTCCGTGATTTATACCTTCTCCGCAGGGATCCCTAAACTCGAAATCAACAATTGAAGTCCTAAATTCTTCTTGGAAATGTCTCCCACTGCTGTACATGCAAGTTCTGACTATCGTGGGAAAGTACCTCGGTACAATGGGGTAAGGTAGTGGGCCTTATGCCTAACCCCTAACCTGGAGAACCAGTCCCCTAACATAATCCCCAGTGGCAGGGTATCCGGCTATACCCCAGGCACTGGGCAGTAGAGCTGGACGATATCAGAAGTTTAATATCTCTGTATATCCCAAATTTATATTGATATTATTGAAATATCGCGATAACACTTTAAAGTAGGGGGTATATTTACTATTTTTGAATGACCTTAACTTTACTCTAAACCTTTTTTTAATATCCCGATATTAATCCAATACACCAGTGCGCAGAGGGCGGGAACAACCAAGTAATCTCTGTCCATTGGGATCTGTGGAATGTCAGGCGCTTCGTTATCATTATATTCGGATATTCTACTGAAGACCTTGACTTGACGCAGACGTCGTAATTTTCTAGAACAAATTTTCTGGCTTGAGTGTTATCCAATACGTGGGTAAATGCTCGAAGCGGAAGTCAAACAAAAGCAATAACTTTAAAAAATATTACTTTATATAGAATATATAGTATGTATTTTGGCGATCTACATTATCATGCGCGAGGGAAAAATCAGTATAGCCGACAGGGATATATCGGCAGAGCAGAAGTTTAATATTGTTATCGCGATACTTAAATTATATCAATATTTAACGATATATTGATAAACGATCCAGCACTAATGGGCACCCATTTTAGTCACCTCGAACGACTTCCATGAGCATTGTGACTATTCTTTCTCACCCGGTCACCACACGAGTGTAAATGTTCACTCCTCCCTAAAACTTATAAAACATTTTTCTGAAGGGAAATTTATTTTAAATACACTTCAATTCTCCATTTATCAATTATTTTCCCATATCTTTAAAGGATTTATATTTTAATTGTTGCTTAAAACGAATCTGTTTTTAATTGAAAAAAAAATTCAGCAAAATTAGTACTCTTTAGAATTTATTAGGTATGCAGAAATACTTACTCTTCTCAAAACCTGTAAACTAGTATTTTATTTTAGTTTTTTAATCGATTCGCTATTAGATGTAATTATTTGTTTTTTAAAGATTATTTTAAATCAATTTAGAACAATTCTGTTTCCCGATTACAAAAAATTGTTGAAAGTAAGAGGCAAGGGAAGTACAGGCCCTCGTGAGGTTTGCATAAAGGTTCACTCTTCCCTAAAATCTACATATAACCCCAATGTATCATATACGTTGCAAATACGTATCGCTGTACAGGATATGTATTAAGGGAAGAGAAGTTCGTTTTTGGTATAGATCGATTCTGAGTTTAATGCCTCAATTCATTTTTTAAACAAATATTATTTTAATTGAAACGTGGAATGACACCTGCTTATAATGGAAAAAAAGATTATTATTCTGTGTAAAATGAAAATTATTCAAAAAATTGTTTTTTGGCTATATCACAAAATCTGAGAGAAATAAACAATAATTAGCACTCGTTTGATAAGCACAAATTGCTCACTCTTCTCTAAAACCTGTAAACTAATTTCAGAAAAGAAGTTTATGTTAGGTTGAAATCGATTCACTAATACACTTCTTTATTTGTTTTTTAAAGATGATTTTAACTAAACATTAGAGGAAAACTGTTTTACGATTGCAATAATAAGCAATTACTTAGTGAAAAAAACAATTATTGAGATCTACTGAAAGGTTCATCCAAGGCTGTTATTGTAAGCAAATTCAAAACTATTCGAAAAATATTTTTGGCTCCATCAGTGAATCTAAGTGAAATAAATAATAATTAGCACTCTTTTGATAAGCAAAAATGCTCACTATTCTATAAACCTGTAAACTAATATCGGGAAATAATATTATTTAAGATTTAAATCAATTCGCTAATACATGCCTTTATTTGTTGTTTAATGATTATTTTAACTGAAACTTGGGAAATTGTTTTACGATTGTAAAAATTAAGCAATAACGTACAGTAATTTAAATAATTAACATTAATGTAATTTGTAGAAAGGTTAATTCTTTCCTAAAATCTATAAAATATATTTCCGAAGGAAAGTTTATCTTGTGTATAGCTCAGTTCTCAATTAAATGTATTTTTTAAGGTTTATTATTTTAATTAAATGTAGAATGTAACCTAATTTCAGGAAAGAAGTTTATTTTGGGTTTAAATAGATACGCAATTCTTTTATTTGTTTATTAAAGTTTATTTTAGCTGAATCTTAGAGTGAAATTCTTTAACGATTGAAAAAACTACTCAGTCAAAGTAATAATTATTAGCAGTAATTTAATTTTTTGCATTTTTTCCCTCTTCCGTAAAACCTGTAAAATTATAAGTTTATTTTCAGTTTATCCTGATTCAGAATTTTCTTCCTCTATTACCTTTCAAAGAATTATTATTTTAATTGAAATGTAGAATACAACTGCTTTTTAATTAC
>CM063500.1:2270000-2272500 GCA_032207245.1 Pardosa pseudoannulata | reverse complement strand
TATATACAGTATATATACATATATATATATATATATATATATATATATATATATATATATATATATATGTACGTAGGGACAAACATCTGTATATATATATATATATATATATATATATATATATATATATATATATATATATATATATATATATATCTCTTTATAATCGGTAAAATTTTCTTTATAATGATCACACCAGAAGAATAAAGTCCATATCTTTAATTGCCAGGTTTTGCTTGGCAATGTCGACTCGATGAAGCAGTGCGACTTCTTTTTCTACCGGAAAAAGCAATCGCACTCTACGACCAAGCGAATATTTAATATAAATCCCTTACTCCTATTACTGAAAATTTTTCGCTATCATACAAGATATCCGAGAATTCTTTATCGCGAAAAGTAATTATAATGTGAATCTGTTGTCTTTTCAACGTACACAGTGTGACGTTTTGTAAGGCGTTTAGCATGTTTAATAATGTAGCTACGATATGTGCACTCGCAATTCTAATTCCTTATACATACAATGAAATGAAAAAGGAAGTAGAACGTGAGTTAGATAACTATAACAAATGTTTACTAACATAGAATAATAATGGAAAGTAACTGGATATATGATGAAATTAAATTCACAATAAACTAAGAAAAATGAGGCAGATAATAATAATTGCGGAAGTCGTTTTAGAACCGTACTGATATTTTATTCCCTTTAGAGGAATATTAATGATATGTATTTATACTATTATAAAAAGAGTAATGATATTTATTCTTTGTTTACGATGATATAAAAATCTGCTGATTCAATCGTAATCAAATTTTTACACAGTTTTGAGGAAATGACTAAGAGTGGCAAGCTGTGTATATAAGTATATATGTGTATATATATATATATATATATATATATATATATATATATATATATATATATATATATATATATATATATATATATATATACATATATATATATATATATATAAGTATATATGTATATATGTAGATATATATATATATGTGTGTGTGTGTGTGTACGTATCTAATTTCGGTGAAAAAAAATCATACGTGCATATTTATTTAAAGCATAAATTATCAAAGGGGAGGTACCTCTCCCCAGTGATTGCTGAATTCTTCTATGGGCCATTAACGGTTCAACTGCTGCTTACTCTCCATAGATGAGATTTCTTCTCAAGAAATATAGCTGAGAGCAGCCGCTGCAGCTAATTCGAGAAGTAAAGGGCATAGCTACAAACGTTGTCATTGCAAAAAGAAATGCTTCACTACTAAATGCCATTATAAATGTAAGGGACTCTTGTAGAATTCAAATTGCTATAACAGTTTAACTGTTCCAACAAATATGATAGTATAACGTCAATCAGATAATTAAGTTGATTAATGGTATTATTTTCTATTCTAAGAGAGTTCGGTTTGTTTTAAGTTCAACAGTTACATGTGTTATTACTATAGATTTGACTGAATAAGGGAGAAGAAATTATAAATATCCGATATGTTCAACATTCACCATTAGTGCATGGTGAATGTCGACATTTACCGGTGTAAGTCAGAAATACGGGTATTTAGGAAATATTTCGGACATATACCAAACGACTACGTAAATGTTGACATTCACCAGTGAAAGTCGACATTCTCCAGATTTCGGTCTTTCACAGTAACATATATATTAAAAAAAAATAAAACCTCACTTTCCAAGTTTTTCTAAATTCTACAAAAACGATACTTTCGAAAAAGAAAGCGAAAGAACTAGATTTGTCAACAATGCGAAGTGAAAAACAAGCAATCCGGGAATGAAAGTGGAATAAAATAACACTGGTTATATGGGATAAACTTGGGACCAAATGAATCGAACGATGAATGTGAGGAGAAAACGAATAATGTGGGAACGATAGATTGAGGCACCTCTGTTTTCCCTTTTTTTATATTAGAAACATGAACTTTACATTACTTGATGTTATAAAGTTGTAAATTATTTAAGATAAGTTTTTTTTTTTATTTTTATGCCCAGGTCTTCTTTAAAATTCAAAATTGCAAGAAAATCGTCAAGGGAGAGGAATAAAAAAACAGTGAAAGCATGTCGATAGCATGTAAACATGAAAAATCCTTTATCGTGGGATTCAGGGAGGTTTGAAATACCGAAACACAGCCTTTTCGTCACGCACAATATCGCAGCACAATCATAGACTCATCTAAAGACCCCCCGAAAAAAGCATTTCACTGAAAACATCCTATTAGAGACGCGTTGTGCCTCAACATGTTCGTCTGATTTCGTGACTGAAAAGACCTGTAAAATAATAACAATACGCACCGACGACTTTGAAATCCTTCAAATCCTTCACGACTCATTTAGCGGTATTGCCTACAACAACGGACTTTTGGATATTTTTTCTTTTCTTAAATCGGAACCCTCCACCCACCCTGCGGGTTGAGAAATAATTGACGTGCTCTGAGGTGTGGGATTCCGTTCGGGAAAATGGGTTTTGTCAAAGTCTCG
>CM063500.1:2257500-2265000 GCA_032207245.1 Pardosa pseudoannulata | reverse complement strand
TATATATATATATATATATATGTATATATATATATATATATATATATATATATATATATATATATATATATATATATATATATATATATATATATATATATATATATATATATATATATATATATATATATATATATGTCGTCAAAGATTACCCCAGTCACAAAAGAAACAAAGTCCTTTTGCCAATGGTTGTACAGTGGACTCCGCTTAATATCATTAGTTTGGAACACCGTGATTTTGGTAATAATAACTAATTGATAACAATAAACGGTATGCAAAATTAGATAAATTTACCCGTCCCCTTTAATTCCTATGTACTAAGTTTAAATGAATTGTAATTAATTTAATAAAATGAAAAAACTCCCCTTATATTTATGTGCTGTATATTATCCTTTAAAATAAGAAATGTGTACATTTATATTTAAAAATTTGATCAATTGTTGACTGTTTACAATTTTTTCTATGAAGCTCATTGATAAATTGTTTTTAATCATAATGTTTTTTTTTAAATCATCGGAGCAGTATTGTACTCCACGTTTCAAGACTTTCAATACATTTCTCTTTTCAGCACTTGTAAGAGGTGGTTCAATACCAAAAGATTCTTCCTCTGATTCATGAGTTCCATCAGTTCCGTCATTATCTTGTTTTTCTACGACAGTTTGACAGACTTCAGATTCTATTAATGTGGAAGATACTGGAATGTTTTGATCTACTTCCATGACTCTAACACTTCAGGGGTCATATCCCCTTCAAGTTCCTTCTGAATGCATTGTGAATATTACTTTGCCAGTTAAAATGAGGTTCGGAAACTAATAACATTAACCGATGTAACGAGCACATAAAGTGATAATTTTAACATACAAATGAATAGAAGAAATCGGGACCAAGTGATTTCGTTAACAATAAGCGATTGACAACATAACCGCGATCACATTAAGCGGAGTCCACTGTAATTTCAGGGATAGAAATTACAATAATTTATTTTAGAGTATAATTGTATTTAAGCTGGTTATTTATTGTTATAATATCATCATATTTTAACAATAACTAATTTATATCACTAAATCAACGATTTTTTTAAACAGATCTGCAAACCGTAATCAAACGTCTCTTTGGCAGAACTGATTTAATGTAAAAGGAACGGTTAGGTGGTTAAACGTACGTTCCCTGCAAGCCTTTCCTCACTGGTTGAGCGGGTCGATGTTCAAGGTGTTGAAATGACTGAATGAGCACGGGAGATACGCAGCTCTGGTTTTTATGACTCGTGAACACAGAGAGGAATCCGAATACAATCAAGGTGACACAGCTTGCATTGATATCTTCGGAGGAGCTGTGTGGCCACTTGTAATCTCTTCTTCCAACATACAAAATCATATCGGGCAGACTATCTGGTATCCGAGAAGCGCAAGATATTATTTGGACAACAAAAGAATACTTTCTCGTGCGAACTTTTCACCACTTTTTTCTTACTTTTGGTATTCAGAAGATTTAAAATATACGACTATTCTTTTGGGATCACATACATTTTTTTTTTCGTCTACATTTTTCAGATACGAATTATATACAGAGGAAATATGGTTTTATCATTCTGGTCAATATTACACTTGTAAAACCGTATGAAATTTCCGAAGGTATTAAACAATAAGACATTTCGATAAATATTTAGAATAACACTGGATCAATATTACATAGACTCATAAATCAAACCAACATAAAAAGCTCAAAATTATACACATGACAATAAGTAACATGGAATCAACGTTTATAAATGAAACAAACTTCAAAAGTTCTAAATGATATCCATGTCAATATGCAACACTGGATTACCGATTAACGTTACATAGACAAATAAATGATATGCATGTCAATATGTAACACTGGATTAATGATTAACGTTACATAGAAAAATAAATTAAACAAACATCAAAAGCTCTAAATTATATCCATGTCAATATGTCTAAATTATGTCCATGTAACACAAGGGAATGCTCATAGACAAATAAATGAAACAAATATCAGAAGCTCTAAATTATATCTATGTCAATACGTAACACTATATAAATGTTACAAAGACAAATAAATTAAACAAATATCAGAAACTCTAAATTATATCCATGTCAATATGTAACACTGGATTAACGATTAATGTTACATAGAAAAATAAATTAAACATCAAAAGCTCTAAATTATAATCCATGTCAATATGCCTAAATTATGTCCATGTAACACAAGGGAATGCTCATAGACAAATAAATGAAACAAATATCAGAAGCTCTAAATTATATCTATGTCAATATGTAACACTAGATAAATGTTACAAAGACAAATAAATTAAAGAAACATTAGAAATTCTAAATTATATCCATGTCAATATGTAACACTGGATTAACGATAAACGTTACATAGACAAATAAATGATATCCATGTCAAAATGTAACACTGGATTAATAATTAACGTTACATAGAAAAATAAATAAAACAAACATCAGAAGCTCTAAATTATATCCATGTCAATATGTAACACTAGATGAATGTTACGTAGACAAATAAATGAAACAAACATCAGAAACTCTAAATTATATTCATGTTAATATGTAACAATAGATGAATGTTACATAGACTAATGAATGAAACAAACATCAGAAGCTCTAAATTATATGCATGTCAATATGTAACACTAGATGAAAGAGGCATGGATAAATAAATGAAACAAAGATCAAAAGCTCTAAATGATATATATGTCAATATGTAATACTAGATGAATGTTACATAGACATATAAATGAAAAAAGCCTCAAAATTCATAATTATATCCATGTCAATAGGCATCACTGGATTAACGATTAACGTTACATAGACAACTAAATGAAACAATCATAAAAAGCTCTAAATTATATAACGTATATTTAAAATAACATTCATAAAATTTGGGGTTTTAACTGCTTGTTCCAGTTTAAACACGGTTAAAACCCATGCCATGTCAAAAACACAATCAATAATCTAGTACGGTTAATTGTATTATATATTTAGAACAACATACCTACGATTAAGGAGTTTTGAGTGTTTATTCCGGTTAAAGGATGGTTTAAACACATGTTATTTTAAAAACCCAATAGTATATTAATAATTCTATTGTATACTAAAACTAACATATCTATAATTTTGGAGTTTTAATTATTTATTCCAGTTGAAACATAGCTTAAAACTAGTATTTGACGTCAAAAACCCAACACTTCTATGCACCTTGCACAAGCTTGCGAGAGTTTTAGTCACGACCTTTAAATGATTCTTAAGTCTGAACAATAGCAAAAAAGGATGAAATTACTACGACTGAGTTCATTAATTGGTCTATTTCATCCACAGCATGGTTGTTAGCTTTCACTAATCGTTTGAGAATATACAGTGATGAATCTGCCTTTAAGTACATAAACATCTCAAAAAGATTATTTGCATGCATTAAGAAGTAGTTTAGGTAACCCAAAACCACTGTTTGTTTTCTATAACCCAAATAATATAGGTTACATCCGAATTTCTAGAACAAACTCAGCTCAAAATCTTAAATTGCCGTAGATCTTCAAAACCTGTCTATTTCTATTGTTAATTAACCTGAACAAATATTACAATGTTTTATAACGAAAATTTCAACTGCATGGGTATACCTCATTGAATTTAAAAAGTCAACAAATTGTCATAGCTTCAGTGAGTTAAACTGTCTAGTGGGGAACAATTGTAAAAGATAAAATCTTCAAAAATAATAATGAGCTCATAAAGTGAAGTTGCCTTGTTTTCGTTTGAAAGATGGCTCAAAAACAGAAACATAAATTGTAATTTTGTATACTGATAAGATTATTATGTGCTTTTCAGAGTTATTCCTCCTACTTGATTGCATACTGTACTATTTTTGATTACAGTATAGATATCTCTTCGATATGTAGGTTTGGCTTGAAGATCTTAGAGGTTTGATAGTAACACTTGGTTCAACAATAGCTTATACAATAGCATAAACAACAAGAGGAAAGCTTTAACTAGAATACAACCATGGTATGAGACCATTAAAATTACCTACTTCTTTTATATAAGTAGCCAATTTTTGACTGGTAAATGACAAGCTATTTACCAACAAAGATAATTACTGCTTGGTAGATATTTAAGAATTCATCTTTAAGTTCGTCTTATGCTTGTTTAAGGCTCCAAATCATTGACTATATCAACCAGTCTAACAAGCAAAATATTTTTGAATATACTCTTTAAGTGAATGTTTGCAACAAACAGTAATGATATTAAGAATATGAATATATATGTTACACGACACAATCTATTAATCTAAGTATACATATGTAAGTGCACATTTGTTGTAAGGCTCCTTCGATTGACTTCTTACGATAGTAATGAATAAGTTATTTTTTTCTACTTAATACATAATTTCATTTTAATTAAGGAAAATGAATACTTAGTAGATATTTCCGATTTAAACTTCACTTTAGTTCGTCGAATGTCTGTATAAACTACCAATCCATTAGTTATATCACAAAGTGTAACTAGCAAACTATTTTTAAATATATTATGAATACCAATGGCTGCCTTTGGATATTTAACTGTAATGATAGTAACATTGTCAATGTATTTTCAAAGCAATACTACCATATTAATTCGAAATATAATTATATATATGTAAACAAGTATATACTCGGAGGCAGGGGAAGTCTCATACTGCCTTCCTACTAAATAGACATATGTACACAAGCAAATATTTTTTCCTTTATGGTTTGTACTACATTTACTTCATTGGCAGAAAGTCAACTTAGGTAATTAAATTTTGGCACCAAGTTTGGTGAGGTATCACCGAATTTGATGCCATCATTCCCTGCACCTAGTTAAGGTCATATGGCACTCATTTCTGTTACAAGGTTTCTTAAAGCAAACGAGCCTAAACATAACACATGTATATACATACATACATACATACATATATATATATATATATATATATATATATATATATATATATATATAGTAGGTCTTTTTATCTCTTTACGAAGTGGGATTCTGAGTTGTTTTCACCGCCCTGCAGTCGTGGTACCTCGCGATGAGAACGCAATCAAGACACTCGAAAATTCAATCTAACTTCGTTTATTCACCAACACATCAAATCATCATACAAAACCTCATACGGAACTAAACCTATACGAAAACTTCATCTAAAACTCTATAGAAACTGTGATGGAACTTTACACATTTCCTTAAACAGTCATTTGTGCCGACCAATCAGCTATTACCTGAAGTCACATTTGTGATATAACCCACACGTTAAAACTCTATTTTTAGATATAGAACCGGAATGATTTCTACTATCGAATATTCGAGAATATTTGCTAGGGTTCTTTGACAAGTATTGCCGGGAAAATAGAATATATATATATATATAAATGCATATATGTACATATATATATATATGTATATATATATATCTGTGTGTGTATACAGAGAAACCCGCTTAAGAAGTGTTCCAAGGGCCTAACTCATTAAAACTTCTTAAGCGGGAAAACTTCTTAAACGGGAAATCAGGCAATAAGCATTATTTATACGTATATGTATATATGTATGTATGTATATATATATATATGTATATGTATATATGTATGTATGTATGTATATATATATATGTATATGTATATATATGTATATATATATATATATATATATATATATATATATATATATATATATATATATATATATTATATATATGTATATATATATATATATATATATGTATATATATATATATATATATATATATATATATATATATATATATATATATATGTATGTAAGTACATATATATATATATATATGTATATATATTTGTGTGTGTATATATATATATATATATATATATATATATACAGTAAAACCCACTTAGGAAGTTTTCTAAGGGAATGAAAGGAAAAAACTTCTGAAACGAAATGAATTTTTTAAAAAACAAAATAATTACATAGATAATGAGGAGAGATTTTTTTTTCTTTATAAAATAATATATAAACAATAGGTTTGGTTTTTCTCAAAAATTTACTTTTTTGCACACTTAAAAAATCAGCTAATAAAGGAAGACAACATAATTACCTTAGAATATCTTTAATTCAGCTCAGAAATTTTGCTTTAAACACCACTGGAATAGTTTTTACAGAAATAAATCGGTTATAGCTTTGTTTTTTGTTTTTTTATCGGCAATTTGTAATTGATAACAGTCTAGCTGTCTTAAGCTTTTAAAAACTTCTTCAGGCACATTTTAAATAAAAATGATAACAATCGTTTTCAGCCATAAAAATTGACCTTTACAAACAAAGAGAGGGGAAAAAAACCAATAATCGAAAGACAGCTATAAACGCGTTCTGTAAGTAAACTTAGAAATGAAAGAAAACTTTTTAAGTGGGATAGAGTTTGGAACGAAATTTTATAAACGGGTTATTTTAACATTGTATGAATACAGGGAAAATTGGGTACCGAAAATATAAACTTCTTAAACGGGTTTTACTATATATGTATATATATTTATATACATATGCGTGTGTGTATGTGTACATACGGATGGCCAAATGTAAAATATTTCAAATATATCGCAATACCGACTAGCCGCAAGCATTTTTCCTGTGCATAAAAACGCTTAAATTGAAATTAATTTGTGAATGAATATGAAATCGATAAATGATGTGTAAAATCCTTGCTTGAAAGGCCGGTCTCATCAAAGGCTATCCGCGATTAACTTTGATGCCAACCAATAAAGCAGCTTGTTGCAACGTCACGATTTACTATAACGCCCTTCCCATTCATTTTCAGGTTTACAACAGCCAATAGACAAACAATAAACTGCCTTTCCGTTTGAAACTAAAGCCAAAATTGTCATAAATTGAGATTTGCCCTACAGCGTGAAATCGTTTTATACTAGAATGGAATTCTCCGTTTAATCGTGGTTAGCCTTTAAACGACTTTGGCGAGACTGGCCCTAAGTTTCTTTTATTTCATCTAGTTTTATATTCTTGCTGTTGTTGTTGAAAAATTAGAACTTGGCAATCATTTACATTTTATATTTTTCAATAGCACAGCACTATGTGTCAGTAGTATGAGATTAATATATCATTGTATTAAGTATCTTTAGGGGCGGTCTCACCAAAGTCGTTTGACGGTCGATTAATCTCTGTTTAAATGGAGAATTGCGTCTTACCATCAGTTGGCTCCATGGGTTAATCGCTGTTATCTGTTAAACAACTTCTGTGAGACCGGCCCTTAGACATCGTATTTAGATTTGTAAATATAGGGTGCTACCATATTACAGTCGACATATGTCACTAGTGACTTCTGCGTCATAATGATGCCAGAGCGGTAAATTAATAGTACCGAATTCCGATCTGTGGCGATTTCTGACGTCATTATGACGTAGAAGTCACTAGTGACATATGTCGACTGTAATATGGTAGCAGCCATAATTTTTCTGCAAACATG
>CM063500.1:2250000-2252500 GCA_032207245.1 Pardosa pseudoannulata | reverse complement strand
GGGCATACTTTCCGCAAGTCTTTGCATTACAGCTAGTGGTATTGTCTTCCACTCGGCTTGGAGTAGACATACAAGTTCCTTCCCCGATTTTGGACGGGTAGTGCACCCCTTAATTCGGTGATTCAACTCGTCCCAGAGGTTCTCGATAGGGTTCAGGTCTGGGCTCTGGGTAGGCTAGGCCATTCGATGAACTCCATTGGCACCATACCAAGCCTTGGTTAACCTTGAAACATTACAACTGGCATTGCCATCCTGAAAGTAACAGGGATCCAACCAGTAAAGCTGCTACAAAGTAGGCATCGGTGTTGATCTTACCATGAATGGGAACCAAGGGTCCCAGTCCATACACAGGAGAAACACCCCCAGACCATAATTCCACTTCCACTGAACTTGACTGTTGGCACAATGCATTCTGGAAGGAGATGTTCTCCAGGCAGACGTCAAACCCAGACCCTGTCATCCGAACGATAAAAGGTGAAACTTCATTCGTCGCTCCAAAGAACCCGTTTCCACTTATCTCTGGTCCAATTTCGATGTGCAATGAACCACATTAACCGAGCTGAGAGGTTGGACTTTGTGATCAAAGGCTTACGGGCAGCAGCACTACCATGAAAACCAAGCAGATGTGCTTCCTTACGAATGGTATTCATTGAAACAATACTCCCGGATGCCTGTTGAAACTCCTCGCGAATGAGTACCATCGGTTGGGTGTGGTTTTATCCGAATTTCTCTGGACAGCACTCGTCAGTCTCTATCTCCCGGTTTCGTTATTCTGCCGACTCGGGGCACATTCAGGTAATCATCGTTCACCTTCCATTTCTTAATCACATAGGCCACTGTCAATTTGAGTACTTCAGATTGCTAGATATGTTCCTTAAGGATCGGCCACAATTGTGATACCCGATAATTATACCTTTCTCGAAATCGGAGAGCTCCGAACTGCGCGACATCTTGCATGCGACTAATGCCGATTCTGTTTCCTACACGTTGTATACCGGCGGAGGCCGTGACGTACCTCAGGACCGCAGATATATATAAATATATACAGGCTATATCCATATATATATATATATATATATATATGATATATATACATATACATATTTATACATATATCCATTTATATATATAATATATATATATGTGAGTGTATATATATATATGTATATATATGTATGTATATATATACATACATACATACATATATATATATACATACACACACACACACATATATATATATATATGTGTGTATATATATGTATATGTATGTATGTATGTATATATATACATACACACATACATATATATATATATACACACACACACACATATATATATATATATATATATATATATATATATATATATATATATATATATATAAGTGGAAACAATATGGGCTATGTTCATCCATGTGCAGTCTTATTTATCTCGGGTTCTTGGTTTTTTAGACGGAACAAAGGATCAGGCAGGACCCGTTGTGAAGAAAGTGAAATCGAAAAGTCCGGTTGGAAGGTAAGAGTCTAATCTATTTGAAATAAATTGCTTATATTAAGAATTTTTACTAACCAACTTTCAGCAATTTTGGTCAGATTTAAGTTCAAGTATGAGCTTATAGCTAGAAAAATATATGTTTTTCATTGCAAAAGTAATCTCCTAAACACTAATCCGTAGAAGCTTCCATCTGTAAATATTTCCAAAGGTAAAACTTTAGTTTCAAACAAAAATGCGTTGAAGTCACTATGATCATTTTTAGGAGAAAATAAGGTAATAAGCAGTTATTTAAGTGTTAAAATTCTTCAAAAAAATTCTGTGCTCATGACCTTTTGGAAACGTGTCGCTGAAAGCAGAACTTGCTTCTGTTTGGGGAAATCTTTAGCCCTGGGAAAAGCTAAAAACAATTGTATGAATAGATAAAAATGTGCTTAAATAACGGTGGCAAAATAAGATCCCTTCATCCGTATACAAAAGGAAACTAGAGATTTTAATGCATGATTTCACGAATTTTAGTCAGTGCTTTGGTCTCTTGCACACTATTTTAATAAATGTTACCATCAACGACTTGTTCATTTTCACACATAAAGATTTGCTTGTAAATGGGGTTAAAAGGTAATACATATATGGTATGTAACTAGATCCTCTCGACCTGCATCTTTGTAAAGAATCAAAATGATTTTTTTCCAGTAATGTTTTGTCAGAGTGACAAGAATCGTAACTCTACCAAGAGATCTGCTATAATTGATGAAATTAATTCAAAATGTTTTGATGATGCAAATATTTTACGATATTCACATAATGATTGTGGTGAGGCGATTTAGATCATTTTAATTAATGTAATTAATATAAATAAAACGGGAAATTGAAATGCTGGGGATCTAAATCTGACTTCATCACATTTTTTGTAAAGGAGAGAAGACCTATAAAATTAATAGAATGGATTCGTCGTGTGCGGGATTCTCGGGCGGGGTTCTGATCCCAGTCCCATATTAGAATCATG
>CM063500.1:2185000-2245000 GCA_032207245.1 Pardosa pseudoannulata | reverse complement strand
AATTTCACCTACATCCAAAGTGTAGTGGAAATGATAGTTTTATTCCTTTACTTCCATTAATGTGGCAAAAAAATTGGAAAGATAATTTCGACGTAGGTAAGAAAACTTTAAATTATTTCTCTAAATTAATTCAACGTGATTCTAAACTGTATTCACAGTATCGGAGGACTTTAGACGAGTATGAAGATAAACAAATTACTGAGCGTGTACCAGGTAATTCTCAGCCAAAAAACAAATCATTTTTTATCTGCCTTATATGGTACTTTACAATTCTGGAAAAATAAAAATTTTACTGATCCGTCATATGACGGGCTATATGCTAGTTTTTGTTAACAACAAAGTGTCTCTTATTTAAAAATTTGAACAAAAATATTTTCTAGGTTTCAAAAATGAACGAGATATGTGTGTAAAGATAATAATTTGTTCTAACTAGGTTAACAAAAATTATGTTTCTAAAACTAATAGTTTTTAATGCATGAGAAGTCAAAAATGATAATTATTCTACATTTTTTCGACTTTTAAGAGTCGGATGACCTTTTACTATCTTTGTGTAAAATATTTTATTAATAGTTTTATTTGTTATTTAAAAATAGAAAAATTATCAAGAAAATCTCTCTTAAAATCTCAAATTGAAAATGCTTAGTGTACAAATTTTGCTTCAAGTGACTGTAAACGTAAATTGCTCCCCTATATGTAAAAGATACAATTTATTTGCAGAATTTGACATGAATCTCTTTCAGCAGCAATATATTCAAATATTAATCTAGTGTTACATATAATAGCTTCTTTTCATTTAATGAATACAGTAAAAAGTTCAAATATTTTAGAATCAAGCTCTTTAGTTCCCTAAAAAGTGAAAGATTTGCTCAAGATTACTTATATACTCAAGGGCCAAAACATCATGACCACTTGTCAATAACGAGTCGGCCCACTTTTGACGTTCAACACAGCTTCAACCCGCCTTGGCATGGATGCCACAAGTCCTTGGTAGATGGCCGGAGACAGATTGTACCAGATTTTTCAGAAACAGTTATTCAAATCTGAGATATTGCGCTTAATCAGCAAATGCACACGAGTGGGACGTTTGCTGCGTAGCCCCATATCCAACAGTGTCTTCTGAACAGTGTGCTCCGATACTATTCTACTTGGCCCTGCATTGTATTGGGTTGTCAGCTGAGCCACTGTCTGGCTCCGGTTTTGCTTCACCATGCGAGACAATCTCCGAAGACCTTTTTCTTTCATAGCTTGTAGACGCCCAATGACATGTCTTCTACTGCTGGTTTCACCGTCATTCATCCACTTTGCATAAGTACTAACAACTGTAGATCGCGAACAACCCACGAGTCGTGCAGTTTCGGAAATACTTGTTCCGAGCCTTCGAGCCATTACAATCTGCCCTCTATCAAAATCGCTTAGATCAGCAGCCTTTCCCATGACACACAGAAGTAAGTGAAAGAATGATTCTTCAGACTCTCCAGCAGCAGTTAAATACCACTTCACCTGATCACATGCCTTCCACGTCATCCAGGCGAGTTCATTGCAAAATGTAGGGGTGGTTATAATGTTTTGGCTCTTTAGTGTATAATCTATATATATAAAAATGAATTTGTGTGTGTCTGTCTGTATGTTCTCTATAGACTCAAAAACTATGCATCCAATCGCCGTGAAAATTTGGGAAATGTTTAGGTATATCCCTGGGAAGGTTTTTGTAAATTTTTAGCGTTCGAAATTCATTCCTTCCCCCTTTTTCGAGCATTTCATGTGATTATTCCAAGCATTATTTTCCCCGGTTAAACGCAAACGATTAATTTTTTAATTTATCGCATCATAACTAAGTGAAAGAAGCAATATTTCTAGCAATATGACGTCATCCCAAGTAATTGTTTTAAACGCAGTTTTCCTCGGTTAAAAGCAGAAGATTAAAATTTTCAATTTATCACATAATTGATAGGTGAAAATGATATTTTTCTATCATTATGACGTCATTAATTTAAATATCTGATTTATTCATTTATTATTTATATTATTTAAACATCGTCTGCTTAGTATCAATTCGATTTGACCTGGAAATTGAGATATAAAGTGATTAACTTTTATTTCTATGTGGCGCAAATTATAGTATTTTTATATGAGAACTTATTTTAATTCTTAGTTAATTTTTACGTTACAATGAAATGTTTATCAACAATATTTTAACAACAAAAAGTACAAATTTCAGTGACTCTCATGGGTAAATAAAAACCTATCAATTTATATAGTTATCTTCATATTCATATGAATGTGATTTCTGTTTCATACAAAACGATGTGATTTGTCATAAATGTCCTTAATTTTGGACAACATTTATTACTACCAACAAAATGAGCACTGTTGCTGTCAAAACCTCTGCTTTCTATTCTACCACGTAATATGGCAGGGTATATTAACGCTGCTAATCCACGTACAGTAGTAATACAGTAATGTAATTTAGGGTTAAACTTATATTTTACCATAAGAAAAAAGTTTCAGCAACTTTAATATAAGACACAAATTTGATGCAGATTTAATCGTTAGCATGTAAACATATATTTTGTTATTTTTATTTATTGATATTAAGAACAGTTTTCATTTTTATGTTTTTTTATACAAATCTACCCGATAAGTCATAGAGTAACTAACTTTGGACAGAAATACTTGATACTGCCAAATGAACATATTCCGTATTAATACCTTTTGAATTCCGAGATTAAAATCTGACTGTGACTATATATGTATGTATGTTTGTATGTGCGTCTATCTCCTTGCGAACCGCTGGACGCAGACGGGCGCCAAAGGTACCAAAAGACGTGACACGATCCAAGGATGTCTTTTCGCCTGTTTGCTTTCCGATATTTCGATTAGTTCGAAAGATATTGACGAAAAACCGAACAAAATGCCAGTTTAATTTTCCGACACGAGCTTTCCATTGTCGAGTTGGCGTCTAAATATGGCAATGTTATTCATTGTTGGCACTATTATCGCCAGATATTTGGTATTCGGGAAACACATAAACGTATCTATGCTATTTAAATTCCAGTGTAAGTATATAAATATATGATGGCATATATGTATATAAGACTATTTTCTTATATGATAAAAGATAAACTCATTTTTGTTTAGGAAATCACTTCTTTTTTTCTATTTTATTTGCTTGGCGAGATTTTTATTTTCAGTTATTAAAAACTTGCCATGTTCTATCAAATTTGTTTTCAATTCGCAGTTGCCATTTATTAAATAAAAACTATCATAGGTTTTGTTATCTAAAACTCAACTACACTAGAGATAAAAAAATATTGGCAAGTGATATACGGGAATAAATAATTTTTCATTTTAGAAATGGCAACTATGAAATATTGAGATATTATAGCCACTTTTAATTAAAGTTTAAAATGTGATTTCAAATAATATAACTGTTTTCGGTGTTTTAGTCTTAGATACTTATTTTGTTTTATCAATATTAATTTGGTATATTTCTCTCATTTCAAATTCAATTGAGCCATTTTTATTTATCCAATTTTAAGACGTTACTCTGTACTTCACCTATTCTTAAATAAGCTTGGCGACTTTCGGTATATATTTCGTGTTATAAAAATTGAAATCCTTTATGTAACTTCATTCTTATGATAACGCTTTCAGGTAATATAACTGTTCTCGGCTTTTGACCTTATGTGCTTAGTTCATTTTATCAATATTTGGTATTTCTCTTTCATTGCCAATTCAATTGAACCATTTTTATTATCCAATTTTGAGACTGCACTAACATCTATTCATAATTAGGCTTGGAAGAATTACTTAAGTTAGCCATTTCGGTCAATCGCGTTCTGATATTCTAATTAGTTCGAAATATATTATTTTAAAACCAACAAAAACACCGTTTTACTTATGTAGTACAGTCATTTTAACTGTTGAGTTGGCGTGACAAATAATGATCATATTTTCATTGTTGTCATCGTTTTCTCCAGATATTTGGTAATAGAATTGACATTAATGCAAAACAACTATCGCCTATCCTGCCAAACCATTCTTTGTTTGGAAAATTTGAACTGCGGCACATTTAGGTATTTTTGTTAGTGAATTATTATATTCTTGAAGAATTTTTCAAGACCTTACCATTAAAATTCGAGTGTAAATAAATGCATTTATAAACATAAATACATATGGATGCATTACTTCGCCCAATCTGCTGAATGCTTAAACTCTTTCCACCATTAAAATACCGTAATTACAATCAATTAAAAGTATATTAATTAATATATGTACTGAGTGGTGCCATTTATTGCCTATAGTTACAACTATTTGTCATACGCAATAACTTTTTCTCTTTGAAATATCCCAGTATCAAAATCATTTTATTTTTAATAGCTAAATTTTTTACTTCATCAAAATATGTAAATCTTTATTTTACTTTCTCAATTTTTTTAAGAAGTTGGTATTTTTTCTGTTATATGTTGGCGTGATTTTTATTTTCAATAATTACAAATTCCCCATGTTCTGTCAAATTTTTTTTTTTTCACAATTGCCATTTTTTAAAGAAAAAGTTTTCGTCATAGGTTTTATTGTTTAAAATTCGATTTTTATGTATGTAAAACATTAGTACTAAAAGACATTCAATCTCGGAAATGAATTATCCCATTCCGAACAGTACATATATATTACTCTCTACAGCATTTTGAAATTTAACTCCTACATTAAAAAAAAGTCGTGGAATTGGGAATTATGCAGCGGCTCACGGGGAACACAGTGCACTTACTGGACATTCAGCTATTAAAATAAACTGTTATAATCGTCAACAATCTGAAATATACGAGATTTGTTCAGCATTTCTATCAATACGTCTTATTATCTTTAATAGTGGTTCCAAATATTTCATCGAAATATTTTAAAACCCAGACCGAAGGCTGGGTGCGAAGCAGCTAGTGTATAATAATTAATATTTAAAATTTATCTACGTGGGACAAACAAAATTATATATTTCATTATTTTTATTTAATTAAAATTTTGTTTCGAAATGAGTATATTTCTTGTTTAATAGGTATATCTCAGACAGACGTCTACTGCAAGAGGCAACGAAAAATAGTGCTGCACAAAGTAGGAGATAATTTTGGCTTCGTCTTGAGAAAGGAGGATGTAGTAAATTTGTTCTCGGAAGATTATCCAGTCATTAGTAATGTAAAAGCGGGAAGCTACGTGCATAGGTAAAAAAATTTACCCAATATTGATGCAAAGTTCAATGAGTAGAAGCATATTTTTTCTCTTCTCATTACAGCTTTTGTTTGCTGGACACGTACTAGTACGTTTTCTGACGATTGATACTTGAGCGCAGGTCACGTACTTGTACGTTTTCTGAGATTGATACTTGAGCACGGGTCACGCACTAGTACAGGTTTGTTTGCGGATACAAAAATGATGGTATATGCAGGAAAACGAAGCCGAATGTTCTTGTCTACAACCTAGATTCTTGAAAAATTTAGACAAATAAAAAGTAGTATTTACATTATTAGTTTTATGATCGTTTTTTTCATTTTTTTAATAATTTAAAAATGTTTATGTATAACATAATTCGAAAAAATTAAAACTATGTACTACTATTTCTATTTGATTTTTCATATTTACGATACTATTATAAATTTATCCACTAAAATATATATTTCTGTCTACAAAATTATTATGGTTGTTATTTATATATTTCTATTTATATATTTATGTATTTCAATATCAAATACGAAACGTTGGTTAAAAAATTAAATAATTTTCGATGTATTGAGATTTAACTGAATAACTAAATTTACTCGCAAAACACCCGCTCCAGGTACAATTCCGCTTCGAAATGTACCCGCACACAATGTGTTAACACCAGATCATCTGTTGATGTAATTTCAACTCCAAAGCATTTAAACAGAATTAATAAAAAAATATTTCTTAAAAACTGCGAATCAGTTAAATTTCATTATTTTGAATATTTTTCTTGAGTAATTCAAGGAACTAATTATAATGCTTTTTTTTTTTCAAGTCTTGCCTGAAAATTTGTGAAAAACGTGCAAAAAATGGAAAAAAAAATTCTTTAATTTTGTTCCTCATTATGAAGAAAATGCTTGAAATACATTATATTTAAAAAAAATTTAAATGTAATAACTATTTTTTCCATATATGGGAAATGTTAATGGATTACTGTAATTTTTAATCAAATGACAGCAAAATAAATCCAATGAAACAATTTTCTGGATAAATGTAATACACCAATACAACATTATTATCTATATCAACTTTCAAGAATTCCACGTCCCTCAGATTCCTTTGAATTTCACAAATCCTTTACAGTATCCGAGAAATAGCGACAAATGGCGCAAAATTGCCTCGCGGGAGGTACCTCTATTTGTTGGAAAAACTGCAAATTCAATATTATGTATTGGACGAAGAGATTTTGGGCTCTGTGGCATTGAAATGCCGTTTTTACTCTTTCCCGAACCCAGATCGGGCATTCCAAAATTTGCTCATTTGCTTTGCCCGAATTGAGTTCGGGTGTCACAGGCAAGCGGTTAAACAATTAAAAAATGTTAATTTTACATGTTAGTCAATATCAGAATATATCCAAGGTTTAATGGCCGAACGATAGCCGATTGGTTAGGGTGCTGGCCTGCGGTATCGGAGTTTGTGGGTTCGAATCCCACTGTGGCATGGATGTTCGTAGCCGGTCGGAATCGGCTTTAAGCTGTAGGTCCCGGTCTCATTAGCCCTCGTGTTGCAAAAAGTAGACAGCAGCACTAGACCAAACCAAACCAAAGTTTAATGTCCGAAATTCAGCAACTGTCAAAATATTGGGCAACATTTGTACGGCATTGACCAATATATTTGTGATACTTGGAACTTTACGCATATTACTGGGTTAATTGTAATATTCTAAAAGCATAAGCCTCATTTAATTGACTTGCGGCAATTTTAGACGATATCGAAAGTTTGGGCCCCGTTCACCCGAACGTTACGTGCTCACTAGTAAACGCGATCAGAACATCAGGGTTAAGAAGGTTCACATAGACGAACAATCATGCAGTAAAAAGATAAAACGTGATTAATTATGCAAATAGACAATCGAATCTTTTCCTTTCCTTTTCTTTCGATTAGCATGTCACGCAGGTATTTGATCAAACCGAAAACTGCTCAGTATCAAATTCCAATCGAAATAATTCGCTCGTGTGATTTCGTGATTGCAGTGAGGAAAAAAAAGAAAGCAAACAAACATATTTTTGAAGTCATTCAATTTTAGAGGTCAAAATTTCTTATCTGTTATAAAGTTTTCTCCCAGCGTTTTGTACCAAATGATCTAGAAAAAACTTATATCTCAATTGTAAATACTCCACGGAAATATTTGATAAATTTCTTTAGTTTCAGTTAAAAGTCGCTGAACCATTTCCATGACAAATATTTCATTGACAGTTTTTATAAGAAAATTAGATCGGTCAAGGTAGAAATTACAACACTGTAAGGCTACATATTTATATAAAATATTGTATTTACATGTATTTCTTTTAATCTTAGCTCGAGAGTTATTACTCGCCTACGTATTATACAGTTAGTAAAATTTACACTCGTATAGTGGTGTATAGGGTTAAATGGAACATCTGGAATTATACTTAATATAAACATTTTAATACCTGACTTTTCCTTTAAACATTGTGTGCGGGTACATTTTGCAGCGGAATTGTACCGAGTTTTGTGTTAATTTAGTTATTCAGTTAAATCTCAATAGATCGAAAATTATTCAATTTTTTTAAACAACTTTTCGTGTTTTATATTCTAATATATAAACAAATATATAAATAGAAGTATATAAATAACAACCGTAAGATTTTTGTAAACAAAAAATATTTTTAGTAGATAAATTTATAATAGTATCGTAAATATGAAAAATCAAATAGAAATAGTAGTATATAGTTATAATTTTTTCCCGTTCTGTGGCTCCGTATCGACTGATGTAAAAACTAGTTTTTATTTGTCTAAATTTTTCCAGTATCTATGTAGTAGACAAGAATATTCGGCTTCGTTTTCCTGTATATACCGTTATTTTTGTACCCACAAACAAACCATGTTGTTACACTAACCCGTACTAGTACGTGACATGCACACAATTATCAATCGTCAGAAAACATACCGGTACGTATCCTACAAACAATGTGTTAACCCCTTCCAGTATGATTTAATAATGAAAAATTGTGCATGAAATAACCATTTAATTTTTATTTAAAAAACTTGTTTCTTTTTACAATTCTTACATATTTTTAAGTAAAATCCACTTTTTACATAGTGTTAAATAATATCAGAAACAGTAAAATTAAGAAAATATCAAAGCAAAACATTAATAAGGTATACAGATAATAGTCTTCAAGCTAGTGGTACTTTTCAAAACAAAGTGCAAAGGAATTCTTAATTGTTTACACCGCCAAGTAGTCTCACTTTTAATTTGATTCTCGTAACACACACGGCATTTCTTAGTAGGTTTTCTTTTATTCTGACTCATTAATTTGGCAATGACTTGTACCAAGAAATTCTAAGTAAACAATATGCAATAGTGACTTGTGATTTTCACAAGTGATAAAAGTGTTGCCAAATTCAGTACACTAGAAATTTTAAACTAAATTAATTATCATATTTAACAGTAACTTTAATCGCATGACGAGTGTAGCTCGTCATTGTGCTGTATGGAATGAAAAACTAATGACGAGCTAGACTCGTCATTTTACCGGAAGGGGTTAAAATGGAACACTTATGGCTCCGTACTTGTTACTATGAATCACTTTAGCTGCAGTGTTGTCTGAGTTTAAATGACAGCAATACTGTTTTCATCAAAATAACATCAAAATTTCATCATTTCATAACATCAAAAGTAAATAACTATTTTGAAGGTAAATTTTCAATCTCATTCGTTGATGTTGACATAATTGTTTTTGATGTTTCATGAACTTAATAATATATTATTTACTAATCAGTCTTTAAATTAAGACCAAGATTAACATGCTTCTAGTAATAAGCTGTTTTATTGAAATGCTGCGTAAATGGATGAGTGGAACAGTATGGTACAGGGAAAGATGGAAGATGCCCTATTCCTCCCTGAGCCAAACTATACATCATCCATCCATACCTTATGGATGGGATGTTTTTTGTTCTGAGGGTACCCCGATCAAAATGGTTATAGGAACATGTCGAGCACAGGAATATTTGAACTTACAATGGTAGATAAAATAGATGTTATCAGTACTCAGTAAAGCTTATATGCATGATTGACACACAGACTTTGTCATTTATCATATTTCCGAAAATTATGTATGTATTTTAGATTTTAAAAACATGGTCCATTCTTCCGTCATGTGAGACAGGGATGGGACTTTTAATTGTGATTATAATTGTTTTATCAAACTTACATTTTTATAGTTAACATTAAGTTTATATTTTTAAACACGTTAAAATGTTCCACTTTGTCACTTTGTTACTTTGTTTGAAACTTACAATATTGTACCAGTAAAAAATAACTTGTAAGAAATATTTTAGTTCAAATTATTGCATCCATCCCTACTCTCTCTAAGACGGGTCTGCAAATGCTATATTGGATTAGCTCAGCGTTAACATATGGGGGGGGACAAAATTTCCTCTAGTAGGTTCTCATTTAAAAATTATTTATAAAGGTATACCACAGGATTGAACAGCAAGTTCTCTAAGAC
Source organism: Pardosa pseudoannulata (assembly GCA_032207245.1). Lineage (NCBI taxonomy): Eukaryota > Metazoa > Arthropoda > Arachnida > Araneae > Lycosidae > Pardosa > Pardosa pseudoannulata. Next base: position 2,235,272 of record CM063500.1, on the reverse strand, counting down.
GTTACCTTTCATTTAAAAAAAATTGGGAAAAATATATTTAATTTTAAATCTCCTATATAATAATAGCCTAAGTTATCTGTCCTCGAATTTATGAAGCGGTTGGACTTGGAATGGATAGATGCATCCACATTGGATTCTTGATGAGTTAGGGTTAACAAAATTCAAAGCGAGTTCGAAAACGTTCGAAATCCAACCTTTCCCCTCTTTTCGATAGTTTAATCCCATTATTTCAAGCCCTGTTTTCCTCGATTCATCAATTTATCACATTATAGGTAGATGAAAATTACAATTTTTTCTAACAATATGAAGCGTTCCTTTAACCATCTCATTTAATCATTTCTTATTTTAAATTATTTAAATATCGTCTGCATTATTTTCATACGTTTTATCACGGAATTTAGATATGACTTAAATAATTTTCTTTTATATTTGGCTTAAATAATAGATTAAGTACATATGTGATAATTTTAAAATTAATTATCGAATATTTTTTGTTGTAATGAAAATTTTATCACCGGTATTAACAACAAATTCTTTTTATAAAAGTCTATTAGTCTATTTCATGGACTAATATATATGTCTAGTGTTTAAGTTATATATCTTTTAAAATTAAGAAGTTTGTGTGTTTGTCTTTTACACATAACCACACTGTTTGCTATCGATTCGCTAAATTTTGGACATCATTCAGTAATACCGCCAAATAATCGCTGTGAATATTAAAACGTCTGCTGCTCATCCTATCACGTAGTAGGACAAGATAAATTAAAGTTTGCAACTAACATGCTGTCAGTAAAGATAATCAAGTTTTTGAGAGTGTACCAGATAATTCTCAGCCAAAAAAAAACCATTTTTTTACCTAACTTATAAGGTACTTTACAATTCAGGAAAATTAAAAATTTTACTGATTCCGTCATATGACGAGGTTAGTTCATTAATAATTTTGGTATACTCTTTCTCAAATGCAAATAAAAACATATTACAGATATAAATTAAAAAAAGGAAAAGATAGCATCTTAGAAAATTTGCTGTCCTAGAAAATTATTAGCTGCTAATTTTAATTAAAAATGGAAAATTTTCGTAATATAGCACCAAAAATTCTAAATGGTCTATGCTATTTATAATCAAGACATCTCTGTCATTAGGCACGGCTTCATCCAAGACGGCGATCGACTTGTGAAAGTAGATGACGTCAACCTTTCTTGCATGTCCCTGCCTGATATTGCGCACTTGTTGCAAACGAGATGTAAGGCGGAGTTCGTTTACCAGTACGACGTCGGAGTGATAGGTAAGTATGGTTGTAAAGACTTAACAAATATTTTATTAAGAATATTAACCCCTTAACATAAAAATGAAAAGGAATATGATGTGTCTGAAAAATAGTATTTAGTTCTTTGATGCTATTTAGTTCTCGATCAACTGAACAATTCTGTCCAAGATGAGAAAATGAACGTTTTAATTTGAAATTTGCATTGCTTTGTGAAATTTAATGAGGTTTATATATAATGTTAATGGACAATAATTAAATAATAGTATAAAATTATTATTTCTGTAAAGTAATAAAACATTTCAAATCATTTCCGAATAGGTAGTGGAACTATCATTTTTTTCACGCTTCTAAGTTGATCCGCTTTATACATTATTTGCATGCATCTTGAACAGTCTAACCAAAACAGAATAGAAGCACTAGTTAAATAATGAAAATGATTTAATATCATGCTGCCTGATGTTTGCCGGAGACAGTTATTGACGTCACTTAGACGTCAAAGTCTACTTTGGCACATAAAATGACTGACGTCTCCAAGACGTCATTCTGGGGCATACTCTGGACGTTGCGAGTCGGTTGGAAAGTTCGTTGTGACGTCATATTCACGTCAGCTTGATTGTTTGCTCGCATAATGTTCACAAGCTGACGTCAAAGTGGCGTCACAACGAAGGTTCGAACCGAACAACAACGTTCAGAATAAGGGCCTCTATGCAAAGGTGCTAAGTACCTATGGCAATTCAAATAGGTTTAAAATATTGAAATGTTTTATTGACTTATATTATCTTTCAATTCTTTCAACTTATAAATGCAAATTTTGAAATTTGTACGTGCAATATTTCTTGAATTTTGGAAAAATGCGTTTGGTACAGGAGTTGCTTTTATGTACAGGAGTTCATGGATTCGAATCCTACTGGCATGAATGTTCGTAGTCGTTCAGAATCGGCTTTAAATAGTAGGTCCTGGTTTCATTAGACCATTATTCTCCAAACCAAACAGCATTTTGCCTTGATTTGTCATTAGCATATGTATTGTAGAAGAAAATTTATAGAATCAGGTCGTAGTACCTTATAAATGTTAGGCCGTCGAAACATACTGTGACTACGAAGTTGGCGATGAAATTGCTAGGTTGTCCTTTGTCACATTACGTTATTTTGCAAATGTCTAATTGTCATCTTGGGTATTTAAACAAAAAAGTGTATGCATTCCACACATATATCTTATAGCCGAATATATGACGAAGAGAGGGTTACAGCCATGGACATATGCTTGGATAAAGCAACAGGAGACTTTCACTGACGAAGATATTTATCTCCGTAGTTACTCCGTACACTTTATTTGAGGGATGGGACGAATTGCAAGACAAATAATATATACCCCAAGAAAATCTTGAAAGTCTCATGGCAAATCTCTAAAATAAATCTAAGAAAAAAATCTTTAAAAATATGTCTCCCACAGCCTGCTTCTTCTCTTTGTTCGGAATTTTCTAAAATGACCACTAAAAAGGCGTAATTCGTTAAACTACAGCTTCAGTAGTCAGTTTATAGTAGTGGTTAAAAGGAGCGATAAAGCCGGATCACATAGGATTTTTGGCTCTAATCGTATATCGTAAGTAACTTCTACACCCGACCCAGCTTTCGCCATACGGGGAATAATAACTAATCGTCAGGGCAGCAATCCTGCACAGAACTTAAGGAACACTAAAAAAAATATGACAAAAAATATAAAAATAACCTAACTGGAGAGTTTAAGCACTGTACTAAAAACGCGAAAGTGTTCGGAAAGACTTTGGTCTGATTTTTTTTTATTATTATTATTTTTTTTTTATTGAAACAAGTTGAGATAACATCGAATATACAAATATGACGGTCACAAGTGTATGTTGACAATAATTACAGTTAAAAACAGAAAGATAATATAGAAAGAAAATACAATTAGACAGATTATACTATTAAGATAAGATAATAACTTATATACATTTTTGTAATGGTAAAAAGTAAAATTAAACAAATATATAATTTGTCAGGCTGTTGATAAATTAACAAAAAAGTCCATTATTGAGCAAAGTCCAATTCTAGATTTAGGGGAGTTACATAAGATATGTAAATTTACAGATAAAAAATTTGATGGAAAATATTTTAATCTAATATCTTGAACTAAGTTACAATGAAAAATTAAATGTTCAATAGTACTTTCATCATTATGACACCAACAGAGTGTAGGTTTTTTAAAAAATCTATTTTGATGGACGGGAATAGCCCCATTTCCTGTGAAAATTTGATTCAGATAAAAATTACCCTCTAATCTTTTAATGCTAACTTTGGGGAAAAAGAGAAAACTCTTCTACCCTTATCGTCATCTTCCCATCTCATTTGCCATACTTGTAATATCGTATATCGTAATATCGTATTGTATCGTAATCGTATATCGTAAATCGTACATTTGAATATGTCAGAATTTTCTTGCACCATAATGAGGGCTTTGAGCTATAAATTTACATCGTAAATTTTATGTGTTAGCTTTTATTCCACAATTTCCTTTTATTCCTTGAGACGCTGTCTTCGGGGTTTTATACAATATTTATATATTCGTTCGAAAATTTACTTTACTTTTATCTTATTTATGTAAGACCTTGGTATGATATGCGAGATCTTAACAAAATATTTTTTCCTAAGACTTTCCCGAACCTGGCAGAAAAGTCAGTTTAGACATCGATGTTCCGTGCGAAGATCTTGGTATAAACCTATCAGCAGGATCGGAAGACTCTGGTCTAATGTTTATTGATAAGATACGATTGGGAAGTATAGCGGAAAGGTAAGATTAAAGAGGTAAAAGATCCTATTTGTTTTATTCAACTGTATGATGAGAAAATGTTCAGTAGTGGAGGCACAACGTATCTTAGATACATACATACGTACAAACATTACAAATAAGATAGAAAACAGACTCTCAGAGATGGTTAAAATGAATATTTTAAAGTTTCAAAATTTAAGTATGCCCATATGGGGCATTGAAACTTGAGGAAATTGTTACGGGCGTATTAAAATAATTTCCTTTTATATTTAAGCACTGAAATTTTTCGGGAATACAATACTTTAATTTACTTTGTACATAACTTTTGATTTACAGGTGTGGTTTGTTTAGCGAAGGTGATATTATCTTAAGCATCGATGAAATCGACACGAGATTTTTAACAGTTTCGAAGGCCTATACTCTACTGCAAAACTGTAAAAAGTGCCGAAAAATTGCCTTTATTCCCGGTAAACGGAAACGTATCTCACCCGTTAGAGAAAAATGTACAGATCAACGTAAGTACGGGTTAATTTTTGTAAAACAAAGTTTTATTAAAACATAAATGTCTAGCGTATCTTTTTAGGTACAGATAAAAATTAATTTGTAAATAGGACCGGAAAACGCTCAAATTCGCTGTCAATACAAAAGGCTTAAAGCTGCTACTCCTAAGGTATGTTGTAGCCACGGAAGCTCAGTTGGTAAAGGCAATGATGTCGCAAACAGGAGGCTCTTAACGCGAGATCAAAGCTGGAGCCGACGAGGATCCAACATATTAATTAATCCCTTCATGCACAGCTTTTTTTAAAAAAGGCCGGCAAAAAAATCAATTTTATTTAATGTAAAAAAAAACACAATTTAGAACTTTAAATTTAGAAAAAATATTTATATTATACTTGAATAAGTACATGTTATAGCTTACAATCCCATGTAAATGATAAATATCAATAAAACGATTGTTTTTTTATTGCTTTCACATTGTTATTTTCAATTCTTGATTACATTAGAGTGTGAAAAATTATAGGAACATAAAGAAGAACGGCCGCTCGAATTATTTCGAAAGGGCACAGTTTGACCAGTTTTGTGCACGTTAAGGGGTTAATAGCGGTTGTGGAACGAAAGCTGATTTTGTGGTCGCAATGTTCTCCAATTTCTCAAACGATATCTCTACAGGTGGGTTTGTACTTGATCCCAGCTTCTAAATTACGAGAACCCACTTCAGCAAAGTCATTCTTTCAACTAAGCGGTGCTCTTCAAACGAAAGGAGCATCCCTTCGACTTAATTCGAGTAGCCTTTGGCTCACGTGCCAGCGTGTACATTAGCAGCTACAAAAACAAAGCAGGTGGAGATGTCCCCATCCACTCTACTTAGTTTACTGCTAGATTCAAGATTTACATTTACAAACTTTTAAAGGTCCCTCCACACTATGGTCCACTGCAAGCCATTATCACCGTGTGGAGGTGTACGGATCATCGAGGTCGGCGATGGCAGACGATAAAATGACCTTGGCGGAGGATGGTTTCGGAAGCGGGTTTTCTCCAAAGATCAAAGGCAGCCAGATGCGCAACTAAAGTGCGCCGTAGACCCTATGGACGAATCCGCGAGCTCAGCTCATTTAGTCGCCCAGTGTGTGGATGCAAAAGGGTGATTAGGTTGATGGACAAACCAAGCACTACTTGAATCATACTCATATTAAGGCAAAGAGGTGCACCTTTCGTTTTGACCAACACCGCTAGGGTGAAAGTACGACTTATGCTTAAGTGGGTTCTCGTAATTTTGAAGCAGGGAAAAAGCAAAAAACCCGTGGGATTGACCTGGCACCTCCGGAGGTATTCTTTGAGAACTTGGAGAACATTGTGACCACGCACATATTTTACGTGCCCCAGTTACCATTAACGAACACGGTGGATCTTCGGAAGGCTCGAGCTCCGAACCCGAAATTTTCCTGTCACGAGATCTTTGCCTTTGACTGAGCAATCGCGGCTCTCAATTTGGTGTATTTAGGTGATCCTATGTAGATTTGCAAAACAAAAGCCAGAACCCTTAAGAAAATAACCTAAAATTTTATTTTTAAAACATAGGTTAAATCTAACTTTTTTTTAATTTCGAAGGTCTATCTGCTTTATTGGTAGTTTACCAATGATTTTGGCATCGTTTTAAAATATTTTCCTTCTTTTTACTATTTATAACAGTATTTGAGCATTTCTTTAGAAACTATTAATTGATTTAGCTAAATAGTTAGCGAATTCATTGCTAATGATACCCGAGAGATCTTTTATCCATTCGATATTAGGTATTATTAATATTTAATTTATGGTTACTGGTAATACTAATATTTTTTACATCTACATTTTCAGTAAGTTTTGCGAAGTAAACAGAAAATTAAAAATGACTGATCGCGCAGAAGCACCTAATGATAATTATACTGTTGGTATAACTACAGTTTATATGAATAGCATCATAGGAGTGGATTTATTTCATTGTAAATTACTTTTACAGGCGATACCAACAAAATTGACTTGATGACAAATAAACCATATACAGCAGAAAAAAATCTCCATGTGTCTGAAAGTATGGATATACAATTCCCGAGTAAAAAGGGATTTTCCCTTCAGAAATTATGCCTCAATGAACAGATGAAGTCCATATATTATCTGCAGAACATCGTAAAGGTTATAAGGAAAATGAAAGAAATTCAATCTGAAGTGAAGGTAGAGAAAAAATCACTTAATGTGGATGATTATTGCACATTCTGTGATGGATCTCATGATTCCAAGAAGTTTTGTCTTCTATTTTTGTCAAAAGTTAACGTAGCATGCGCACAGTCCATTGACGTGTTGCAAAATATAGTTTCTCATTCCATCTTTCATTCGTTTACAGAACTGCAAGGTAAGCTTGAAGCAAACATGGAAGAAAAGGAGATTAGAGATAATGCTGTTAAAGTTAATAAATTAGAATTGGTCCATGCTCTAACAGAAACGTTACCTGGTGTATTCTTTGGAGATTATCATCTAAAAGAAAGACTTTTGGAAGTAGCTCAGAAAATATATCATGCAGATGCATCATGCAGCATTTGCGATCTCCATGTAGAGTCTATTTGGATAACCGTTCAGAAAATACTATTGCTTCTGTCTGTTGATTACAGCAGTCACGAATCAAAAGTTTTAATTAAAAGACTTCTTTGCTGTTTGCTTAAAGCAGACTTATCTTGCCCTTATTTAACCATGTTTAAAAGTGATGGTCGTAGTAATTTCCAACAAGAAAGTTCAATGGTTATGCCGTCGGTGCATTGCAATAATGATCCCCCATTATCGGACAGCGATTGTTACTCTATCCAATCAGACTTGGATTCGGAATCAATTGTAGTGCGCACTCCTTCTGAAAGTAATTTAACAAATCCTCAAATATACATGCAAAAAGACTATCTGAAAATCACCCACATTCAAAGCCTTTGTGCCTCAGAGGAGTCTAGAAGCGATAACGATCTCTGTGAGGCTGACAAAGACATCAAGACCCTTGTCAGAAATTCACCAAGACTTTCTCGCCAAGAAAATAACCTAAAACCTTCCTCCAACTTCCTCAAATGCGAGAATGCAGCCAGTAACCGTGATGAAAAGTTTGCAAACGGCAAAGTTTTAAACCGAGCGCCAGTCAAACTCTGGCGGTCGTTGGACTCCCTTTTAAAATCAGTTGGCGCTGCTAAAGACCAACCGGGAGTCTCACAAAGATTCGCTCAGAATGCCAGTAAGTGTACAGTAACAAAGACAAGTGGAATAAATCAGAATATACCAGGAACGTCTTCCGATAATGTTGCCAACCGTCTGCCTACCAATCACAAGCCTCCGACAAATGGAGGACACAGTTCTGATTTTAGAGAAGGATCGAACCCATCACCGTTTACTAACTCGTCTGAGAAGAACAGTCAGGGTCATTCTAATAAAAGTAAGCCAATTTTAATTTTTTCAACAGTTTTTCTCTTTTTGGAGCCCTAATAGATACTGATTAGACAGGAAGGCAAAATAAAGAATATATATATATATATATATATATATATATATATATCCTCTATATAATAATAGCCTAAGTTGTCTGTCCACGAATTTACGAAGCGGTTGTATCTAGAAGGGATAGAGGCATTCATATTGTATTTTTTATGAGTTAGGGTTAGCAAAATTCAAAGCGAGTTCGAAAACGTTCAAAATCCACCCCTTCCCTCTTTTCAAGCGTTTAATGTCATTATTTCAAGCTATGTTGTCTTTGGTTAAGAACAGAACATAAAATTTATCAATTTATTACATAATAAATAGGTAAAAATAATATTTTTCTAACATTATGACGTCATTCCTTTAACAATTTCCTTTAATCATTTCTTATTTTAAGTTATTTAAATATCGTCGGCAATATTTTCATAGGTTTTATCACTGAACTTAGATATTATGTAAATAATTTTCTTTTATATTTGTATAAAATAATAGATTAGGTACATATGTGCTAATTTTATATTTAATCATCGATTATTTTTTGTTGCAATGAAAATTTTATCACCCAATATTAACAACAAATTCTTTTCCTAAAAGTCTAGGAGTCTATTTTACGGACTGATAAATATCTAGCGTTTAAGTTATATATCTTTGAAAATTAAGAAGTTTGTTCATTTGTATGTTTGTTTTTTATACATAACCACACAGTTTACAATTTATTCGCTCAATTTCGGACATCATTCATATACCGCCACTGTTACTATTAAAACCTCTTCATACACTATTCATATCTTACCTGTCAAAAGCGTAGGACCAATTGATAAGCAAAACATTTCTAGGAAATCAAATGAAAAACACAGATATCGAAAAATGAATATTTAGTTATGTCTTCTTTAAATGAAAAAGTCGCACAGTAGAAGGTTAAAGAGTAAACCTCTGTCTGATGGGTCATCATGAACATTACATTTAAAATATTCACTCAGTGAACCAACATTGTGATTTCCCTTTCTTCATCTGCTCTAGTTCGCACCGACACTATCGAAGTAAAGATGACAAACAGCGGGGAAGGCTTTGGTCTTGGATTAGGCTTGAAGTTCATTTCTTCCAAGTCTTTAGTAGTGCCCGTCATCCAAACCATTCAGCCAAGGAGCCCATCTCAGAGGTAAGCATTCATTAATTAGAAATTGGCATCTTTAATTACGGGTACACGAAATTTTATTCTGAGTTTAAAATATTCTTCTTTTTGATATTGTTGTCTGAAAAATTAATTATGTTTGGTAAAATATGACACTAAAATTGCAAAAACCATTTTTTTATTTAAATACAAAACTTTTCCGAAATGTGAATAGTCCAAGAACATTCATTAAAAATGTTCCTCATTCAGAGATATTGCACAATTGCTAAATTTTTATTGTGTGTTGAGAATTTATAAAGAAAAAAAATTCGGACATAGAATTACAATTGAGTTAAATGCAACATATAAAACAACTGCTGTGAAATCGTAATTAGGTTGTTTTGTTGTTTTATAGTATTGCTTACATTATAAAATCAACAAAATACTGAATACATTAAATTACTCAGCGAATTTAACCGTTAGATCAGGGGAAAACTGAGCCATTTGCCCGCGAGAGATGGAAAATATGTTGAATGGACAGAAAACTTACGTCAATTGCACAGAAAGCTTTAGGAAATGTCTTGGAAGAAAATTAAGTCGGGGGAACTTCTTTAAGACATTTTGTTGCTGGGAAAATAGATTTTAAGGAATAAGAATGGAAGACAGAAGATTTTTAAAGAGATAAATGAGACGGACTTCTCGATGGTTGCAGTCATGGTCATAAAAATGACACTGTTTTAGCTAAAGATCTTTATTAAGATAACGTTGAAGGACAGGTTCCCACTTCATCATAGGGACAGGACAAACTGAAGGGTCAGCTAGCATGAAGTTCTATGTACAAGACCCGTAAAACCTGGGTCAACATCTGTGGGAAAATATCTGCCTCCGATAGCGTGTATTTCCTTTTTATTTGGAAATTTCCAAAATTGTCCGCTAGGGCCATGTAGAGTTATAATTGGTCCGGCCTCTTCTCTGGGGGCGTAAACTGTAGCCCCAGTGGTCAATTTAAGTTAGGGGTTAAAAAGGGGACGAGGAAATTTTTAGCCCTTAAGTTTTAAAACCCCTTAAAAATTTCCTTACATATACATGTATGTATGTGTATGTATGTATATATATATATATATATGTGTGTGTGTGTGTGTGTGTGTGTGTGTGTGTGTGTGTGTGTGTGTGTGTCACGTTCCTATTAAACGACACTAGAATCCTGACATCAGCTTCATATCTTTATTTGAATCTCATCACACACTACTTTCACTAATGGCGTCGCACATTGGTGCCCAACTTCTAACAAAGGCAGGCTTAGCTGCATCGGGTGGGCACAGCTCTGTCCGTGGAATGTGCATACTACTCTCTGCTCAGATCACTGCGCGTGAGCCGTATTTATATGGCTAACTCCTCAACTCTCTGCTCAGATCACTGCGCGTGAGCCGTATTTATATGGCTAACTCCTCACGCCGAGTCACTCTCAGTAAAAGAATTCCTAATTAAAATCTCTTAAAATCAATCTACATTTTAAATCCTGACATGTATGTATATATATATATATAGGTATAGGTATATATATATATATATATATATATATATATATACATACATACATATATATATATATATATATATATATATATATATACATACATACATATATATATATATATGTATAAGCTTTGTAAAGATATGTTTGCAAAATGTCTAAAAAATTAAATAGAATAAAACGTCTTTCCTGAAACCGCGAATGTAGAACTTCCCACAAAACGATTCATGAAACGAGATATGGTTCCTTGGGTTTAGTTTTAGTTTCCTAATCAAATTATCTCTCAACTCGCTGCTGATTCATAGTAGCATGAAAATCTTTTTAAAAAACACTTTTAGGAAATAAAGCAGTTGCATTTAATTTAAAAAACCATTGGAAGAGAAAATTAAGGAGAAACTTTAATCTTCTTTTTAAAATCAATTGAGGAATTAAAAGCTAAGTTGGTTCAGGGAACTCACTTTTTAAGGTTCTTTTTCTGCACTTTGAGCTATAATTTGCTTTGCTAGGAATGCTTAATTGATCACGCTGTCAGGCTCCAATAGATAGGGATTTTTTCGTATCGTTTAGTACAAGAATAAGTTTTGCAGTTTAGAAAAGGTACGGTAAGAAATTGTATATTTTTATAACTTTACAAAAAAAGTTGAAATATAACTTTACAAAACATTAATTTTATCATCTATAAACGAATATTATATGTATTGAGAGAGATAGAGAAGGGAGGGCTTGAAGGAGAGAGAGGGAGGGGGGCGTGAAGAGGAGTGAGGGGGGAGAGTGAAGGAGTGAGAAGGAGAATGGAGAGTGATGGAAGGAGGGTGAGAGGGAGAGAGAGACAAGGAGATGAGGAGAGTGAGACAAGGAGGGAGGGGGGAGAGTGAAGGATTGAGAAGGAGAGTGAGAATGAGAGTGAGACAAGGAGAGAGGGGGAGGTGAAGAAGTGAGAAGGAGAGAGAGAGACAAGGAGAGAGGGGGGAGGTGGAGAAGTGAGAAGGAGAGTGAGACAAGGAGAGGGAAGCGAGAAGAGGGGAGAGGGGAGAAGAGACAACAGGGCAGAGAAAAGGAGGGAGATGGGCAGAGAGAAGGAGGGGGGAGAAGATACAGAAAAAGAGAGAGAGGGGGAGAGTGATAGAGATTTTGAGTGAGGGAGGGAGGGAGATGTGTGTCAATTAGCCCTGAACGTTTTAATGAAGTTTAACGTGTAGTAAAATAACTATTAATGTGCTAGAGAAAAATTTGTCAAGGGATCAAATTACATAACAAGTACTTACAAATTTCTTTTTTGACCCTTACATTCATTACCTTTGCCCTTAAATGTTTATCTGTTTTATCGGCTGTAATCCGGGTACTCTACACAACCAAATAAACAAACGATATTAACATGAATGTATCTGGGGAAAAATATTTTGTTTGTAAGATACATTTTATTCTTTTATAATTCTCTAATTTTTATAATTTTCTGTTTTCCAGGTATTATCGTCTAGCTTGTAGTCGTTCGAACGAAATTCAATTGTAAAATGATTAATTTTATTGGTCAGAACCCTTAACTAGAATTAGATTTCTTAATCAACTTATCTGTTAAATATTATGCATTCAACGAACCAATTTCGCAGAATCAAAATGCCGTGTTTTCTCTTGCCCGGACTCAGGTCGGGGATTCCAAATTGGCGCATTTGCGTTGCCCGAATTTAGGTTGGACATAACAGGCAAGGGGTTAAACTATAATTACTATTTCAGGAATGTTCAATGAGCACATTGTCCTTTCAAAAATCTACTCTCTAATTAAACCCAATAAAATTTCTTTCTAAAAGCTTACACATTGTTTTGTCTACTATAGAACCGAAATTCATAAACTTCAACGAACTACCTCAGATTTCTTGAACCCATTTTACTCACCAATAAACTAGTGTGACTCAACAATCAATCTTTGTATATTTAGAATTCTCATCTCGTGCTGCATATCTTAAGTTCAATGTACAATATCTGTCGTTATTGAATTTTCCACAGCAGATATTTAAATAATTATCCTTATCATAATGACAGAAATCTGAGGCTAATAATTATCAATTCATTTTGAGACTTTCGACGATAAGGAAGAATTACCTGCCTTAAGATTTACTCGATTGTAGCATCACTAAAACCAATCATCTCGGCTGATTTGTTATTCTTAGTGTTAAAATTCTGGCTCAGCGACGTGTTTTTTAGCCATTACTATCCTACTTAAGGGAAAGATAATGTGATACGAGATGTAACCCTCGCAGTTAACTGGAGCGAAAGCAAAATTTCGTTTAAAATACTAAAAATGTACCTGGTCTATATTTAACGTTTTCGATAGGAGAATCACCAAACTAGAGGATTTTACTAATGAGAAGATATGACTTAGAAGTTTCTGTTTTGTATTTCTTTCTTTTCACATACTAAAAATTTATTTGGTTTATGTTTAATGTTTTTGATAGGAGAGTGAACAATACAATCTTTACAAAATTGTCATTTTTTATGTATACAAAGAATTTTTTATTCATTTCATATACATTACCGGTCATGACATGCAAAAATTGTATTGTTTGACAAGTTCATATATTTTTTATTTTACCTTCTGATTTTTTATTTAAACATTACTTCTACGTAAACAATTATTTTACATACCCACTAGAATACCAGTGCTAGCTTTAAAATTAATTTTAAAACGAAAAATCGTTTCTGGATTATTATAAATGGGTGGAACCGTCGAGATATTCGGAAATTTTTTGGGCGACAGTAGATCGGTATTGTTAATGTCCTATAGATAGTGTTTTCGTTATATTTAATAGTTCTAAACACAAAGTTTCAACATTTTAAGTCTAATCGTTTTTGAGTTATGCACCATAGAGTTAAGGCACGATACATGGAAATGTTTAGTTATATAGACTGAAAATTGCTATCTAAAGGAGGGGTACACAAATACATGTTTTGATGATTTTTAAATACCAAATTTCAACTTTCTAAGACTAATATTTTTAGAGTTATCTCACAAAGTGTTTTTACATGTTACAGTGAAATTTTTCGCTATATTGATTGTAGATTGCAATCAAATAGGTATGTACAAAAATAGATTTTTTAAGTCCTAAAAACAAATTAAAATAGTAATAATAATAACAGTAATGATATTGACAATATCCAGACATTGTTTATAATGTAAAAAATGTAAATTATTTTATGCATACTGTCTAGTATTATGAATTTATTATCGAGAAGGCCTTAGGGTCGGTCTCATCAAAGTCGTTTAACGGCTAACTGCGATTAATCTCTGTTGAAACGAAGAATTGGTTGGTTTGATTGACCATGGGTTAATCACGGTTAGCCGCTAAATGACTATGGTAAGACCGGCCATTAAAAAAAATTTTTTTTAATTTAGTGTTTGAAAAAAAAAATTTTTTTAAGTACTCTGTAATTGTGGTTTTGTAATAATTTGTATATTGTAAATATTTTGAATCTCCCAATAGACCTGGTTGTTAATTTTCCCCATAAAATTATCTAACATGGAATCGATATAAAATAATATAAGGCAAAGTTTAGATTACACTGTAGTGAGGACCTCTACAGACTCAATAAAGTGTATGGGTGGAAGGAATCTACCTCTGTATATCTTGGCATCGGTAGCCAAGAACCATTGGTGGGGTAACTGAGGTGCAGAGTGTTTTCCAATCCTAAATACAAAATTTCACCTTCTACCGCTAATTGTTTTTGAGTTGCATTAGATACGTAAAATCGTATCCACAGATGTCTTAACGAAACTATCTAGAAATAAATGATATTTAATCCGCGATGACGCACGCCGGGCTTCTGAGGTCCGAGCCTTATAAAAATATTCCACACAAAATCACCCAACAGAAATAAACTTCCCAAATTTTCAGTAGCTGTCTTATAGGTTTTACAGAGCCCCAATCACATGCATTTCCGCAATTTTCTCTGAATATTACTCTCAGAAAGAAATACTTTTTATTTTATTCAGACTTAATGCGTGCGCATTCACTTTTGAATTTTTATTTAGTGTTTGTGGTCGGAGGAGAGGTGCTGTCAAATCACATTGTTCTTTGATTAAAAGGATAAAATATTAAGATGTGGTTTGAGATTTTAACTTTTGTGTATAATCTTTGTTCTTTTGGAACGCTAATAACAAAAATTAATAGTACAAAATGCTTTTAAAAATTAATATTTCAAATGATGCAGAATATATTTTAAGCTTTTAATAAAGTACTTTTGATATTACAAATTTCTAATGATAATCAAGAGCAATTTTGTTGGTATTTTGCACAGAAAAGTTGCACCAGGCCTCCGAGGTCCGGCACGCATTATCATGTAACTGCATTTAGCGCATATCCTAGCGGGTTAAGTTTTCAAAATTAAAGTTTTCTTTTACGTACGTAGCGACATAACACGAAACAGGTGTTAAAATGCGTATTTTGGTTAATTTTGTTAACACTGAAATTTTTAGAAGCTCTTTATTTTTTATCAGAAATTAAAGAGGTATTCTTGAAGTTTCAGATGGTGGAGAATGAGACCTTCTGTGACAAATTTGTAGGTTCTTCTCTTGACCGTGTAGTTACATTGCTCCATCTCAGTCATGCTTATATAGATCCACATTAAGCGTTTTATAAATAAAATAGCTTTCGAAAAATGAAAGTGTCAGTTTGCAGCTGAACGATAACATTATTTTTCAGAACGGGCGTCTTGAAGACAGACGACCGCATCGTGGCTATCAACCACAGGAGTACCCTGGGCCTCACCCCACAGCAGCTTCAAGTCTTGCAGAAAAAAGCCTTCCTTGCAGATGCCGTCACTCTGACAGTTGAATTCGACGTCGTCGACGAGGAGTTGAAAATCGGCACGTTCGATGTCCTGCTCGACAAAACCCTCAAGATTGGGCTCCTGTTTGAAGGTACGCTAGAGTAACTTTTCATGAATCACTGGAGTGGATGGGTGGTAGGTAGTACTATGAAATATAATTCTGAGATTTCATATAAAGCAATAGGAATTCATCTGAGCTTCTTGAAAAGTACTTTTCATATATCAATGCAGTGTTATCCATATAAAGCTATATCAATTCA
The DNA here is from genome assembly GCA_032207245.1 of Pardosa pseudoannulata. NCBI lineage: Eukaryota > Metazoa > Arthropoda > Arachnida > Araneae > Lycosidae > Pardosa > Pardosa pseudoannulata. The sequence continues at coordinate 2,219,511 of CM063500.1, read as the reverse complement.
TCACATTTGTCTTATTTCTATGCTTTTCATAACGTGGTTTCTAGCAAGATTCATTATCCCGATTTTACTTCTGAGTTTCAAGTAACATAGTTTCCTTATACTATAGTACAAATTCATCTGAGTTTCTAATAACACACTTTCCCCATAAATAGCCATAGTCGATTGACCTACAGTCATCTACTGCTTTGAAAACCTGTACTTATTTGTAAATATTATAATGTAGTTAAAGACTTTTATTAACAGAACGTTGGAGGACCGGTTCCCACTTCATTATAGAGACAGGACAAACTAAGGGATCAGTTAGTATGAAGTTATAAGTAAAAGGCTCTTAACACGTGGGTCAACATCTCAGTCAAAATCTGTGGGAAAATCTCTAGGAAAAATATGCCTCTCATACCGTGCATCTCCTTTTTGTTTAGAAATTTCCTAAACTGTCCGCTAGAGCAATGTAGAATTATAATTGGTTAGACCCCCTTCTCCGAGGGCCTTAACTATAGCCCCAGTGGTCAATTTAGGTATGGGATTAAAAAGGGGAAAGCAAAAGGACGAGGAAATTCCATGTGTGACTAAAGATTTGAAAATCCTGAGAATTTTCTTAGGCCACCTTTGGGGTTTTATACAAAATGCCTGCATTAGTTTTTCCGATCTCTTTTACTTTTCCTAATATATATATATATATATATACATATACATATATATATACATATATATATATACATATACATATATATATATGCATGCACACACACACATTCCTATTGTGATATGTGATACTTTATGGCTGTGAATGGTGAGCAATGACTAAATATATGGTAAGAAAGCTATTGAGATTTGAGAGAAACATGCGAAAAAGGCATGGTGCAGTTTTGGAAAACTGTGTTTAAAGTTCAATGTTTAACTTCGAAATCTAACAAAAATATAGAGAGTCAGACATTGTTATCCGCTTTCCTGATTATCCAAAGTTATCTCGGGTTCGTATGTATTGCAGTTAATTATTATCCCGAGAAAACTCGGGTGAAGAAAATTGTCAGTATGATTTGTTTTTATTGAGGTTTTACTTAGCCTGGAGGAAACAAAAGAAAATATTCAGCTTTGATTGACAGTTTGTCAAGTTTTGTCGGTTTTGAGGTTCTTTTGGTGGGGGGACTGGTCACGTGTTCTCCATATTGCTTACTATACGTCGGCTATAGTAATGTATGAAGAAGGATAGTTGAAAAAAATCATCTTGAAGAGTTTTCCACCACATCAGGAAGATCCAGCATTTGTCATTCACCACTCAAGTCAACCTTATGACATTTTCCAGATGTTATTCCTGCTACTAAAAAAAATCAAATCCAACGAGACAGTGTACGCTGTGCTCCCTTAAAATAAATTCCAGAGGTAAGCCCAATGTAAAGAATGTCAGGTATCACTTTGTGTTGTCCCGTATTTCCAAAACTATCATACAAAGACTAAAATTCAATTTTTTTTCCATTTGCCGAGATAACTCTGGATAATAGACTAATATTAAATCTAAATGCTTTTACACCTGTAAAAATTAAAAATTCATCTTAAAACCTACATATTTTGTTTTGTTTCGTTTCCTCTTATTTAATAATAAAATAAAAAAAAATATATATAATGATTTTTTGCAATTTTTTTCAAAAACATTTGTAAGGGAAGTGATTAAGATCATAAAAAATCATACGATTCGATGGATGGGATATATATTTAAAGCTTAAAATCCGAACCGAGTATAAAAGTTCACATTTACTAGATCTATGGGAACTAGAAAGCAGGAAAGACTACCAATTAGGTGGCTGGACTGGGTTGAAAACGGCTTAAAAATCTTACGCAAGCGAGACTGGAGGGCAACGCTTCAGATATGACCAAATGGCGGAGATTGATTGATGTTGGTTGGTTAGGTGGTTAAATGGGAGCATTACGGGCTACCTTTTTACTACAAGATAGCTAATGAGACCGGGACCTACTGCTTAACCCTTTCGCGAGCCGTGGAATGATTACTTCCTACACGATCTTACAAAATACACCTGTGAGAAGCGCAAAACCCATTATAATATATTGGTCTTGTTATTGAAACGACGGGAAGACTGATTCCCGCTTCGGTTTTGCGCTGTCATCAATTGTTCGATCGATTGAATAAAATTAGCAGCTCTGTTTTGAAAGTTTGGAAACGTGAAGTGAGAAATAAATGGCCCACGAAAGGGTTAAAGCCGATTCCGAATGGCTACGAACAACCATGCCACAGTGGGATTCGAACCCACGAACTCCGGTTCCGAAGGTCAGTGCCCTGACCATTCGGCCATCGTTCGGCCGGAGAATGATTGGAATGGCATTGGACTGTAATGCTTTAGAAAAACAAGTTTAACGTGTGTAGTAATACCCGTATAATGAAATAATTGAAGTAAAAATGGCAAAGCTATTTTATTTTCAATTTATAAAATTTTGTCTCCCAGATTCCCTAAATAAATGACTATTCTTTGCTCTGCTTGCTTTTATGTATACATTTCACTTTTCATTTCTGGAGATTAATATCGAAATCCTGCTTAACCTTCACATTTTAATAAATGTGAGAAACATGCCAAGAAAAGAAAATTTAGGTTATATTAAACGCTTTGCTAAATATTACACAAACAATTGTATTATTTTGTAATGATCACTTGAGAAAGCGAGATTTTAAAAATAAGTTCTGAATATCCCCTAAAATATGTTCATTTATTGTATCTCTTCGAAATTCGAACTCTACTTTTCAAGGAAACTGTGCTTTGGATATTGCCCCAATTTTTAGCTAATCTTAACTATCATCAGTTGTTGCGTTATTTTCAGGGGATTAACTTCCTCGTACAACGTTTTCATTCCCAATCGAAGGCGTGTTTATTACTTTAAACTACCCGTAATTGCTTGTTTTACAAATTGCTTCAATTTTTCTCACTTTTCTTTTGCTGAAGAAATGCAAAAGTATTTTTTTCGACTTAGCATTATACCTGCTAGCCTCTCGAAACAATCGATGCCATCATAAAATTCTAAAATTAGTTTAATAGCCACACTCTTTTTCTAGAAGCATATTGAAACGGCTATAATTAAGGTGATTTTGATGATTTTTTAATGCGATATCGTGCAAATTAATCAATTGGATTTTTATTGCTGTATTCATCCCTGTGAGCAGTACAAAAATCGAACAGGCGTCTATTTCTGTCTGTATTTTTTTCTCACGGTTACAAACACAATGGAAATTAAGTAATCCCAGTGTAGAAAAATTTGTCGAATTTGAACTTCAGAGGAAAGTGCTTCTTCACTTTTTTTTCCTGTCTAAGATTACGAATGAAAGTGTTTTGATTAGCTTCATTTCTTACAAACTTGGTTACTTTTGGACTAGTATCTTTTTATATCATTATCACTGAAAGTATTGGTGTATGGATCCATTACTAAGCCAATTTCTAACTTTTATTAGTTACGTGTTTTTCCCGGATAATTATCGACCAGCTAAGGTCTTTAATCTTTTACAACATTTTTATGCTTGTTTGGTAGTTATATACCAAATAAAGTTTTCTCGATCACCTCTGTACTTCCTCTTTATTTTATCGGCTGTTGATTCCCTCATTATATTGTACCATTTTTACTTCTTTGTATTTTCGAATTTTCACACTCAATCCATGCGTTTGTCATACATTTTAACACTTCGCGTGCGGGCAACGTATTTTTACGTTTTTTGCAGTCTGTCACTGGAGCGCGGGTCACGTAAAAATACGTATTTAGTAGGTTTGTGGTAGATACCCGCTAACCACCACAAATCTACTAAATACGTGTATATGTATGTGTGATATTATATGCGTGTTATTTTCGTTGCTATGCAAAGCTTTAATTTTTTCTTTCCACAAGTTATGATTGTCGAGTTACTCTGTATTTTGTTTTATTATCTCGTCTCCAATCGAAGTCCTAGCTCCAGAACGTACAAGTCGTGTTTTGTCAATTTGAAACTTGGTTTTTTTTATTGTTGAATACAAAATTGATAATAAATAGTTATATTTGTACTTGTCATGAAAATATATTTTTGAATACATTGTAAAATTTTAGAAATCGTTTATTTTTGTGATTTCATAAAAATATTGTTTTTTTTGTTAAAAAATCATACAGTATATATTGAAGTATAAAATAAAAAAAGTTTCATTCATAGAAACAAAGTAGTTTTTGATTTACTGCGATTTTTCTAAATAACTAAATTTTCACGAAAAAACGCTCGCTGCACGCGTAAGTTGGCGGTGAAGTATACTTGCATGCTCAGTATTAAGAACAAAATACCACGTATCCGTTAAAAGCAGAAATTTCTGCTTGCATATTTCATGATTTAGGGAAGGGTTAAAATTAAGAATAGAAAATACCTGTAGATGTCATAGCTGCGATTTGAGGAAAAAAGTGCATGAAAAACTGAAGCTATCGTAAAATTTGAACAGACGCATGTGCTGGAAGGTTATATATCCCTTTTGACCATTCTTAACACATTGTGTGCAGGTACATTTCGCAGCCGAATAGTACCGGGAGCGGACGTTTTGCGAGTAAATTTAATTATTTAGTTAAATTTCAATACATCAAAAATTTTAACCAACTTTTAGTAGTTTATATTGAAATATATAAACAAATATATAAATAACAACCATAAGATTTTTGTAAACAAAAAATGGTTTATTTAGTGGATAAATTTATAATAGTATCGTAAATATGAAAATCAAATAGAAATAGTAGTATATAGTTTTAATTTTTCCCGTACTGTGGTTCCGCATCGACTGATGTAAAAACTAGTTTTTATTTGCCTAAATTTTTCCAGAATCTATGTAGTAGACAAGAACATTCGGCTTCGTTTTCCTGTATATACCGTTATTTTTGTACCCACAAACAAACCATGTTGTTACATTAACCAGCATTAGTACGTGACCCGCGTTCAAACATCAATCGTCAGAAAACGTACTAGTACGTGTCCCGCACACATTGTGTTAAACTGGTTATGACTAGTAATCTGTTGGGGTATGCAAGTACGTATCTCTCAGACCTAAAAATAAATGAACCTAGAAGGTCGATATTATAAATTTACGGCTGTTATACCAACTAGTTGGGCACATCCCCTTTTGGTTAGAATCTGAACTCTCTATAACGTAAAGTTTCAATATAATCTTAACGTAGGCCGTAACTCAAAAAGATTATGCTTTCAATTGTTTACATATTGCATTTAGAATTATTGTAATATTTAGTTTCCCCCCCCTTTTCTTTTGATTGCTCTCTTCATTCTGTATAACTTATATAACCGCTATGCAGCATAGTACAATACAGATTAGCCGTCAAATGATAAAGTTTTATATTTTAACATTAGTTGTGCTTTTACTCTTTAAACAACAATCCGCAAATTCAATAACATATAGATTCTTTGGGCATAATTAATAAACTGTAAATTGCTGAAATTTTGTATTAGGGACAATTCTAACATCTGGCTGTGCACCTCCCCTTATGGTTGCAATCTGCACTATATATAACGAGAAATTTCAATTTAACGAACGTTATCAACTGTATGAGCCATATATCAAAAATGATTAGTTTTAAAAGTTAAAATTTTTTATTTAGGACTATTATAACATCTATTTGTGCACTTCCTATTTTGATTGAAATCTGTACTCTGTATAATGAAAAACTTCAACAAAACGTATATTACTGTTGTAGGGCATAAGTAAAACACAGTCAGCCGTAAAATGTTGAAATTTTATATTTAGGATTAGTATAACAATCTAGTTGGGAACCTCTCCTATTGATAATGATGTATTAACACATTGTATGCGGGACAAGTACTGGTACGTTTTCTGACGATTGATTCTTGATCGCGGGTCACGTACTAGTACGGGTTAGTCTAGCAACATGGTTTGTTTGTGGGTACAAAAATAACGGTATATACAGGAAAACGAAGCCGAATTTTTTGTCTACTACATAGATTCTGGAAAAATTTAGACAAATAAAAACTAGTTTTTTCATCAGTCACTGCGATACCACAGAACGGGAAAAATTAAAACTATATACTTCTATTTCTATTTGATTTTTCATATTTACTATACTATTATAAATTTATCCACTAAAAATATATTTTTTGTTTACAAAAATCTTATGGTTGTTATTTATATATTTCTATTTATATATTTGTTTATATATTTCAGTATAAAATATGAAAAGTTGGTTAAAAAATTAAGTAATTTTTGATCTATTGAGATTTAACTGGATAACTAAATTTAGGCGCAAAACACCCTCTCCCGGTGAATACGGCAGCGGGGCAACTCCGGCCAGCCAGAAGGTTTTATCCGGACCGCGATTAGAATTTTAAGTTGCCGGTCCGAGGTAAATTAAAAGAAATATATATTTATACATTATATATCCATCTCCTTTTCTACTTTGCTTAAATATTATATTCCAAATTTATTTTCTCACGCCCAGAAGATTAGAGGTATATTTGCTTTTTATATCTGAACAATTGTTTTCAACTTTGAACCTTAGGAAGAATAATTTCAGAAGTAGACTGACAGATGAGCATTTAGCATCGTTCCTTAAAATAAGTACATCTCACTTCGAACCTCAGTATAGGGAACTTTTAAAAATGAAATCGCAATTTCATTCATTTCATTAACGTATTTAAACCGTTAGGTACTTGTATATTGTTTTTAAAATTTTAGAAAATTTATCTTGGATCGCCAAACTTATTTTCTTCCGATTTTTGGCCCGCGGCCGAAAAGGTTTGTCCACCCCTGCCTTAAACTATCATAATAGTGAAACTACTCAATGTTTTACCCTCCTTTAATAATTGCCTAACTAGTCAATATGGACACAGGTGTCTGAATCAATGATTACATTTTGTCTCTCGACATCGGTGACTAATTAATGTATAACGAACAAAATAAAATGAAATCTAATGCTAGTTACTAAATTGAACTCCAATATAATACCGCTGAGCATACTGATCGCAACATTTATTTAACAGCAATGAACTGGTCTCTAAAAATAAGATTCCTGCATAGACTCTCTAGTCACGCATCAAACGTATTTTGTCGCTAATAACCTGGGTTCCTTTATAGATGAAACATGCTGATATTTATGCAAATATATAAATCTCCTCCAGGCGTTGTTGTCTACATTTTCAATCGCTTTAAATGGGGTGGAAATACTACAAATGATGATAAAGTTACAAGTCATTTCAATCGTTCGATGAATTTTTTTGCATTTTAAATAGAAATTTAATTCCTTGTTTGAGTGCAGTGTTTGTCTCCCGAATCCAATTTCGGTTGTTAAAATTCTATCCGCGGATAGACATGGAGATGGTATTATCCTGAATTTAAAGATGCTTCATGTATGGTTTGGTTTATTTTTTAGGAACGATATGAATAAAATAATTGCAAAAATGAGTTAAATGTATTTGATAGATAAGAGAATGATGAGTGGGTTTTTTCATTCATTCCATGTGTCATTGTAGCCTTTGAAGGTTACTGCAGGAGTCCCCATCTTCCCAAGAGGAGATTGATTGTCTAAAGTAACGTTTCACCTGGGGCAAAAGTTATTCGATCAGTATTGTTCATCACTCCCTGGCGGTTGCATAGTAGATTAGGCTTCTTAACCTTCCTTGGAGGTACGATTATGTTGAGGTCTCTACCCATAAGGCAATTAGTACTAACCTACTGCGCAGGAGTTTTGATGTGGTCTTTTGCTGTAGGCTATGACTAGTCTACCTCTTCAAAGCTGTTTCCGACAGTTGATTTGGTTTTAAGTTCTACTGTCCGCTAATTGTGCTACATTAGGGCTAATGAGACCGAGATCTACTGCTTGCAACCGATTCCGAACTTTACGAATACACTTGTCATCAGCGAGATTCGGAACCCCGAACTCCGGTACCACACAACAGTGTCCTACCCATTTGGTTATGATTTGCTTGCTTTTTTCAGCTTACGCCATACCGTATATTATTAGATACAAAAGTTGATTCACTCGTGCGTTGATTCTAGTTTGTTTAAAATGTTCAAGATGTCCACCTTCTCCACATTACAGATAACAATGTGGCATCCGCAAATCAGTAAATCAAAAATATTTCACATTGAAATCAGTATTTAGTAAAACGCTGATCTCGCACGCCGAATTCCGTACCAAGCAATATTTCTCATCAACAAACTTAAACATATAATGGTAGAAAACAGAAATGACAATATTTATATCCATTAAATGTTTGTTACATAACAATCCAAATTTCAAAATGAAATGTTCCTTTTTTCATTTTCTTTATAATAACGCGGTTAAATCAAATTAAGTAGTATTTTTCAGAAGTATCACATTACGTTTTATTTGGATTTCAAAAGGTTAATGAAGATATGAAAATGTGTTCCTCGAGATCTTCCCCTCGCCCAAAACCATTACAAGTTGGAAATCCGTAAGTTGTCCAGAAATTCAAAGTTTTGAAAAATTTGGATCTCCCTCCTCCTCGACTTAATAGTCCCTAGGGGGCTAGGACCTATGGTGTCAATCTCCGTTTTCTTCACCAAAGTCCCTGGAGTGCGAAGCATATGTTCCGGTTAGGTGTTCAACCTTACGCAGAACCCACAGTGTTTAATTCCCAAGCATGCTTGGTCCTCAGTTTACCTACCCACTGTAAGTATGAAAGGCTGAGTCAACCTTGCCCAGCCAATAGATCGAAATTTGATATCTACGTCGTTGAAAAACTTATCAATGTTCCAAAAAGTATGCTTTACCTCCATCCGATATATTCATTAGTGGTGAATGGAGCACTTAAAATGAGTTCACGTTCACAGTCATATTGCCGTTCGAGTTCAAACGATAACACTGGAGGGGACAGACCTAGCCAGGGGACATTCTTCTTAGTCCTTACGTCGAAATTAAGAAGATGCACTTTGCGTCAACAATGTTACTCGCATCCGTAGTATACCTTAAGCTACACGTGATTCCTCGGTGGGGCTAAACCATTTATAGCTGAGATCGGTTGATCTCAGTATGCCGTTAGAATCGTTGTCTATTCTGTCTGCTAAATTAGAAAAAAATTAGTGGGCTGTACCAAAAATTCGTTATACGAATGACTTTTATAAATATATATCCCTATATAATAATAAACTAATTTATCTGTCCGTCTGTTATCGAACGTATGAAGCGGTTGGAACTGAAATAGATAGTGGCATCCATATCATACATGATGAGTTAGGGTTAGCAAAACTCAACGCGAGTAAAGTTTATCTTCTCCTAAACTATAGATATGATTTTAAAATAAATTGGTATAAATATGCTTCATATGTCGGCAATAAATGCTGTCATCTTTAAAACGTTCAAATCCCCCTCCCCCCCCCTTTTTTGATCATTTAAAGCCATTATTTCAAGTCATATTTTCCCCGGTTAAGAGCAAGTGATTAAATTTATCAATATATCACATTATAAAAATGTAAAAATAACATTTTTTTCTAGCATCATGACGCCATTCCTTTAACCATCTCATTTAATCATTCCTTATTTTAAATTATTTAAATATCGTCTGCATCATTTTCATACGTTTTATCATTGAGCTTAAATATTAAGTAAATAATTTTCTTTTATATTTGGCTTAAATAATACATTAGGTACATATGTGATAATTTTAAATTTAATCATTGATTTTTTTTCTTTGCTTCAAAAATAAATTGGTATACATATGCTTCATATCACAACGAAAAATAATGTCCTCTTTAAAACGTTCGAAATCCACCTCTTCCCCACTTTTTGATCTATTAATGCCATTATTTCGAGCCTTATTTTCCAGGGTTAAGAGCAGGCGAATTAATTTATTAATTTATCACATAATATACAGGTAAAAATAACATTTTTTTCTAGCATTGTGACGTATTTCCATTAACCATCCCATTTAATCATTTATTTTATCGACTGCACTATTTTCACACGTTTTATCACTGAACTTATGTGATAATTTTAAATATAATCAATGATTATTTTTTGTTGCAAGATAATTCTCAGCAAAAAAACAAACCATTTTTTTACCTACCTCATACCGTGTTTTAAAATTCTGGAAAATTAAAAATTTTCCAGATCCCGTCATGTGACGGGCTATATGCTAGTATCTCTCTCTCTCTCTCTCTCTCTCTCTCTCTATATATATATATATATATATATATATATATATATATGATCATTTTATTTATTCAATACCTTTTATTACCTTAAAATAAAACTTATTCCTTAGAGAAGTCTCGAAAAATATTAATCGAAATAAAGTAGCCAAAAGGAAAAAGCTCTACTAAATGTACAAAATGACTGTAACAGTTCTTTTTAGCAATAACGAGATAGGATAGTTATTTATTTCATTTGCCACTGTAGACTTTGACGAGTCTACTTCGCCCCGCAGTATTCAATACAGCAGTGATCTCGCAAGGCTAAGTATGGCAGTGCGAGATCAATGCTATATTGAAGCACTCAATAACGAATGTCTATATTTAATGCCGATAGACTCAAATAATTTGACAAGTGACGGAATTTACAATGTTTGAGTCAATAAATGTTTTATCCCTAAACAATAGTTAAAAAAAAGTTCTTCTCAGCTTGCTCATGACTGTTCAATAGAACCAAATGAAATGACATCTTTCGGAGGCTTCATATTTCGTTTTATTCATATGCCAAGGGCTTAGAAAGAGATGTGAAATGTTTATTTTCGGATCTTGCGACTGTAATATGTGGATACGTTTTCTTTAAAAAAATTAGTTACCAGTAACCCGTCATTCAATTCTTCCTTTATTGAATTACCGATAAATGAAAAAGTTCTGTAGAATTACAACTGATTGATACGTGTCTGTGTCTTCAGATATGCAGCGAGGTTATCCCATGGTCGTGTCCGGCGTCGTCAAAGGGAGCAGTGCACATCGCTGCGGTCAGCTTTTCCCAGGAGACAAGATCACATTTTTCAGGTGCATCCGTAACGAAGAATTCGATCCCGTTTCGTGCAACTACAGCAAGGAGGAGTCAGTTCTCATTACGGTCCAAAGGGACAGAATCGAAGGTAAGATCGGTATTCTTCCCTTTCTATGGTTTGAGAGAATGAGAAAGTAATTAATTTCTAAGCGCAGGGTGGACAAGCTCCTTGATAGTCCGAGCCGTTTTTCAAAATTTGAAATTTTTCGCGAACCGCAATTAAATACGTATTTAAAAAGTATGCAAAAAAGATATTAAAATTTTTTTTACAGAAATTATATTTAATGAACGTCATTTGGAATTGCTTCGTCCTTTAACTTTTCAAGGATTTTTTTTTTGCATTGGTTCGAATGTAATTTACAATGTGTTACACTGTTTTCATAACATCAGGATATTTTAAATATTTTGTAACTAGATGTTCTAGGTGAATTATGCAGTGAATTGGTATGAATTGTGTAATTTCAGATGCATCTCTTAAAAGTCCAATAAGACAAAAAAATTTTAACCAGCAATGCCGGAGCTCCATCAGTTGTAATATCTTTTTAAAATATAATAACATAAAAATGAAAAAGGAAGTCGAGTACATTTATTGAGAGCCACAAATAATCCTTCAAAGAGCCGCAGGTTGACCACCCCTGATCTAAGCCTTAAAATTTCTTCGATCTAACATTTTTAATTACATTAATTTATTTTTCAATTTTAAAGTTTCTCTTTCTAAGCTAACCCTTTAATGCATGGCGAATCTCTTTAGATACGGCTAAAAAAAGGATTGTAGAATTTTTTTGTTTTCTCAAAACGAGTTTTCCTTTTGAGAGTAAGTAAAGGGCAATCTTATAAACAATCTACAAAATTTTAAAGTATTTTTTATTCTTTATAAGGTTTCTGTTTGGATCGACAATTTATGATTTTTCGAACAACGCACATAAATTTACTTTTTCGACGGTACACAGGCTGAAATCCAGAAAACTTGTTTTATTTTTTATAAAATTCCATTTTATAGTACTTATTTTAAACGTAATACCAAACAAATCTCTTTCACGAAGTTTTTCTTTTTTTATAAATGGCATCTTATGATGTTTATCACAATAACTGATCTCTAATATGATTTGCTGTAGTATTCAAAATTGTTTAAACTTTATTGGAAAGTATGACGTCACTCATTTAGTTTCGGCCGAAAATGTATGCAATTTTTATTTTATTCTCAATGGTTGTTCAATCTATAAAAAGGACCGCGGGTGAATCACTATGGTCAGTTCTTATTTACCTTTACGTCTTTTTATTTCCTTAAGTGTGTTGCAAGTTGCAGAGTGTATGTATATGTTAAAAAATGTGTCGTTTTATAAAAATTAATTTATTTATTCTACGTCTGCTTCGTCGTTTGATTTTCTGTCTATTCAGCCAACAAACTTCATACTTATTTTATTATTAATTTATTTTGCTTCTAAGTCAAGTGTAATATTTATAATCTAGCATATAGCCTGTCATATGACAGGATCAGTAAAATTTTTAATTTTAGAGAATTGTAAAGTACCCTTGAGGCAGGTAAAAAAAAAATGTTTTTTTGGCTGAGAATTATCTCGTACAAGCTGAATAATTTGTTTGTTTCATACTCCTCTAAAGTCTCCCGATACTATGAATGCAGTTTAGAATCACGTTGAATTCATTTAGAAAGATAATTCAAAGTTTTCTTAGCTACGTCATAATTATCGTTAAGTTTATCCTAATTTTTTCCCACAGTAATTAATGGAAGTAAAGGCAGGAAACTATGATTTCCTCTACACCCTGGATGTAGATAGAATTTTTTGTTCAAATTCTTGTTGAAATTCAGGTTCTATAAGGTAAACAGTTCGATTCACGGCAGAATTTACCATGCAAGCTGCTTAAAATTCCCTCCTTTTTCTCCTATAACACAAATGTAAGATTTCTGGCGATAAAAAAATTTTTCAGAACCATCTTTTGTTAATTTGACTTAATATAGTGTAACCTAGTATTTTAAAAATCTCAGAATGACTAAATATTGCTGCTACATGTTTACAGCCTTCCTCTGTTTTCAGTTAAGTGAGATAATCTCTTTCCTTTAATATCATTACCTTTGTAGATCTGAACATCCCGTGCAAAAATATGTGTTGAGGATTTAAACTAATGAAGGGACCTATTACCAGATCCTCATTCTGCTGCACAATTTGTAATAATGCATCATATAACCTATAAACATTTGTAAATTCAAAGGAATATATCCATGATGCCCTTGATGCTACGATCTCATTTTGCTTAACACTGGTTTTACGGATGTTGATCATATACCTAATTTTACTGAAGTGAGCCAATTTGATTCATATAAGAAAATTGAAGTTGTTTGCAAAGAAAATAGTTCCAAGTTAATTTAAATAAAATGTTTATTATCAAAAAATTCATGGAAAACATTTTTTACATATAAAATCTGTTTTTGAAACACATTTTCCGCAAGCATTTCTATTACATTTAGCACAGTGGTTTATACATTTGTTTCTTTTGCATGATTGTTGAACTTGACAATTCTTCCGTGAGTCAGTAGCATGAATTTCTGTCATTGGAATGGAAGTGTTCTCGACTTCTCTATATTTACTTCTTAACTCTTCAGCCAATTGGAAAATATTTTTTGGAAAATCTTTTCGTGAAATATTTACTTAAGTTATTCTCTTTATACAGAACTGTTAAACCATTCTATGAGTCAAATTGACTGACAACAGTGAAAATAGGTATACCACATTTGATAATGCGAAATGAAGGGGTCTCCGGGGAAGAGGAATGAAAGTTAACATATATTTTATTACATAACTAAAAACCATTTTACTTTTTTGAAAAGTGATATTACAGTTTTATTTACATATATATATATATAGTGATCAAATTTTTAATGAGTCAAATTGTCTCGGTCCGTAAATCTAGTGTTAATGGTTTAAACCATCCATAAGCAAATGCCTTAACATGTGGCAATTTAATATCACTAATACCTTAATATCACTTTGATTTCAGGCATCAGGGAGAAATCAGCAAATGTGTCGCCGTGCTATGTGAATCCTTGCTTCAGCCACAAAGATTCTGTGCCACGAAGAGGTCAGGCTTTTGTCGTCAACAGCTCGGCCATTCACGTTGTCGACGGTACCGACTCTCTGGTACTAGATCAAGATGTAACCCTATTCCGTGATCCAGTTTCTTGGGATTTTGGATTCTTAGTCGGAGAAAATCCGGACACTGGAAGAGCGTACGTTACCGACGTCAGACCGGGTGGGCCAGCTTCAAAGTCCGGAGTCATGAAGAAATTCGATAGGATTCTAGAGGTGATCTAACAATCTTAACTTGTCGTTTTTGTACTCCTTTTATTTTAGATATATAACACATTGTGTGCTGGTACATTTCGCAGCGGAATTGTACCTGCCGAATTTAGTACCTGCGTAAATTTAGTTTTTCAGTTAACTCTCAATAGATCAAAAATTATTTAATTTTTAATCAACTTTTCGTATTTTATATTGAAATATATAAACAAATATATAAATAGAAATATATAAATAACAACCATAAGATTTTTGTAAACAAAAAATGTATTTTTTAGTGGATAAATTTATTGTAGTATCGTAAATATGAAAAATTAAATAGAATTAGTAGTTTATAGTTTTAATTTTTTCGAAAGGATAAATAAAAAGTTAATTTTAAATCTGAATTGATTTTTTATCAACCTTCCCGTTTTGTGGTTCCACATTGACTGATGTAAAAACTAGTTTTTATTTGTCAAATGTTTCCAGAATCTATATAGTAAACAAGAACATTCGTCTTCGTTTTCCTGTATATACCGTTATTTTTGTACCTACAAACAAACCATGTTGTTACACCAACCCGTACTAGAACGTGACCCGCGCACAGGTATCAATCGTCAGAAAACGTACTAGTACGTGTACCGCATACAATGTGTTAAATGACAATTCCAATAGTTTTCTGCTTAAACATTGATTTACTGACTAATGTAGCAGTAAATTTTGGATGTGTCAAGAAATTATTATTGGAAGTTCGTTTGGTTTATGGTGACATTGAATTTTTAAAAGTAATTTGTTTTGTAGAGAATTAATGTTTGAGAATTTATCGACATTAATCAGAAATACATGTAAAAGTGATTAAATTTTTTAGGTAAGCTGTCAGATTTATTGTTTTGGCATCCACTTTATTGAAAATGCATCATACGCATTCCTTATCGCACGTCAACATGTACATGTTGAAAAATCATCAGATTCAGTCGAGAATTCCTTTTTACATTGAAGAATAGGCTGATTTTTCGTGTGACAGCGAAAACTTTTCAATCGATTAAAGACTATCACATATCAACCTGAACCAAAATAATTCGATTAAAATTTTTTTATCTAATACAAGAAATCCTCTCGAATTCAGCAGGAGAATGTGTTGATTTTTTTGTGTGATAGAAAAATAAATTCATAAGATTTATTTTGGTTCAGTTTCACGTGTTATAATGCCTTTAATTGGTTAAAATTTTTCAATGTCACACGAGTATTCTTCAACGGAAAAAGGAATCTTAAACTGAATCTGTTGCTTTTTCCACACCTACAGCTTGACAAGTGATATACATATGATAATATTTGTTTTTAGCATGCTATCAAACTTTAGAAAAAATTAGTTGTTCATGATTTTAACAGTAAAGAGATAATATGATTTTAAAAAATCTCAGCACTTTGTGTGCAAAATGTGTCTAACATTTAAGTACAGAATTTATATATTATCTCTTTTGAAACATAATAGATTATACTAATTTATTCCATATAAGTAAATAATCGATGCATTCTAAAGAAAATAGAACAGATATAAATGCCCATAAATTTTGTAAAATATTTAAATTTTTATAATACAAAATATTTTAGTTTCGAAATAAAGTTTAAAGTAATTTATAATAAATACCTTTTATGTTAATAGTTATATTGATTATAGAATATATATTACACTTTTTGTTTCTGTTTTTTAATCATACATTTTTATCAATGATATAAAATTTTAAATCAAATTTGGTTCGTTTCCAAGTCTACTGTCAAAGTAATTCTTCAAATGAGAGCAGTTCTTAAAGTCATAATCTGTATTATCGGGATATAGTATTTACTAGAATTTCTAGTCCCACTGCTGACATCGATGTTTCTACAATTTTGGAAATGATTCTTAAGCAGAGGTTTGATGTGAGTCTGGTGCACCAAAAATGTTTACCGTAGATCTCATAATAAACGTTTTGGACTGTTTGAAAACAAAATACATTATTATTATTTCCAATACGGGAAACACTTACTGCTATAGGAAATCCAGATATTGATTGCCCATTTTATTAGGAGAGTACCCTACAGGTGGCCAACACCACTTCCTAGGTCAACACAATGTGTGTCTTCGTAATTTAGAAGCTATTCCTGCCACCTCCAGACATATAGTTTGGGAGGACATTCCGAACAAACCTATTTTACGTGGCCCAGCAACTATACATGAATATTGCGAATCTTTGGCCGGTTCGTGCCGAGAATCTGCAACTCTTCGGTTATGAGATCTCTGTCTTTATCGATTGAGCTACCGAGGATCATATATACACTGTCTACCAATAAGTATTTGGACACCTGTGATAGAAAAGAAAATCTAACTTTATTCAAAATCAATAGTTGGTAAAGCCTCCACGAAAGGCAATTACAGCGTGAACCCTCCGGGGCATACTTCCCATAAGTCTTCGTATTACGGCTAGTTGTATTGTCTACCACTCGGCTTGGAGTAGACATACAAGTTACTTCACCGATTTTGGAAGGGGTAGTGCGCCCCTTAATTCGGCGATCCAACTCGTCCCACAGGTTTTCGATAGGGTTCAGGTCTGAGCTCTGGGCAGGTTAGTCCATTCGATGAACTCCATAGGCACCGTACTAAGCCTTCCTACTTTGTGGCAGTTTTACGGGTTGTTGAACCCGTAAAACTGCCACAAAGTAGGAAGCACATTGTCATCCAAAATAGTGCAGTACTCATCGGCTTTGAACTTACCCTGAATATGGACCAAGAGTCCCAATCCATACCAGGAGAAACACCCCCAGACCATAATTCCACCTCCTCCGAACTTGATTGTTGGCACAATGCATTCTGGCAGGAGACGTTCTCCAGGCAGACGCTACACACAGACCCTGCCATCCGAACGGTAAAGGGTGAACCTTGATTCGTCGTTCCAAAGAACCCATTTCCACTGATCTACGGTCCAATTTCGATGTGCTTTGCACCACATTAGTGGTGCAAAGCACATCGAAATCGCGGGGAGCGCGGTTGGACTTTATGATCAAAGGCTTATGGCAGCAGCACGACCATGAAAACCAAGCAGATGTGCTTCCTTACGGATGATATTCATTCAAACAATACTCCATTATTGCCTGTTGAAACTCCTAGCAGATGAATGCCATCGGTTGGGTGCGGTTCTTCCGAATTTCTCTGGACAGCACTCGTCGGTCTCTATCTCCCAGTTTCGTTGGTCTGCCAACTCAAGGCACATTCCGACAATCACCGCTCCCCTTCCACTTCTTAATCACATAAGCCACTGTTGATTTTGAGTTCTTCAGATCTCTAGATATGTCCCTTAAGGATAGGCCACTTTTGTGATACCCGATAATTATACCTTTCTGGAAATCAGAGAGCTCCAAACTGAACGACATTTTGCATGTGACTAATTCCGATGCTGTTTCCTACACGATGTATACTGGCGGAGGCGGGGATGTACCTCAGAACCGTAGATATTGTCATTTGCATAGGTGTCCAAATAGTTATTGGTAGACAGTATATATATATATATATATATATATATATATATATATATATATATATATATATAGTTGAATATTGTATACATAAAGAACGGTGAAAAAAGATACAAAAATGCTATCTTCAGAGTTCTAGTTCCTACTGACAGGAATTTGGCAGTAGACCTGTTTAATTGCTGCCCTACTCAGTTTTCAGCATTGTTAAATTTTTCTCCTCATGATGAATCGAGCTTGTAACTCTCATTAAATGTGTAATGTCTACGCTACCGACTATTTTTTTTCTATCTGGCGTTGGTTTTTATTCCCCTACGTAACTATTTCTCTTCGCTAAAAAAGAACATAGTTCAAAAGAAATAAATACTTTACGCATTTCTTAATTTCCCAATGAGGCACTAGGCATTACCTGTTAATGGCCAATCTGAATAATTGCTTAGCTAGTACATTTAGTTTAGTTCCATGTATTTTAATTGACTATATCCACTAATTTCCAGGTGAACGGAGTTTCCGTGAACAAGAATTTGGAACATTCTGTGCTTTCTCTTCTTTCACAAGCCAACAACAAGGTGGACCTCCTGATTCGGAGATTATACCAGGAGGACTCTACTATCGTCTAGAGGATGCAAGAACCTGTGCAAAATATTGTCATATATCAGAAAAGTAGCCAAAGTGAGATTATTGTACCTTAAAAATACATAAGAACTATTTTTTATATTTATGTTTTCGGTATAGCTATGAATGTAGATAGAATATATTTTTAAGTTGTTCTGAGTTGTTGTAACAACGTCTGGTTTAGTGATACCTCCTATGTCAATAAAAGCTTCACTTTTCGAGAATCGAAAATATTCATTTTTGAAAACAATTAACATGATTCCAGTCAGCATATCTTTCATCATCATATTAATTGGAACTATATTTCGGTTTAACCAGTTTATTCAAAAGCTTCGTAATAGCAAAGGGACTAGGACTTATGGATTTAGGACAATAGACTTATAGACTTAGAACCGAAGTTCGCAAAAACTAAGTCGCCTAGCGACTCACACCAAAACTTTCCTCTGTGTAGAGGAGTGGACACCTTGCTCTCTTAGCGATTCCGATTCCAAGAAGCCAAAAGCACAGAGAGCTGGTTTGTTCTCGTTTTTAAAGATCCCGAAGTGACATCGTATGATCATGACATCACTCATTTTACGGGGTTCTCATAGGCTGGATGCATAGGATCCCGCTACGACATGGATGTTTGTAGCCGTTCGGAATTGGCTTCAAGCAGTAGGTACCGGTCTCATTAGCCCTCGTGTTGCAAAAAGCAGATCGTAGCAGTCCAAAACCAAAACAAAACAAAACCTCATAGGCTGGGGAGTCTAGGTGAGTTATAGATATGACTCAATATTAATTTGTATCGGCCAGCCATCAGGAGAGTTACCGCATTATAATGTCACTTCATAGTTCCCCGTCATTGTTAAGCCCGCCACACCTGCTTGAGAAGAAAAGGTGAAAACAGCTGATCTCCCCACTGGGTAACAAGTCGGCCAATGTATTTCGAGGCATAAGTCTGGTTCTCTATATCACTTTAAGGAAGGATAGAACTTCCAAAAGGACTATACTCCCTAAAGAAGAACAATTTGTCATTTTAATTGCAGATATATTTCAAACAGGATGTGGGCGTGTGTGGTTTGAGTGAGGGGAAAAAAACAGTAACTAAAAAAAAGGCTGGATTTTACTAGGGTATCAAGGGGGCTTCACTCCCCCCCCCCAAAAAAAAAAAACACATTGGGTTTACAACAGCTAGTGATGCATACGCTAGTTGTATAGTTTAACACTGTTTCTGAGATCTTGTCAGTTTTACTCTATTTATTTTTGTATTCGATTGTATTTTATAAAAGAGGGCTCTCATCAGACTTTTGCCTATAATCTTCAATTTCTACATCTAGCCATGAGTGAAAATACTGTAGAAATAGCACATTAAATTTTGCAGCTTTTAAAATATGGTATTCGAACGCAGTTGGTTAGCTTGAGTTACGGATTAAACAAGAGGGAGGCCCTAATGCAGAAGAAATCTGGGATCCCTGTCACTTAATAATTTTACGAATAGAGCCTAAGTACGAATAGGCCCTAATGTCTAAATTAAGTCCAGATAATAAGCCAAACTAACAAAAGCTAAATAACTGACCCAGATGGTGTGTAAATGTTTCATTTTAATAAAATATAAAATACATTCGATAACAAATCATGCAATAAATGAATAAATCAAAACTTAATTTTAAGATGATTTTTGAAATACTTTTACCTTATGTTGAATACGATCAACACTAGAATGTATTCGAATATGCACACACTTCCGAATTCTGTAATGCTAATTGTTACCACCGACTAAGGATAGAACAGACAGGTTTTGAGCGTGAAAACAAATACTCAATTAAACCTTATGTATTATTTTCAACCTAAGTAATAAAATTACTGTAAATATAAATAATTTTAGAAACCCCTGAGCAAGAAAATTATGAAAATCTACCTAGGAGTAAACATTAATATTTCTGATATAATAAAAACGTTAATGTAGAAAAACTACTATATACTACAACTAATAACAAATGTAATGTATGTGCTAATAATTCATATTTATTTTAATTGTACCCTGTTATTTTTTAATTGTTTGTAAGTTACTTTGTCCCCCGACCCAGCTTACGCCATACGGGAAGTTTAATTGTTTGTAAGAATAAGTTTCTGTATTCAATAAGATTTATTAGCACTGCAATCAAGCATTTCTTTATTGTAATCAAAATTTCTTCATTTAAGTATTTCTCTCTATCTCTCTATATTTCTATCTCTCTCTCTCTATCTCTATATCTCTCTTTCTCTCTGTCTGTCTCTCTTTCTCCCTCTATCTCCCTCTCTCTCTATCTCTCTCTCTCTCACTCTCTCTCTCTCTTTCTCTCTGTCTGTCTCTCTCTTTTTCTCTGTCTGTCTCTCTCTTTCTCTCTCTCCCTCTATCTCACTCTCTCTCTTTCTCTGTCTCTTTTTCTCTCTCTGTCTCTCTCTTTTTCTCTGTCTGTCTCTCTCTTTCTCTTTCTCTCTCCCTCTATTTCTCTCTCTATCTATATATCTATCTAGTTGGTGTCTATATATATATATATATATATATATATATATATATATATATATATATATATATATATATATATGCATATACATATACACAGAGAGAGGGAGAGAGAGATAGATAGATAGATAGATAGATAGATAGATAGATAGATAATGCGACGAAATTAATCCGACTGTTACATGTGAATTTTAGTACCTATTATTTTTAACTACCTGGTTTTACTGGGCATTGAGAATGCCTAAGTGTTAAGATCTGGAAAAACGTGGAGGGAGCCATTTGCTGGCGACAGCTGGAAAGCGTGTTGAATGGACAGAAAATTTACATCTATAGGACAAAGTTTTAGGAAAAGTATCGAAAGAGTTTTAAGTCGAGGACGCTCCTTTGATTTAAATGCTGGGAAAAAGATTTTAAAGAATTAGAATGGGAGAGAGGAGGTTTTAAGGAAATATTAAAGTTAAATAATCTTAATATATTACATATATATATATATATATATATATACACACACACACACATACACACAGTTTAATGCTGCGGAGTCACTAAAACGCGTGGGGACCATAAGCAATAGACTACTCCACCTAATGGGTAATCTGGCACTGGTTACCTTGAATAGAGAAAATTCTTTCATATCTATATGCCTAGTTAAGCGTCTAAAAAAAGCTCTTTTCCTTTCACTCATTTAAATTGAAATTCTTTGTATGCTTTTACTGTCCCTAAAACAGTCTCAAACGGATTACTGATGCCCCGGAGTTCTACGAAAGCAACAAGGAGAACGTTACATGTTCGAGCGTATTTTTCCATCTCGTCTGCGAAAAGGGCAAAAACCGAACAATTTACAGTTACGACAATTTTCTGCACGATTCAATTCTCCGCTTCATAACCACATTGGCAGAGCCCGGAGAAAATTCTTTTGTGCATAAAAAAAATATGCATGCCACAATAAAACTCACCCACTAGAGCTAAAACAAAATGGTTGCCAGATAGAATGATAAAATATTTCTTTCGAAAATAAAATTGCTCGCGCAGATAAAATAAAAATGTCATCGAGGCTGTTCTTTCTTTTTATAAAAATAGACATCTTTTTTACACCAGTGTCGGGGGGAAAAAAAGCAAACGGGTTTTCAATACATGAGTTTCGGTTTGACCCATAAATTGGAAAACGGAAGTTACTTTATTTCCAGTTGAATGTTTTGCGACGCATGGTGGCGCTGAGATCGAATGGAAGAAAAACAACGGTGTTCTCTCGGATTCGGCTTTTCAGTTTCCTAAACACAAACAGTGACGTGACTATTTGCTCTCGCGCTTTCGAGTTTTGGATTTTTTTTTAATTTACGGTGCCTTGTTCTCGTCGGAGAAACTTACGGATTTTTGAACAGCGTTCGGTAAGTGATGCACGTTTTTTATGCGTGGTATTCGAATTTATTTTATCGATGAATTTTTATCGTATTGACTTTAATTTCAGTAATTCAGTAATTTAATTTCAATAATTAGATTTAATTTGCAGATTTCAATATTTTGCAATTAGAGTAACTTTTAAGTGCATTTATTTAATTTTCTTAACAAGTCAATCAAATATATCGGATTAATGTTTATAGAAGTTATTTTACTTTTTTTCATCATTAATAAAAATTACATGTATCTTACATGCCTCTTACATGCTAAACCCTTTATTTTGTAGTGGGAGATCTTTATACTTGATAGGCAGTGTGTGTATGTCATAAATAACTACATTTTACTAACAAAAAGCATATTTTTATTTCTATTAAAATGACGCTGTATTCTTCTTAACTCAAAACAACAAAACTATTACAATGACAACTCTTTTTGTTGCCACTAGCTAAATCACAAACTTCTGTTGATATATTGAAATGTTACCGTTACAATTTAATCAGAACACATAAAAACATACTTTATTTCTATTTTTTGGTACGAACTTTGCCGCCAATATACCAATTAAGATGGCAGTGATAAACACACTTAACAGTAATAAAAAGCATACACTATAAGTATTAAAATTGTAAAAAACACAGTATAAATAAAATTCATACACAGACTACCAAATTTTTAAATTTGCAAATATAGGGAGAACAAGTTTTAAAATTTTCTAAATCATACTAAGACTAAAAGAAAATATGGGTATTTTATAAAAGAAATGAAAAAGTGATGAGTATTAAAATATATAAGTATTAAAATTTGAGTATGAGTATTAAATATTTAAACATGAGTATTAAAATATTTTCTAAATTAAAAAAAATATTAAATTTAAAATTTAAATTAGAAAATTTAAATTTAATTAATAATTAATTAATTAAATATTTTAAAATATTTGTTCTCTATGAGTATTAAAATATTAAAACATGATACACAAATGTTTATACATAGTTACTTTGTACTAAATTTTTATACTTATTAATAAATAGAACTATAATTTTAAAATTATCTAAAAAATAAAACAAAAATCTTTCATATTTGGAAGACGATGATAAATATTGATAAAGAATCAAGAAATTGATGCACCCTAAAAAGTGAAATCTTTATTATATGAAATGTTAGTTTCACTGTTTGGAACCTTTATTATATGAAATATAGGTTTCACTGTTTAGGGTACCTCCATTTCTTGATTCTTTATCTATATTGGCAGGCATTCTAAGTTGACTCGGTGGATAAAAATATTTTTTTTTCTTATTTTATAGATTATATATACAGCAATATATCTTTAAATGCTTTTGATAATGGAAGACGATGATAAATATAGATAAAGAATCAAGAAATGGGGGAACTTTATGCAGTGAAACGTTTTTTATATGAAATATAGGTTTGACTGTTTAGGGTACCTCCATCTCTTGATTCTTTATCTATATTTGCAGATATTCTAAGTTGACTCGGTGTATAAAAATATTTTTTCTCTTATTTTATAGATTATATATACAGCAATACAGCTTTAAAATCTTTTGATAATATTTCTTAGTTATCTCTAGCTAAGTACATTTCAAATTCAAAGATACCTCTATTGATTTTTAACACATGAATGATTGGTATATCCTAACTCATGATACCTTTTAATACTGTAAAGATACTCCCATATATCAGTCATAAATATGTAATATATAGGAATTTGATTAATAAATGTATTTAAATATACAAATTTGTATTTCATAATATTTAATTAATCCAAAATATAAGAAGTAATTTTTAATAAATTATTACGAAATTTAAAGGCATTTATGAAAGTTTTAATAGTAATTTATTGCTTTGATGCATTTGCTTTTCGAGAGACGTAAAGATTCATGGCAATCTATAACTTTTTTACCTTTTAAATTTTTATCATTGTTTAGTGCATTTAAAGAGGAAAATAGTTTGTGACTAAAATAGAAAACTTTTATATCCAAGTAATAAACAAGGCTCAGCCAGAATTGCTTATATTTTTTTCCTAAAAATTACCATAAAGTTAAAGCAAAATTTCATTTTTCAGTTAGTTATTTTCAGTTTCATTTATAATCAAGGACTGATTTATAGCGGGGGGGAGAATCGGTGGAGGGGAGGGCTGGAACGGCACCAAAGTATTTTATTGCAAGAATTTTTTTAGCTTATTAAAACTTTGTATATTAGTATTATTAACTTTTGTATATTAGTAATTTCTACAGCAAGTTTTGAAAGATCGTTTTTGACCATGAAAAAAAAACATTTTTTCACATTAGATTTGGTTACAAGAGTTTGACAGTTTTTAACGAGACTTCGAACTGGAAAAAAAAACGTTATTTTGGTCGGAATGAAAACCGGAACCGAATCAAAAAAAAAATGGTTTATTTCGGTTCGATATATCTTCAGTCATTTTGTTACTGTCACCAACTTATCAATATTTTTTAACTTAAAGTCAGCTAAATAATTATGGTCATTACATGTAGATTGCTTCTCGATTTTCTCTTTTGATGTTCCCTGACATTTTTCTGTTTCAGTTTCGTATGAAACTACTTGTACAAAGCAGATTTAATTAAATTAGCATATGCGATTTTGATAATGGATGACAATACCAATACTAGCCGTTCTGTTTGTATCGTACGTGCTGATTAATTGTATCCATTCACAAAATGTACCAATTAAAAAGAGAATAAAATCTTCTAAATATTGATAGAATTACATTTTTTGTTTAGGATAGAATTATATTTTTAGTACAAATTAGAATATTCATAAAATAAAATTATTCATTTGGAACTAAACCGAAAACCGTTATTTTTGACAAGACGAAACCAGAACTAAACACACACACACACACACACACACACACATATTTATATATATATATATTGAACAGGAATAAAAAAAATTGCGGTTCGAAGCCCTGGTGTTTACATTACTTTCGGTATATAGGCATTTCTAAAAATGGGGATGAAGATTTGAGCAAGTTGGTGTTAAAAGCTAGAAGAATTAATTTACTACTATAAAACGGTAGTTTATAAGTTACTGAGTATGCCATACTGTTTTCAATATTTTTGTCATAAAAAGTACTTAATTTTGTAAAAGAAAAATACAAGGATGTGTCATAATTTCTCTACCAATCAAAGGCGTACACAAGTGGGGGTTAGGGGTTTAACCCCCCCCTTGAATTTTATTACAATCTACTGAAAATAATATTTTTAACAATAAACGGCAGGCGAGAGATTGACCATGAAAACTCGTGCTGGAACAGTGTTGAACCCCAAAACCAGCGACGCAGACATGAAAATCTTTCCCATAGAAATTAACTTAGCTCTGAGCAGTATAAGGAACTTTGATAATTGAAAAGTAAACCGGGGACTGGAAAATATGGAGAGGGGCATAAAAGGGGTATTTATTGCAGAGAAATTTTTGGGAAATGGGTTGAAAGAATTTTAATTCACGAGCACTCCTTTAAGATATTTTGTAGCTGGAAAAATAGATCTGAAGGAATAAGAATGGGGAATAATAATTTTGAGATATTAAAGTGTAAAAATTTTTATAATATATATATATGCATATGTAATATATCAAAATTATTTCACTTTAATATTTTCTTAAAAATCTCCTCTCCCATTTTAATTACTTAAAATCTTTTTCCCAGCCTCTAAATGTCTTAATCAAAGGAGTGTCCTCGACTTAAAATTCTTTCACTACATTTCCCAAAGCTTTCTGTTCAATAGATGTAAATTTTCTGTCCATTCAACACGTTTTCCAGCTGTCAACAGCAAATGGCTGAGCTCTTCTCCTAATCTTAACAGTTAAATTCGCTGACTAAGTTTCTTGTCCCTTGGGAAAATTCTACCTGTCTTCGCTCTTGGGGACACCTCTGTTCGAGTAAAGTGATTTAGTGTCTTTCTCTTGTCTGCCGCTGACTAGTGAAGATGTCCTTTTTTAGCAGCTCTTAAATAATATTTCGTTTAAACTTGGACTTGTGTGCCATTCTCTTCACTGTGGATAGACTTCATTTTACTTTATTACTGCTAAGCTGATTAGGCTTCTTCTCTTCCCGTATCCCCGGCAAAGTAAAAAGAATAGGGGCTATATTTTCAAATATGTCCAGCAGTTGTATAATTTCTGGATTACATACAAATAAGTATATGTGTGTGGTATGTAATGAATATATTTTTATGACACTGAAAAGTCATCAGGCTTTTGAATTAAGTTTGAACCCCCTGGAAAGAAAAATTCTGGTTATTTACTATTTAAAACGATATCTCCAGTATTCAATGACTATCGGGCTTTTCCGCCGTAAAGGAAATTATAACTCTCATGCTGAAAGTTTTTACGTTGCACCTGTATCTTACTGGTACTTTGGTGTAGTAATTCAGTAATTTGCTTTAAAGGTCAAATTTCTCAACTTGTTTCTTACTTGATGTAATAAATGGATTATAGTAACCTTGTAGTCCAAATTAATCCTTCAACACGTATATCCTTGCAATTGTTCAAGACATCAATTTTGAGCGATATCGTGCATTTAATTATACAGCACTGGTAATATCTCTGATCCATTTGCTGATATTACGTAGCGTTACCTTCATTGTAAAAAAAAACTCAGTTAGTAGCAGGTAACGTTTAAAACTTTTTCCCCTATTTAGCATTTAATGCACGCATTATTTTTACTGCTAAAATGTTTATCCGGGATTTAGGATTCTATTTCACTTATACGCTCAGTTTTAATTTCGTTTAATTAAGAAAGAACAACACTCAAAAATTCAGTTAAATATCTTCCAAATATTTATGAATTCATTTGTAACTATTTAAAGTAACTGGGAGTGTTTTATATCTTTTTCGTAAGTCTTCAGATGAATGATTTACGATTTCATATATCCTTAAGTTAACAGTTCCAAGGTTGAATAACTTAGCATTTTATTTATAGCATATGCCATTAGTATCTGATGAATTTAAGACGAGCTAATGAAAGTCCATTGTTACTTAATGTTCTTTAATACAAGGTCGTTGTAATTTTGTTTGTCATTCACTTTAAGTGATAAAAGTACATCCCTTGCAGATGTATTTCTTCATTTTTAATTAATAAGTACTGTTGTATCAACTACGTAATTAATAAGTATTAAAGTACTTTATTGGTAAATCATGTGAATGGAAATATTGGACAAAGTGGGTCAAAAATTTAATTAACCTTTTTGGGTTCATTTAAGGCTTTTTTTTTTTGTTAGAAGCAGCCTTAACTTTTAGGCTGATAGGCGGTAACGTCAATAATTATATTGGGTCAAGTGTTATTTATACACTACAACTAACACTTCATCATTACGTTCTACAGTGTTAGAGCGGTGGTTCAAATAAGAAAGGTAAGAATACTTTCAGCGAAATACTTATCAATTCAATCAATGTACTCGATTAGTAGTAAAAATATCTTAATCGTTGTGTAATTAAATAGAAACTTGATACTTTCGAAAATATAGAAAGGTGGAGTTTGTTTTAAAAACAGCGGTTTCTCTAACATTTTATTTCTTCTGACTCTATATTCAGCCTGATAATGGCAGATGAAGTACGTAATTCGAAATTATGTCGTTTTGAAAATTTTGGAATAACTGTAATGCACATAATATAGACCTATGATGTGTATTTAAAATAACCAATTACCATTTTTCTACTAATCTATTCTTATGCTTTCGTACTCACCAGTTTCACGAATTACTCTTATATGGGGATTACCATACCATTCGACAATGTAATGTTCATAATATAGACCTATGATACGCATTTCCAAAAACCAATTACCATTTTTCTACTAATCTATTCATATGATTTCGTACTCACCACTTTCACGAATTACTCTTATATGGGAATTGCCACACCATCTCGACAATGTAATGTGTATATAATTGTAATGTTCATAATATAGACCTATGATACGTATTTCCAATAATCAATTACCATTTTTCTACTAATCTATTCTTATGCTTTCGTATTCACTACTATCACGAATTATTCTTATATGGGGATTACCATACCATTCGACAATGTAATGTTCATGTAACTGTAATGTTTATAATATAGACCTATGATACGTATTTCCAATAACCAATTACCATTTTTCTACTAATCTATTCTTATGCTTTAGTACTTACCACTTTCACGAAATACTCTTATATGGGGATTACCATACCATTCGACACAAGCCTGTCTCTTATAACATTTTTAAATAAATAACTATGTCTAAAGTAGCCCATACACTATCAGTTTATCTGCGCTGTCCAACTACTCCGTTGGATTGAGTAAAAAACTGAACGATTAATTGAACTGATATTGAGTAGAAAAAATTTTCTCCACAGCCTTGTCAATTTCGTTAAATATGAGTAGGTGGCAAGTTATTGTTATCAAAACCCGACCAAAACCGTTAGTATCTTGAAGTACCAAAGGTTTGGTGCATAAACGTCATAATTAGAAGCACTCAATTTTTTTCGAATCTTTAATCTTTTATGCATTTTTCCCTAAAAGCAGATTTGAGATTATATGTTTACAGAACACACTCACGTTCGATTGCATATTTGATGCTCTCTTTACTTTATTACGTTATGTTATGAAATTTATTATTGTTTTTAGATGATGATTTTTAAGGTTTTAAAAAAATGTTTCTTTTTACCCATTTCCTGCTTTTGAAAATAAAGATCTTAGTAGTTTATAATCTGCATGTCAGGTCAGTGTATTCAAAACGTAATAATTTAATCCCTACAAAAACAGAAGTAAAACATCGCTGCAAAAATCTTTAAATGATTTCCGAAATGCCGTATATTTAGCAAGAACTAATTATAGGTTCTTTTTAAAAATACAAGCAGGCCCACGTGTATTACGCATAAAAAAAATCGGAAGTGGGTTTTGTTTCTCATCAAAATATTTTAAAATTTCTTTGCATTACCTCAGGGCGGTATTATTTAAATAACTGTTGTTAGCATCATCGTCTTATCGGTTCAGGGGGGAAAAACTCAAACGTGAGTCATAAAGGTTTTTCTTAAGCACTTGAACTTTACGATTCCCCGTTACTGTTTGTTTTTATTTATGAATGGTAGAAAAGAGCTCCGTATACAAATCATTAACGTTTAGTCTTGTATTTGATTTAGCTTTAAAGCTTTAACAATCCTGTAGAACAGCTAAAATTCCACATAACTTACAGATCAAAACGTAAAGTTGACTTTACTTCATAATAGAGGTAATTATTATGATTGGTATTTATCTATATTTTAAGAAAGTTAGCTTTTTTTGCGGAAGAAAGAAAATATCGGAAGTTGGAAAATTTGGTAGAATTACTTTGGATCATCATCTTAAAAAGGATAAAAAATGTGTTTGAAAAATTAGGGATAACTTTTTTTCTGCGTAGTGTGAGTTAACTACATTTATAAGTTAACCAAAATTAAATTTTTAAAATTAATTTTTATTTCATTCTCAACTCGAATAAAATTTTGAAATAATTTAAACAACATTAGCATCACTTTATGAAAAAGTTTGTAGTAGAAACAAAGCTAAAAAAAGTTTTTCCACTTACTCTACGCAGCTTTAGCGTCTTCAGTGTGTTGTTCCATAAACTTTTAAAAACTATTTTACGATATCGATCTATCTATCCACTACCATTAAATTATAAACATTTTCTACTACAAACGTTTTTATAAAATCATACTACATTTCGCTAAAATTGTTTAAATTATTTCAAAATTTTCTTCGAGTTTAGAATGAAATAAAATTAATTTTTAAAAATTTAATTTTGGTTAACTAATAAAGTAATGTTGTATGTAGTTATATGTAGTTAACTAAAATAAGTTTTTAAAAATTTATACTAAATGAAAATTCACAAATCCTCAATCTTTTACTATTTGACTTATCCAAAAATAGCGACTTTTAAATTTTTTTCTTTATTCTTAAATTAACCCCTTCCGGGATGATTTAATAATGAAAAACTGTGCATGAAATAACCATTTAATTTTTATTTAAAAAACGTGTTTCATTTTACAATTCTTACATATTCTTAATTAAAATCCACTTTTAACATAGTGTTAAATAATATCAGAAACAGTAAAATTAAGTAAATATTAAAGCAAAACATTAATAAGGTATACAGATAATAGTCTTCAAGCTAGTGGTACTTTTCAAAACAAAGTGCAAAGGAATTCTTAATTGTTTACATCGTCAAGTAGTCTCACTTTTAATTTGATTCTTGTAACACACACGGCATTTCTTAGTAGGTTTTCTTTTATTCTGACTCATTAATTTGGAAATGACTTGTACCAAGTAAACAATATGCAATAGTGACTTGTGATTTTCACAAGTGATAAAAGTGTTGCCAGATTCAGTACACTAGAAATTTTAAACTAAATTAATTATCATATTTAACAGTAACTTTAATCGCATGACGAGTGTAGCTCGTCATTGTGCGGTATGGAATGAAAAACTAATGACGAGCTAGACTCGTCATTTTACCGGAAGGGGTTAATAAAATTTGTTTGATTCCATACCGTATGCATTGTATTAGTTTTTTAGAGCCTATACTTTCGTCATCCTTTACGTACATAATACTCACCCTCATTTCTGAATTCATGTCTCTCAGATGATTTATAGTGGAGTTATGGCAAAAATCACCTGTTGCTTAAGTTTTGCACACCAGTGTCTTTTACACTAACTACCTATTTGAATTAGGGATTTTCGTTTTTTGCTCGGTGTGCTCTCTGCGTACTTTAACCTTAATCGCATCGACCGTGCAATACGTGATTGCGTGCCGCACAGTTGTGTGTTCATGGTTTTGAGATTTGGATACAAATCGACTAACGGAGCGTAAGGAACGTAGAGACACGAGTCGTCGGAGTATCTCTTACTTCATTATCTATCTTCATAGGCAATCTATTTCCTTAGTTAATTCTTGTACAACCAATTTCAATTCCCAGCACTATCATTTCCTGTACAACCATTACGTTTGCTAATGGTAGTGGCTTCCGGTAAAGTAATTTGAAAATAATCAACTGTCGAAAATAAATGACTTCGAAGAGATATTTATAAAGAGGTTGTGTGTGATTTAGTTGCATTTAGAATGTTTTTTACCTTAGTTAACATAAATGTGTCATGGATCATCGATGATTTTACACTACAAATCACGAATGTCACGCGAAGTCGTTATAATTTTAGAAGGACTAACTAGATACATGTTTTCATTACATGGAAGTGAATAACGGAGGATTCTAGTTGAGGAAATCAATTTCTGCAATCTCAAAGTTCTTTAGAAATTGTATTTTATTACTTAAATGAAGTATCTTGCATTCATAGCTTTAATATTATTTAACCTCGAAGAAATTTAAACATCCCCTTTAAACATTTAAAACTACAATTTTTTTTTACGTTTTAAAAATTACTGGATATTTCTACATCACTTAGAACAAATCGCATTGAAATATTCGAAGTAGAACCTGAAAAACTGAACAAACTTTGCACTTAATATCACAGCTTTTAGGAACACTATAAAAACTTTAAATGCATTTTACTGAAAATTGTTTTTTTAACTTACATACACTGTAAATAAAAAAACTTTCACATATTGATTTCAAATTTTTCCAATGAATATATTATAGACCTGCGATGAAACTGCCTACTTTTTACGTTGTTGTATGTTTTATTTAGCATTCAGTATTTTAAAAATCAAATAGACATTAAAAGGTTTTCATGGGATGGTTTATCGAGGTTTGACTGTGTAACAAATTCACTAATTTACCGTTCCAGATGGGAATTTGAGGAAAATATATCCTCATACAAATGGACTGAAGAAGCGAAAGTTTCTCATTTTTTTAGTGCATTTAAACCTAGATTCTGTCTTTTTTTCCTAACCTTGCAGCAAAAAAATTCAAGAAGTACATGCACTTTCATTAAAAAAATATTTATTACAGATTTAAGGTGTTTTTAGTTTTTTTTAATGGCTTATTGTTTTAGTTACAAAATACCTCCGTAAGGACAGGAGAATGTTTTAAGGAAGGAGCTTATAAAGATTTCGAAAGATTCATTTGGCTTCTCCTGGAAACGAAACGGTAGCCGAATCGGTAGGGTGCTATTCTTTGGTATCAGAGTTTGCGGTTTCAAATCATACTGCTGGCATGGACGTACATAGCCATCCGAAATTGGCTTTAGCAGTAGTTCAAGGTCTCATTAGCCCTCGTGTAGTTAAACAGTAGCCGTAGCTTTCAAAATCAAATCAAACCATTTTACCTAGTTGCTGTATCTATGGATTGTTGACTTCTCTTGCTTGCCCATAGCCTATGATACATCACTGAAAACTAAAACTAAACTCCTCGGCGCAACAGCCTCTAGGAGGCCAAGGCCTACGGTGCCAATCTCCGAGACCAAGCGCCCTGGGGTGTTCCGGTTAGGTGGTCAATCTTATGCGGAACCCCCAGTATTTAGTTCTCAAGCATGCTTGATCCTCAATTTGTATCCACTGAAGGAATGAAAGGCTGAGTCAACCTTGCCCAGTACGGAGAACATCACTAAAACTAAAACTGATTTTCACAAAGTATCTTTTCAGAGCTTCTGATTTCTTATACAGATTGGCATTGAAAGTCAGTTATTATTTGAACAGCACAATACACAATACGTAGCCGTAAATTATTCCCTTGTCAATACTTGTCGAATCTGATGGGTAAATATAAACAGTAAGAAATAAAATTATAATATTTACATTCTGTTATATCCCCAAAAACGCTACATCCAAAAAAGTGGAACGAAAAAAAAATTGAAAGCCGTACGACGATATTCCGTGACCATTAAAGCATATGTGCTTGGAGCGGTAAAAGTCGAAGAAAAGATAGTTCCCCCAGTAAAATAACGCTTCTCTTGTTTAAAGAAACAACAATCTGGTTTTTTTTTAAACAAAGTACTTTTTCTGGCATAGCTGGCGGGTAAAATTTACCGCTACGCCAGGCATTTTTGTGCAAAACAACAAACTCCAGCATCACGCACAGAGTTTTGGGTAATCTTTTGCAAAAGAGGAGGGGAGGAAAAGCAACCAAGTGTGTACCCAAGTCTATGGGAAAGGCGTTGTGAGTTTGTCATTGTTCTTTGCGGATGACAAAACCACCGTTTGTCAACAAGGAAGTCTTCTTGTGGTGAAGAAACGAATAAATGGAGGGATGGAACTGGAAGAATTATCGTTTGAGGAAACGCACGCGACTGTGTGTGATTTCGAATGACAGGGGAACACGATGCCCGTTCCACAGAAAGAAAAGAATGAAAAATACGGTATGCACAAACCTGGAAATCTCTATGCCGTCTAGTTGATAAGGATCTTATTTATAATGGTTTTTTTCCAAGAATGAAATTATGAAAGCAACAACGCAGACGCGACGAATTTTTTTACCTTCTCAGTGTTTTTATCCTGGTAATCTTAGCATCTGCTTTTTACCTTTGTGATATAGTAATTAGTGTGGGTTACAGAAAAGGATAATTTTTTTTTCAAGAGAAGGATATGAAAATTCAAGTGAAATATTTAGTTAGATATCAGTACGTTCTCGAAATCGTTTTTTTTTTTATTTGGAATAACATAGGAAAAAATACGTTTACTAAATTTAACCGTCATACTTTCTGTATTGTTTTCAAACAGAAAAAAAAACTCACAAAAGCTGAATATACTTTTAAGACTTGTATCAGCGTTAGATACTAATGGAAAGTTAATATAAATGTAAATCTTCCATATTATAAATATATAAAAAGAATTTCCATTCTTTAAGCATATGCTTAATATGCTTTACATATATTAAGTACATTACCACTAGATTTACGGATGTTGATCATATACCTATTTTTACTGAAGTGAGCCAATTTGACTCATACAAAAAAATTGAAGTTTTTTGCAAGAAAAATAGTTCCAAATTAATTTAAATGAAATGTTTATTATCAAAAAAATTCTTGGAAAACATTTTTTTACACATATCTGTTTTTGAAATACATTTTTCGCAAACATTTCTATTACATTGAGCACAATGATTTCTACATCTGTTTCTTTTGCATGATTGTTGAACTTGAAAATTCTTTCGTGCGCCAGTAGCACGAATTTCTGTCACTGGAATGGAAGTGTGCTCGACTTTTTCCTTATATTTACTTCTTGGCTCTTCAGCCAATTGGAAAATAAAATCTTGACTGTTGCTTAGGCCTGATAGAACTAATAAATTTCATGT
>CM063500.1:2167500-2180000 GCA_032207245.1 Pardosa pseudoannulata | reverse complement strand
CCCATTCATACTTGGTTTGTGCAAGTGACATGACAACAGCATATATAATTAGAACCTACAACAACAACCTATATAATTAGAAAAACATATAGACAACTTTAATGGAATCATTTGGTTTCTTACCTGTCAGATTTCTGCCACAGTTCAGACGCAGTTTGAGCTGTTGGTCTATATTTTGGTATTTTACATTTAAAACAAATATCTACAGTTTTATTTCCACGTTTAATAATGAACCATTTTTCGCATACGTACAAATTCTTCATTGTTATATTTTCGTAGAGTTTGATGGGCATAAAATTAGGAAAAGTCAAGAAATTTATTTCATTTTTGTTAGTAACTCTTTGAGGAATTTGGACACAAAATAGCCTTTGGGACAAAATGACTTATTCCACAGTTTTAGTGTGAAATACTTGGAATTCCAATGAGTTATTGAACGATGGCCGATTGGTTAGGGTGCTGGCCTTCGGAACCGGAGTTCGTGGGTTCGAATCCCACTGAGGCATGGATGTTCGTAGCCGTTCGGAATCGGCTTTAAACTGTAGGTCCCGGTCTCATTAGCCCTCGTGTTGCAAAAAGTAGACCGTAGCACTCCAAACCAAACCAAACCAAACCAATGAGTTATTCATAGTACATTAAATAACAAACTTACCTCTCTAGTGATAACAACAAAAAAGTATTTCGACAAGTCTGATATCTTTGTTTCGCCTCTGTTACCGAATTTCGAGAATCCTAATGGAGTAGGAGTGAATTCTCGGTCAGTCTGAAATGAACCTTGGAGGTCTTTGATCTGACGACATGCAGTCGCTACTTTCTAAGCTGACGAGGAACAATATAACACGAGATATGCATACAATGTTCGGATTAATACCCAGACGCGAAAAACAAAAGGAACAAGGAGTGAAAGCTGTAGCAAGAGTCCTTCACATTGTTTATTGAGACACGTCAAATAACATTTTAAACGACCCCTTGAATACTGGTTGAATTGCGTAGTACCACGTCTCTGAATAGACTGGTGATAGAACGCATTAAATGTAGCTAGCTATTCGGCTTACGAGACGTGTAAGTTGGTCAAAACGGTGTACGACAGAATCGAAAAAGACTAAAGTTAGAACAGAGGTGGACAACCTCGGGTCCGAAGGAATTTTGTGGGGTTTGCCGCTCTTGTGCCATAATGTTAATAGGTTTCATTTTGATTATTTTCTTACACATGTTTAACACGTTGACCGCTAGACGCATTTTCGATGGTTTGCCCAAGACAAACTTTTCATTATACAATGCATATTATGCTGAAATATTATTTGCAGCAGATAAAATGAGTTATAAAATCAAGCTTAAAGCAGTTTTTGTGTTTGGGGATGACCGGTGACCCCTATGGCAGTCAACGTTTTATGTATGTTTATTATTTGTTGCGTCTCCAGTCACCGATGACTCCCATATCACAGTGTTAAGCTATAAATACCTGGTGTCACTCTTTAGAAGTAATTAAAACATGATACATAAAATTTTTTTGTAACGAAAATGTCAATCTTGTAAAAGCTGCACCAAATTTTTGAGTGTATAGTGTGTATTTTTGTGTATAGTTTGTATCTCATATTTTCTATAATTTTGGCGTTTTGAGTAGACTTTTGTGCGTTTTGGTTCGTTGCAGTCCTATCCTTCAAGATGCAATGTATTACTTAGGTTTACTCATTTCCCAGTTAGACAGGATAATTAAGAATAATTGGGGTTATTTTCATATGAAAGGAAAGTAATGCA
Source organism: Pardosa pseudoannulata (assembly GCA_032207245.1). Lineage (NCBI taxonomy): Eukaryota > Metazoa > Arthropoda > Arachnida > Araneae > Lycosidae > Pardosa > Pardosa pseudoannulata. The sequence continues at coordinate 2,178,245 of CM063500.1, read as the reverse complement.
AGTTGCATGCATGCGTGTGTGTGTGTGAGTGAGTGAAAGAAGGAGAAGAAAAGTAAACTGGATCGGGGAAACTAATTTAGACATTTTGTAAGACAGCTTGAGTAAAATTCTCAGGGATTTTCAAAACTTAAGTCAAGGGCAAAAAAATTCCCGCGTCCTTTTGCTTTCCCTTCTTTAAAACCTAACCTAAATTGACCACTCGGGCTACAGTTTACGCCCTCAGATAAGGGTCTAACCAATTATAACCCTACATGCTCTAGCGGACAATTTAGAAAATTTCCAAACAAAAAGGAGATGCATGTTATCGGAGGCAAATTTTTCTAGATATCTTTCCCGAGATTTTAACTGAGATGTTGACCCAGGTGTTAAGGGCCTGTTACTTATAACTTCATGTTACCTGACCCTGTCCTGTTACTATAATGAAGTGGGAACTCGTCCTCCAACGTTCTGTTAATAAACGTCTTTAACTAAAACGGTGTTATTTTTATGGGCTGACTCCAACCACCCATCGTGAAGTCCGTCTTATTACATACATACATATACATATATGCTCGTATATGGGAAAGTAAAAAATTTAGCTTTGACTCCAAATTAGCCATTTAAATTTCGTAGAATACCCAAACTGAATACCACTGTCAATTTCATCTCATCAACTGTGAACTTTTTAAACGCAATCCATACTTCATTGGCACGTAACATTCCGCTATTAAGGGTGTATTTTTTTCTTAACCTAGCTTAATTTAGTTCAGCTCAGCGAAAGTTCTTGAGGGAAGTCCCGCTTCCACCATTCATTATGCAGTCGAAATCCTTTTCACGCAATAGAAAAAAGAGAAAACAAAAACTAGAAAGCAATTTGAAACGCTACCTCCGACCTGTGCACCACCATACAGGAGTTCAATAAGTGAAACTAGATCAAAGCCTCCCGAACCTGTAAAGTTTTGAGAGCAAGCAAATAGGATTTTGCTATTTTGAATTACTTCGCTCTTCAGCCCTTTTTAGATCAGATCTTGTGTGTTTTGATTGCAGAGGCGTAACGCTATCGTCGTGATATCATATTAGGAACTAACTGTACAATGATTGTGTATGCATTTAAATAAGATCGATGATTAATTCGTCATTTCGACCGTATCACACATCAAGATGTGTTAATTCGTGGTTATTTTTATTGTTGAAGTATATGCAGATTTCTGGTCTTACAGCGAAAACTTTTCAACCGATTAATTTTAATTCAGGTTGACCTGTAAAAAAGGCCATTATTCGTTTAACCCTTAGCGCTCCGCACATTGTTGTACCACTGCCTACCAGCAACTCCGACACATTTTGGCAGCGAAAGTAGTGAAATGGAGTATTATTTTAAGTGGAAAAATCACACGAGCTTGTCAATGTTCTTAATTTTGTTTATTTGATACATATACACTTTCTTCTTGCAAATGAAAGATAAATTTTAAATTTTGTACTTTACCATAGAGTGATAACTTTGGAAACAACCTCCCATATGCATTCTGGGTTTACTTGGGTAGTATAATTTCGGAACCACTACTTAAAGTATCACAATTAAAGGGTGCTACCATATTACTGTCGACATATGTCACTGGTGACTTCAACGTCATAATGATGTCAGAGAGGGAAATTTATGGCTTGAAATTTCCATCTCTGGCTATTTCTGACATCATTATGACGTAGAAGTCACCAGTGACATATGTCGACTGTAATATGGTAGCAGCCATAATCAATATTTGTCTTTTGCAATACCTTTTAATTCTTCACTACCACTCAACTCTAAATTGTCATAATAATTATTTTTCTCCATGCTGCTAACCATAAATAAGGTCAAACAATGGTTTAATCGTAACTGTACGGAGACTGAGCCCGTTTTAACTACAAATAACAAACACCAAAACCCACGATTCCGCAGTATCTTAAGCGTAATCATGCTAAAAACATTTGGCTGCGCAGCGGAGCGTACGGAACTGCGTAACAAATATCGGATGCTAAAGGAGCGGTAAGGGTAAAAATGTGTTTCACTATCACCCGAGAAATCTACAATGAGAGAAATCACTATCACCCGAGAAATCTTCAATGGGGAAAGGCATCTTTACTGAATTTGCTGCTTTTTCAAAACATACTTGTTGACGGGAGATAAATCATTTACAGATTCATTACATAAACTTGTTTATGGAATATAAACAACTTCACAAGCCTTGAAAACCAAGTAATTGTTGGAATAAGATAGCTTAGTGTCAATAATTTTCAGTGTTCGCACTCTATCAGTAAAACTGTAGCTTTTAGCTGAACAATAAACTGTAAAATGCGCTGGCTTTACTTCAGTTCTTCGACCAAAGAAAATGGGTCCTCTTTTGCAATAATAACTGCTTAGTTAACACATTGTATGCGGGACACGTATTAGTACGTTTTCTGACGATTGATACTTGAGAGCGAGTCACGTACTAGTACGGTTAATGTAACAACATGGTTTGTTTGTGGGTACAAAAATAACGATATAATATACTTTTTGTTTACAAAAATCTTACGGTTGTTATTTATATATTTCTATTTATATATTTGTTTATATATTTCAATATATAATATGAAAAGTTTGTTAAGAAATGAAATAATTTTCGATCTATTGAAATTTAACTGAATAACTAAATTTACGCGCAAAACGCTCGCTCCCGGTACTGAACACGGACACAATGTGTTAACTACGCAAAAAGTTTAGAGGTCGTCTACAAATGATAGCACAGTGAGAGGGGATGTTTCTGTAATTGTGACAGTTTGTGACAAATGGGGTAACAAGAAGTGTGATATAGTTCGATTAAAATAAAAACGTTTAAAATCCGCATATTGAGGTTCAAAGTTACAAAAATCTAAAGGTATTTTCTTATTTGGGGCGAAATCAACTTTCATCTGATTTTTTTTTTCTTTCACTTACATTCCTTTCTTTCCGAAGACATTCAGAGCTGGTTTTAAGAATATGGTAGCAGCGGAAATTCTTTTCTTAGAAGAAAACCGAAGGGCTTTCACATCCTTATTATGCCTAACAAAAGATATACTATTTTATATTATGTTTTTGTTGTAAACCTCTACTGTTATTTAATATAAAAAAGTGCACGAATTATTATTATATTTACAGGAGTCATTAAAATACATAGTAAAAATTTAAAAATAAAATTTGAAATCATAATGTACTGCTTTGTTTCTGAACTGCAAGTATATGTTTGTTTATTATTGTGAGAAATGTGGCAAACAGGAAGGATGTCTGTTAATGTGTGACCCTTTGTGACAAAGGTAAAAGGAGTCTAAATCATTGAATAGAATTGTCAGTTTTCCATATGTCTGGTAATTCAAAACAAGTTCTTGTCCCTTTTGGTTTTCTTTGGTTTGGAGCACTACGGTCTACTTTTTTGTTCGTGAGGGCTAATGAGTCCGGGACATACTATTTAAAGCCGATTCCGAAATGGTTCAAACATCCACGCCAGCAGTGCGATTCGAACCCGCAACTTTGATACTTAAGAGCAGCGCTGTACCATTCGGCCATCATTCGGCCTTGCTCCTTTAGATGTTTTCTAGTTACTCCTGAAATTCGGAATTACTTGGCTTGGAAATTTGGAATATTCTAGTTACTTCCTGAAGTTATACAATATGCTTCTTATTCAAATCAGCTAAAAAATGGTGCAGATGTAAAGCTAATTGATAAACTAAAAGTTGTGAAATTGAAATATGTGTTGTGAACAGAATGGATAGTGAAGATATTTGTGTAACAAACCTTTAAACTTTGGTACTTCAAGGTACCAATATTTTTGCCCAGTTTCAAAGCTAATGGTTTGCGTCGCAGTAGATAAAACTGACTGCTCAGTCCAACAATTTATTTTTACGGCTATTCCAACAATTCATGAAATCCAATAGCCAGCATGCGAACAAGTTTAACAGCTAGATATAAAAGCATCCCATACTGATAATGCATTGCTGAAGTAACTTGCCTAATTGCCAAAGATACATAGTCAAACAATGCACCATGGCAACCATCATCATCTAACCTGGAATTTCAGTTAAGAAAAAAACAAGCAGTGAACCCGAAATCAAATCAAACAAGCAAATGGCAACCGATGTTATTTTACGGTCAATTTCCGGAGATAAAGTAATGCACCTCGAAATGGCTCTCAAATTTACACACGGCAATTCAGTAGCGTCAAAGGGATGGTGATTGAGATATTGGGAACAGGCTCTTGTAATGCTTCGTTCTATTTTTTTCCGATAGGGTTGTGCAATCATTCTGTTAAGAAAAAATAGCTTAAAGATAGAAGCATCATTTTGCAATCGGAACATATTACGATCGTTAGCAAGCATTTCAAAATAAAAGCAAAAATTCCTTACCGATTATAACAAAGTGGTAAAGTGCTCCAAGACTGATCCACATAAATTGCCTCCTATCTAAAAGCGGGCATACGAATCGGAAATCATTCCGGATTTTGAGTAAATGATTTCGAGTTATAATAATCTTTATGTTATTTTACTTGAGATTATCTTTCGGAGAAAATATCTTTAAGTAGATTAGTAAAAAGAAGTAATTTATAAATACTTTAAATACAACTTTCCACTAAACTTTTAAAACAGAATTCTTTGCTTTTTTATTGTTGCCTTATATGATCTTCACACTTTGACTTAAAACAACGTATGGGAGACGTGATCGTACTGATGTGCCTAAAATGAGAACCTCGTGTCACACACGTGATGATTCTGTCTGGCCAAAAGTGAAAAGCTCATGTCAGTAATAAAACAATAAATACCCCTTACAAAATTTTGACTAATATTATACATTATTCACTTATAGGTTATTCACGCAATAAATTCTACATAGAAAATATTTAAACGACTGAAAATTTTTACTTTTGTTATATAACCAAAAACATAGAAATAATATGTGAAATAAAAACATTAATAAATTTTTTAATAAAAATGAAATGAAATATAATTATCAAATTCTGTGGTTTTATTAAATAGTAAATGCAGTACTATTAATGTCCACTGGTTTGCTCACAATTTAGCCCGTGATGAAACTGCTTCTGGTCACGACGCATGAGAAAAGCTTTCATCGAAAGTGGTAAATACAGCCGTCGCTCGATTCATAAGGCAAGAGGTTAATAGGAAGGATAGTTCCATCAGAGAATTTCACCCCTATTGGTTACTTTTAAAAGCAAATAATAAGGCGTTGCTTGCTCCCAAATTCATGGTATATTCTCGCATAAAGAGATCAATTTTAATATTTAGAAAGTTAAGGTCAACTTTTTTACTGCTGCAGGGCTCATTATGAGCTTGTATAACAATCAAGTTGACCATAGCGTTTCAAAAGCAACCTAAACCTTAAATAGTGAATTGTACAAAAATGAAATAGAAAGAAAGCAAATCCCTATATAATAATAGCCTAAGTTATCTATCCGTCTGTCCTCGAATTTATGAAGGGGTTGGACCTGGAAAAAGGCATCGAAATTGGATTCTTGATGAGTTAGGGTTAGCAAACTTCAAATCGAGTAAAGTTTATCCTCTCCTAAACGATCGATCGATCTGATTCCAAAATAAATTGGTATAAATATGTTTCATATCACAACAAAAAATACTGTCGTCTTTATCCAACCCTTCCCTACTTTTCGAACGTGTAATGCCATTATTTCAAGCCAATTTTCCCTGGTTAATAGCAGGCGATTAAATTTATCAATTTACCTCATAATAAATAGGTAAAAATACATTTTTCTAGCATTATCACGCCATTCTTTTAATCATCTCATTTAATTATTTCTTATTTTAAATTGTTTAGATATCGTCTGCATTATTTTCATACCTTTCATCACTGAACTTAGATATTACGTAAATAATTTTCTTGTATATTTGGCTTAAATAATAGATTAGGTACGTATGTGATAATTTTAAACTTAATCATCGATTATTTTTTGTTGCATTGAAAATTTTATCACCGGTTTTTACAACAAATTCTTTTCATTAAAGTCTAGGAGTCTATTTCACGGACTAATAATTATCTAGCGTTTAAGTTATATATCTTTGAAAATTAAGAAGTTTGTTCGTTTGTGTGTTTGTTTTTTATACATAACATCACGGTTTGACTAAATGAATTCAATGTGATTCTAAACTGCATTACAGGATCGGGAGACTCTAGAGGAGTATGACGATAAATAAATTATTGAGAGTGAACCAGATAATTCTCAAGCAAAAACCTTTTTCTTTTACAGGCAGCTGAGTAACAAACCTTAGAGCTTCTTCTTGCGTAATGGATTGATGATAACAGCTCCTCTACTAATCTCGTAAAAGTTGTTTGTTTTACATAACCACATGGATGGAAAGCGATATACGTGACTCCCCGTCGTTATTTAATTTGGACGCGATTTCGGTATCGATTAGGTATCGATGCGTGGAAATGCGGTCGGTACGTGATCGGCTAAAAGTGACTGGGGCAAACCGCCGGTGCACGTCAAACAAATTATCTCAGGCGGTTTATTTTCGGAAACCGATTAGGCACATTTATTAAAGGGGGAGAAGATATTTAAACATCCGCGAATATCGCGCAGTTCTTGATGTGGTCAGTAAGTTCTTGCTGTGGTGATGCAAGCAAGAGGGTTTCTGATGTGTGTTCAAGCCGCACAATTAAGAATAATGAATTTTTTAGATTTCATCTTTTTTTCTGTTGCGTTAATTATTTCCTTGATATTCTATGTCTTATGGCTTTGTTTTCATTTATCGTTGTCTCTTTTTTATGACCCGTTTATCTCCAGTTGATTAAATAATTTAAAATATATTTCTGTTTATGAAAATATGCATAAATCTAAGATATTCTTTACAGGCGGATATACTCAAGATCCATGTACTTTTAGAGATGCAAATATTCATTTTTATGTTTGTATATATGATACGAGTGATCAAGGCATGGAAGACACATATTGATTCGTGTATAAAAAATTCTTTATTGTGTTCCCATTGTCTATGGGAATATACGCCATTAGATATCCTTTGTTCACATTTTGGGATGACGAGCGGGGAGGATGTTACAAGCCCAACTACCCTCTCAGAAGTGCATTTTTGTTTTGCTTACCTAAACATGTCTCCTTCCGTGTCAGCTTCTTTACTCTGTATAGTTCGGCTCGTGGGTGTGTTTTTCTCCTATTACGTTCTATTATCCCTATTACTAAAGAGTTCCAACTATTTTTAATTATATCTCGTTTAATTCTTAACCCCCATTTTTAAACATGGCATATATATATATATATATATATATATATATATGTGTGTGTGTGTGTGTGTGTGTGTGTGTATGCCATATAGGCATATATATATATATGAGTGTGTATATCTATGTATGTATGTATATATATATACATATGTATATATATATATGTCATGCCTGGTCATTAAATAAGCAGTCGGGCTATTTGTTTTCCATGCATTCTTTATTCTTCTCCTATTATGAGGTAGGTGTAGGAAGTACCATCGACGGCAGATACAGCTGGGGAGAGAGTGTCCCTTTTCACATGACGACGGGCAGAGAGAAGTCTCAGTTCCAAGGTGCTAGTATAGCGAGTGTATTAAATTTGTGAATATCTGCCAACTGGGGCCAGAATTGCGAATGTCTGTACAAATTGGTAGCAGACTCGCGAGAGTCTGTTTCTTACTTTTAAATCTAAACATCTTATCTAAGGGGTTTCTTTGGGGGTTCTGCGTGTGACCATTTAGATTCCTTGAAGGCGTGTGTTGGGCGCTCTAAGATCTTCCCATTGGCCGTTGCGCTTGCTCCCAGTGTGGCGGACAGATAGCGTGGGGTGGTTGCAGATGTTTTCGCCACATGTTGGGGTAACTTAAAATTATTTCACAATCTAGTGTCAGACTGGGATTAACTTGTTTAAATGACGACTTCTGTAACGTCAAAGGGGCTTAAAATTTCGTCTTTATGACCAACAGGTGTTTCACATGTGTTCTAGCTATGGGGGTGTTCTTACTTCTTATAATTAGGGGCTTTCTCTATTACTTTTTATCCTCGGGGGTGTTATTCTTCGATCTGTTTTCCTTACATTACAATATTCCTCTGTCTGTTTTCCCCACATTACAATATTCCTCTGTCTGTTTTCCCCACATTACATATATATATATGTATATGTATATATATATATATATATATATATATGCCGGGTTCAAGGTATAATTTAGCTGCCTCTATTTCTGAGTAAAGAATAGTATTTGGCTAGGTGGTATACCTAATAGATATTCTATCTCCCGTTTGCGTGGACGCATACATTGCACACTTACTAGCCCTTGCCCTGTTGTGCTTTTGGCTATTCTATCCCTAAAATTACAACTTTAGGCGAAAATATGTTTCTCCTCTAATTGTAACCATTGGCTAATTCGATAACACCAAAGCAATCTCTGCTTAACTAAATTCTTCTTTTATAACGCTTTTACGTAACTTAATGACACTTTTGAGCTTCACTCATGTGATTAATCTTTGCACTCTGATTGGCTGCCTCTTCCTTGCGTCTTCACAGCCCTATATAAGTGGCAGATTTGGCGGCAGAGGGCCGAAGATATATTTTTTCAATAAACTCAACATTTTATCTCCTAATATTCTTGATTTCATTCATGTTCTTTTCATTCATGAGTATTGTCTTCTAAAACAAAAATTCTAGATTTCGTAGATCAGGCAAGTGTTTTTTGTATAGTTCTTGCTTTTAAAGTACAAATACACACTTTGTGTGTTTGTTTTGTCTTAGAGAGTAACGTTGGCCGCCTATAGAATGCTCCCTTAATAAACAACATACACGATGTTGTATGGACTAATACTTAACTGGCAAGTGAAAATTGCGTTTAAAAAAGTTCTCCTCTGGCATAGGAAATTTAAAATATCAACTTCTGTTAAAAACGTTTTATTGTATAAGTCTTATTTGGTATTTTATGAAAAAATCAAAGAGAAAAAATATCTCGATTTGTTTTTTATGTTTTTGGCCAGACTAGATTTCTTCAGTATAATCTTAAACTCTTCGAAATGGAACTTTAAAGAGACTGTAGAAGAAAGCCCAAACAGCGTTCCCACGCCGATTTGTATTCACGGCCCGATTAGCTAAAACTGTCCATTAGGGGAACGCTTTGCTTCGGATGATGTGACAACGGCTTTTACGGGGATAAGAGCAGCATCCCATGCACTTTTGCTTTTCCTGTTTTGTACAAGAAGTTAGTTAGGTACAAAAAGCTTCTCGTAAATGGGCGTGTTCCTATTTTAGTCACGCCCTCGGATTCCCTGAAGGTATTTTTTTATCTTACTTTTCCAGGCTGCTGGCTTCTTTTTTGTTGGTGCATCTATCTCCTATTTTTTCTGTCTCCCTATTTATTTATTTATTTATATTCTATTCGGTGCATGGCCCATCGAGCAAAGCTTCCGCTAAGTCATGGATGAGGTAATTGCGAACTACTTAACGGAGCAGCATACTCCATTAGATCAGAGTGTTCGGTTTTCTGGCAGAGACTCCTAGTATCTAGCTTCGAGGGTAAAACTGTTATTATAATTGTGTAACAGGCTAAGGCAAAAGTTTTCTGTATAAAAAAAAGTTTCTGTTTTTAGAGCGAATAAAACCAAATACTATGATTTTTAGAAGTGGAATACAAATGGTTGTAAGTACCTCTACACAAAGAACGGATTTTTTATTTCATTAAGGGCCGGTTGCACCAAAGTCGTTTAACGGCTAACCACGATCAATCTCTGTTTAAACTAAGAATTGAGTTCCACCATTGGTTAGCGCCATGGGTTAATCGTGGTTAACCGTTAAGCAACTTTGGTGAGACTGGCCCTTAACTTTACTGTGTGTGGGAGACAAATTTTGTAATCAATTTTTAGCTGCTCTCTTAACTAATTAGAGATCATAAATTTTGCACATAGGTTTATTTTCGGTGACAGTGTAATATTCAATCATAAGAAAATTAGATTGTAGAATAAAAATCAGTTTGGTAAATGCAAAAAGCTGTTAGGAGTACTAGGAATCCCAAATACAGAGATTTTAGATTAGTATCGCCATCTCTTTTCTAGCAGCATAACTAAAAACTCAATTCAAAAGTGATTTGCACTAAGTTAAAATATTATATCATTGTTCATAAAAGAATGCACACATATATCTATATTATGCTCTTGTAAAATCAATTTTTGTTACTTTTTAACAATATTTTAAGAATATTTGCGACTTTTTTTATCCTTTTCTCAAAAAACAATTACAAAGTCAATAGATAGCGAGTTATCAAAATTGGTGAACGCATGTGATTGTCATCTTATTGGAAGTGCCATCAATTAGTGGCACTGTATGAAAATTGTAATTCGCTGATAGAAATTGCGTGAGGTGCTTCTATTGGAAAATGGCCAGTTGTTTCATGACGGGTTATGCTACAGCGGCGGCTACTTTCTGAAAAAGCTGTGTGGCAACACAACATACTCGCTGTATGCTGTTCGATGCGTCGTGTTTGTGGTAACCGTGTAAGAATGTCGTTCTCTTAAATGATTATATGTGTGCTTAAGTTCAGCCTCTACTAACCGAGTTACCACGAAACTACCAAAAATAAAAGCGTAGGATGCAGTTGGAATTAGTGTCCGAGTAACAGATATAATTGTAATAGTAAATATTTATATTAAAATACTAATGTAATATTAAATTGCTATATATTAAGTGCCTCACGCTTTTAATTTTAGTCTCATAACCCATCATGTC
>CM063500.1:2145000-2157500 GCA_032207245.1 Pardosa pseudoannulata | reverse complement strand
GGGCAAGAAGAAGCCTAATCAGATAGAAGTAATAACGATGCAGTCAGCCCACATTGAAAAGAATGGCACAACTCTAATTAAAACTTTATTACAGAGCTGCTAAAACGGATATCTTTGCTCGAACTTTGCTTACAAAAATCACTCTGCTCGAGCAGAGGTGCACCCAAGAGCGAAGACAGAAAGAATGTTCCCACATACTCAGCGAATTTAAGTGCAAGATCGGGAAAAAACGAGGAGCCATTTGCCGGCGACAGCTGGAAAACGTGTTGAATAGATAGAAAATTTAAATCTATAGAACAGAAAGCTTGTATTGAAAATGTATTTTAAATAATTTTTAAGCCGAGGACACTCCTTTGATTAAGACATTTAGAGGCAAATGTTTTATGACAAGTTTTATGACAATGACAATGTTTATGACAATGTTTTATTAATAACAAATAACTTTTGATTTTGTGGGAAAACGAAAAATTATAATAAACTTTTATTAATTTCAATTATTCATGCTACTAAAAATCCGCCAACAAACCAGCCAATATTTCGCGAAAAGCTTTACTGATGCTAATGTATAAAAGATATAAGTGCGCCTAATGCTTTTATTAGCTTCAATCTTAAAGTATCCGTCTACGTTGGGAGAACTTTTTTCTTTAAACGTAGAAACTAGTTCATGTTTTTACATTTTTAGATTTATGTATTAATGTGCACTCTTATTCCTATAGTTTCTCTAGCCGCTTGAAGGTGTTCCAAAACAGTTTTCATAGTAGAAGAGGATAACTTTCATAAGTTAAATACAATATTCGAGATAGGCTAAAATTAGTTCACTTAAGCCATTTTCTTAAAATAAAAGACAAAACACGTAGCCATATATGTATAACCGGATGTATCACCTGTCCAATTTGCCGGTAGTTTACACATCTCTATGCATCTACTGACACAAGATGATTTTGCAACTGCCATAAGTTTTAAGTCTTGCATCAATGGTGACGTGTGAACGGATTAGTATCTGCCATCAATTTGAAGACTGCATTTAAAAAACAACTAGGAAAAAAATAGCCATCATAACAGAAGACGTGTTCGCTAAACTTAAAAGAAATTGATTTACAACCATCAGTTACGCTTTCTCTGGAACATGACTGGATCATCGTTGCCGTTTTGAGTCTTGGACGTAACACTTATAATCGTACTAAATGTAAATCTGTCTATTGAGCAATTTTAACTCAAAATGTAGGTCGCATTGGAAATGCATTTATAGTCTGAAAGAGTATGTACGCATGACGTCTATATGAACGTATTATACCGTACGAACATAAATATCTGGATGAATATTAAACTTAAACGCTTGCTTCCAACCATGATATACCTCTTAATGTGCCCAAAAGCAAATTTCATAACTACTGGTTTAGAATTTCCATTTTCTATATATTTCAAGAAAAATTGGTGAAAATCTGCTATAGTTGGTGGGCAACAGTCACCTTCCTCGGTCAGAACATTAATTATTTTTATGACCATATAGTCCTATGTGAAAAGGTATCTACAAAAAGTAAATTTTACGATACTGTGAGACTTTTTTGTAAGAGTTATCGAAACAGAATCTTTATTACCTTTCCTGTCCAGTTACTCAGATACTGGATACCTCTACGACTGTGAAATGTTATCCAAATATCAGCAGATGTTTCATATTTAATTATATTAAGTGCCACTTTGATGGTAATAAGCTTAGATCTAAAATCTGAGCGAAAGTCTGAGTTTCTAATCTTGATTATCTTTGAGAATAGGGAGATATTAGTTGAGATTCCACTTTCGCATGCATTATGTTCATCTTTGCTACTGTCGGTATATACTTGAAAAGGAATTTGATTAATGATTAAGATTAAGTTGGCATAAGTATGCATGCAAATCATAATATTTATTATAGTTTGAGTTCATAATTTGTTGCAGAAAGAGAGTACTAAGTATATTTTCTAGAGTATTAGTGTAGTTAATTTCACCTTTTAAATCTTACTAGCAGGATGAAAAAGTGTATTTCTAAGAGAACAGCTTGAAGACACATCATACAATCTTAAAAGACTATGTTTGAGACTACGAAAATGTCTGAGTTACACAATTCGAGTTTATCAAATTTAATATTTATTTTAAAATAGATTTAAAAGACAAATGTTAATGTTCACATACACATTTTTATTGGAGGTCAAGTTTTTTTTTTTAATCAATAATCACAGTACAGTTACAATTTCTTACCATTTTCGCATTCTTCAAATTTTAGCAAGAAGGAAATGAGCCTAACGTCACTGTTCCAATGTAAAACCTTGACCAGTTCTTATTTCCAGTTTTATTGTTATTGTTTTCTTTTTATTCTTCCATAAAAACAACTCTTCCGAGACATTGCTGTCATTTTCATAACATGGCGATGCCAAGTGTTAGCTACGGTTTGTGACAGTTAAGAAACAAAAATTTAATTTTTTTTTTTCACAAAGATGCTGGATTTGATAGTATGGCCGAAAATCATGAAAGAACTCGACGCGTGATGGATTGATTGCGAGTAATTCTTTTGATATGATCTTTCCAATTCCTGTTTGAGGTTGCGTAACAGCGATATATTCTAGGGCAAAACAATCTGGGCTGCATTGCGAATTGTCTGTAGCAGAATTTGGGGGGAAGATTTTCTTTATAAATTGTAAGAGAAATAATTTTTGGTTGGTCACTAAAATTTTCAACAAGATGTTACGGTTCAGGACTATTGGTGAGTTTAAAAATGAACCCAAATTAATTTTTTCAGCATCTTTTGATATATCTAGTATGTATTAAAATTATATAACTTTTAACACTAGATTTACAGATGTTGATCATATTCCTATTTTTACTGAAGTGAGAGAATTTGACTCGTACAAGAAAATTGAAGTTTTTTGCAAAGAAAATAGTTCCAAATTAATTTAAATAAAATGTTTACTATCAAAATATTCACGGAAAACATTTTTTATATATAAAATCTGTTTTTGAAACACATTTTCCGCAAACATTTCTATTACATTTAGCACAATGGTTTCTACATCTGTTTCTTTTGCATGATTGTTGAACTTGACAATTCTTCCGTGCATCAGTAGCATGAATTTCTGTCATTGGAATGGAAGTGTTCTCGACTTCTTCTCTATATTTACTTCTTAGCTCTTCAGCCAATATCAAAAACTTTACTGTTGCCCAGGACTGATAGGACCAATAAATTTCATATTATGCGATTAACTGTTAACCATTTTATGAGTCAAATTGGCTCAGAACCGGGAAAATAGGTATACCACATTTGATAATGCGAAATGAAGGGGTCTGCGGGGAAGAGGAATGAAAGTTTACATATATTTTATTACTTAACTAAAAACCAACGTATGTTTTTGAAAAGTGATATTAAAGTTTTATATATATATATAGTGATAAAATTTTTAATGAGTCAAATTGGCTCGGTCCGTAAATCTAGTGTTAATATTTGGTAGAGTGTTTTATAATGGGTTCCTTTTATTTAGTCTCTATATTAGAATGCAATAATTCTAGGCTTGCGTGCAAGATTTCAGAAAATAGTTTGCATTCAAAATACAACTATAGCCTGAGCATGCGCATTGCTTCTTGAGACCATGCATAAACTTTGACCTAACCACCCCTTCTCTAGAAGAAAGACTAAACGATAAATTGTCCCTTGAAGTGGCATTGCTCTCAATCCTAAACAATTTTTAATTATCCTTTAGCAAACTGCTACTTACAGCGGCAGTGCTCCCAAACTATCATCTTTAACTAGTGTTAATTAGATTAGGCACAATTAGTATTAGTATTGTTTTGTGTTTCGTAAATAAATATTTAAAAGACAATGATTCGTTGAATCTTATTATTTAAGTAGGAAAAGTTTTATTTTAAACATTAGAACCTATATTATATATTAAATAAAAAAAAATGTTATTTTCAGAAAAATGTAGATTTTCAGATGAAAAGGTATTATTTCCCCTGAAATATATTCTTATCGCTACATCTTTTAATAATTCAGCACTTTTTCCTTATATGTTGAGATATATTCCTCATATGATTCTTTTTATGGTTGAATTCATTTTTATTAGAAGACACAATTCTAATTGTCTTTCGATGTATTCATTTTTTCGTGAAAAGAAGCATTTCAATTTCTCTCCTGTTACTTTTATTTTCATATTTCAGCTGGTGCTTTTCCTATCTGCTTTTTTGTTCCAGGTTTTCCCTTTTGCAGTGAAGGAATCTTTCTTTTGTGTTTTATACTTCATTTTCCATTATAATGTTATTCTTTTGTTTCTGCGAGATCGTAATGATAGCTTAAACACGATTGTGTGAATTTTTCATATGCCTTTACTAACAGCAGAAGGCAGGTATTTTTAAGACAGAGAGCTGGAAAAAAATTTTAAGGAATTAAAATGGGAGCGAGAAGGTTTTTAAGGAAATATTAAAGTTAAATAATTTATATATATATGCATACCATAGCACTTAGATTACCAAATACTATTCAATTTCTAAATTCAAAATTTTAACTGAAGCCGTTCGACTGAATTTTCTGTTATACTGACATACATTTATTTAAGTACCTATAATCTTGTAGAATATCCTACTACGTAAACAACTGTAAAATAAGATATATTTACCTTACTTAACTCAAAACAAGAAACGGATTTATGATAAGGTCTTTTCAAGGTCACAATTTTATTTTTTATACATTCACGTGAGCCACTTTGGCTATTCTCGGACTCATGAATATTGTAGAGATAGGCGAGTGAAAAGGCGATTTACGATCATTACACTGGAAAATCGGAGGATTTTGAATAGGGCCAAACTGATAAACGAGAAATCAAAAGGACCGTAACGCTTGTAATGGTCAGTAATCACTTAAGCAACTGATTGATTTCTGGAAGTGGTATACTTTGAAAGAATTACACTGTGAAAAATTTGGTGATAAATAACCAGATAAAGGCTTCCCGGTAAGGCTCGGTTTTTTTTTTTTTTTTTCTAATTTTCCATCCTGATTTGTGATTAGATTTTTAAAAAAAATCTCCAATGTATTTGTTTATTCTGATTTTAGTTGTAACAGATTTTTCACTATTTCAGTATAATTTGTCGTGTCCAGTCTTCTGTTGGGATGCTAAAGGCAGGAATGCATACAAAATCCGTTTGATATTTGATATGCATAATCTAATCGGCTGTTTGTACGATTATTGAATACCGCCTAATATATGTTAAACCAAAAAGTTTTAAAAAATGTTCTTAAATAAGAAACATGTAACACAACTGAAAGTGTGATGAAAAAAAATTTTTTTGCAAGTGTTTTCGGTTATACCTCAAAACAAAAGCCGCTTAATCTTCCAAATGAAATTGTTGCTGAGATTCCAGATTACGATTTTGCTGATCCGGAGTTCAGAATGAGGCTAAGAGCCTCATTACTTATTTAATCGTTTTGGCTTTCCCCTTTAAAATTCTGATTATAATCAAAGTTTAATAAACGTATTCAAATTCCTTTAAATTTGCAAAATTTTTTAAGCTCTTCTTGTGCTATAAACTCATTAATATTCAAGCTATCTTGCGTTGTCTACTCATCATGACATTATTTTGAATCTTGGATGAATCTCACTGACTCTAGTATTACTTTTCTGCTAAATGAGATGACTTTTATATACCACACTGTCGTGCTGTAAAATTTTATTGGTAGTGTGCCAAAATCTTATTTATGATTCTGAGCACTGCAATTTTTGCATTTACTCACTTTTAACTTTGTTTTAATTGCAATTATCCACATTTATTTATTTTATTTTTTATTATGGATTTTTGTTATTATTACTTACATTATTTTATTATTTTTAAATCTTCATTTACTCTCTTTTTATTTTAATTTCTGTAAATTTTGGCATCTTGAGTGCTTATACATTCATTATGAACCGTTCACATGTGAAATTATGTGTCCTTCTAACTGGAGATATGTCTAACGGGACCAGACGCTCCTAAAATTATCTTTCAACGGGAGAGGCGCACAAGAAAAAGGCTGTTAAGATTGTGTGTTGTGGTAGATCGGCAAGAGAAGAAGAGGGGAGGATCTTTCACTCAATGAAAACCAAAAAGAAACTGAGTACAGATCTCAGAGAGACCAGGAGACTAAATATCTCCCGGTATCTAAAAGGGGAAAAGAAGTGGAGGACAGATCTCAGAGAGACTGGGAGTCTAAATATCTCCCGGTATCTATAAGGGAGTAAAGAAGCATAGAACAGATCTCAGAGAGACCAGGAGACTAAATATCTCCCGGTATCTAAAAGGGGAAAAGAAGTGGAGGACAGATCTCAGAGAGACTGGGAGTCTAAATATCTCCCGGTATCTATAAGGGAGTATGATCCATTTTGAGAGGAAAGGAGTTTGTTTCCTTTTTCAGTATTGAATGCCATCGAACTTTTCTTTTATTTTTTGAAACCCCTCGACCGTGGTGAACTTCTTTTGATGGTTCGGCTCTGAGTCTCATGTAGTCATGTTAGTATTATTTTCATTCTTTTTAACTTCTTTTCTTTCTAAATAAATCTTTCGTGTTACTTGGTAACGCTGGAGTCAGTATTGAGTTATTTTGCATTCCTTAAAGGTATTTGTTGTAATGTACTTACAACAATAACATCAGTGTTCGTTTACAAAGGGTAAACAGTAAAAATGATACCTTATATTTAGATTAAGACATTTATTCTGTACACTATTTACAAATTGATATACTTGATCACCATATAACATAACCAGCAATTATTTATGCTTTATATTCATATTTACACCATAATCATTACAATTCTCTTTTGTTATACGTTATTCCTTAATCAAAATATTGAATTAGTAACTGAGGCCTAAATAACCGTTATGAATATGTTAAATCTGTTTTACCTCCAGTAAAGTGGTTTCCAAGAAACTTTAATAATGTTCCAATCAAATATTTATGTATTTCTCGGAAGTCCAGAGTTGGACTTCTTGCCATTATGGAGTTTTTCTTCAATATTTCCATTGATGTATAATTTTGTTATCGATGATTGTTATATTGTTAATTAAACTTTGTATGTATTAAACTGATTGTAATAAAGAACTGATAGCTCCTCCGTAAAGGGGTGTTTCAGTGGATCCAACTTGGTGGTCTGTCTTCGGTCGTCATTCTAAATTTGGTTAGGTATGTTGTTTGTATTTGGTACTGGGTTCAATTGTTGTCTCGGCGATTAGTCATCTTTTCCATATAGCTTCGGCTGGGTCGGGCGCAAGAAATAACTTACCTCCAGTAAAGGCACAGGGGAGCAGGCAGGGGCTTTCCTCATGCGGTGTGTCGATCCGGGCGTTCGGGCGCACTGGATGTCGGTGCTGAAAAGAAGGACTTGGGATTTCGATGTCCAGCTACTCTTGAATCCCGACTTCGACTCATTTTTCTTAACTCTCTTTCCCAACTCCTCACCTCGATTTTAACGCCCCTTTTTCTTCTCTGCCAATCGCTTGTTTGGTGAAATTTTCCCACATCTACACCCCCTTCGGGAGTGCAGATGGGCTCATTAAAATAGCTCATTTTGTGAAAGCTGACATTATTTTTAGCCCCTGCCCGCATAACTCATGGTTACATCTCTGAGCGAGCTTGACCGTTACGCTTGTGCCATTCCATGATCTATAACTTCTCCGCAGGGGTCCCTCAAACTCGAAGTCAACAATTGCATCTAAATTCTTCTTGGAAATTTCTCCCACAGCTGCGCATACACGTGCTGACCATCGTGGTAAAGTACCTCGGTACAGTATTAATCAGAAAAGAGAATAGAAATACACTAGAAATGTCATCCGTAACAAAATTTTAAAAAAGGAATTATACTAGAATTTTTACTTTATTGCAAAAAAAATGTAGCGCTCCACACCAAACCTTATATATGCACATACATACATAAAGTGCTGCCGTGGGCATGATACGTAGTTGCAATGCAGCCCGTACAGTCTTTTAGGGTAGTCAAGCTTTGTTTAGATAACTTTAATAATCAAAGTCATTATAACCGATATATTTATTACCCTGAATTAATTCTTATATTTAAATACTTCACTTCTAATATTGCATGTAAATGAAAGGAGATATCTTTGACAGCAGGTTAATAAATATCAGTTATAAATAATTTAAAAGCAATATTTTGATTATAAAGGCAGCTGAGAAACATTAACGGTGAGAGAAAATTTTGCATTGAAAAAGAAAATTGAAAGATAAAAGCTCTGAGAAACAGCTCTGCGGGGTTGAATTTTCTTTTACTTTTCTCTCTCTCATTCATCCATCAATGAGGCATTCAGAATCTGTTAGTTTTCTGTTCTACAGGATTAAGCACTCAGAATGCATGCACTGTTTGTCTTGTAGACGAGGGAGTTCTGGAAGGTAAAGATTCCCGGCGGAATTTTTCACAGCCGATTCGATTTTCCAGGCTCCCATGATGACGTAAGTTGTCAGGAACTGAATTCGACTGATTCGGATCATTTGAATCAAAAATAAAAACCGCAACATGAGAATTTCTCTTTGCTTTGGCAACGTTCCGAAAATAATCTCTTTACCCCGGAGCATTGTAGATTATCTAATTTACCTTTTATATTTGATTATTTCGTGTAATTTGATAGCTGCTACTGTAAAACATGCAGTAGGATACTATTTTTATGGATAAAATTTGTCTGAAACAGTACAACATTCGTTTTCTGTGATAAGCGTAACAAATAATTTGAAAACCCTCTGTGACTGACAGATGGGCTAGAATTTTCCAGAACTGTAATCCTCTTACTAGCAACAAACAATCTGAATATTCGATTGATAATTTTATACACCCGGAGCATTCGACTATCAACACATGTAATTGATAGTGTATATTAGAATTTTTGCATGTCTATGGAAACATTGTATCTTTCCTAATACTTTACAGTAACAACATCATAAAATATGTGATAAATAGTAAATAAATATGTGAAATAATCTGTGACTGAAATAATGTAGAAGCTATGACCAGAACAAAATTGGTTCTTTATCAGCTCTGTCAATATCACACAAGATTGAAAAGCGATAACAACCTGCTAATGTAAAAGCATTACGACTATCAACATAAAATATGAATAATCTCTGATTGAAATGTGTTAAAGCTATATGGGAGGTTCAATATTACTTTTCTGTTTAGTTACAATCATTATGGGAACTTTGTAGTTATTTCAAAACTAAATTTTCTTAGTAATTTGCATAAACACTGATAGTGATTAGTAATAAATATGTGAAGATAATCTGTGATTGAAATAGTGTCAGAAGCTATGACAGAGGTACAAAATTGGTTCTTTATTCGGCTGCTGTCAATATGAGCATCATTTTTTTATTATTTCAAATTGGGTTAGCAATTGTCTAATGCCTAAAACAGTTATACTGTTCTTAGCAACATAAAATATGAAGATAATCTCTGATTGAAATGGTGTTAAAGCTATATGGGAGGTTCTATTTCTCAGTATATTATCTGTTATTTGATTTATAAATCTATTTAAAATGTGTGAAACAGTATCGCTCATTGTTTTCTATAATTCATTGTAAAATATTAATTAAACTAAAAAAGTTAAATTACTGCATATAATTTAAAGATCCAGAATAAAGTTTTCTTTTTCATTAGAGTGAATAAAATCGATTAAAACATTATATTAGTTACAATCATTATGAAGATCATTTGTAATTATTTCAAAGTGATTTGAAGTTTTCTAAGGCGTAAAATATTAACATTGTGCTTAGCAACATAGAATATGAAGATAATCACTGATTAAAATGGAGTTAGAAGCTATCGGAGGGTGAGGGCATGGGAAGCTGAAGTTCTGAGTAATTATTCATCTGTCCTGGTGTCCAACTGATGAACCAAATTATAAATCTACTATTAAATAATGTCAGAGTAAAGAAACAGTATCGCTCATTGTTTTTCTACAATTCATTGTAAAATATTAATTAAATTGTCTTTAGATACTTTTTTATTTGTATTATTAGTTAAATTACTAGCATATAATTTAATTTTCCTAGATCCAGAATAAATTGTTTTCTTTTTCATTAGTAGTGAAAATAAATCTGTAAACATGCTCTTAAAACATATATTAGGAGTTGATATTTTGTGTAAAATATCCGTTGACTTAAAACGAAAAATAAAAAAAAATGTAGCACGAATTGTTTGATATAAATTTTTCAGTTTATCTTTCTGTAATTCAATACACAGAGTGTATACCAGTAAAAGAGATGTATTTTCAGACCCTGATTTGCCTTTGTATGTTGACCTCAAGAAATACTCGTCAAAGTCCTACCAATGTTACTTTAGGCACATACGATTACACTAATTTACTAATAAACTTTTGAATTATTACACACTAATTTACTAATACATTTTTTTCTTGGCCCCTGCTTCTAAATTAAGGAATGATTGAATCAGTCTTCAGCCCTCGTGGATATTCAACTCACGCTGCATGTTAAACTTAACCCTGGCCCAGTCACATATTGCGACAAGATTTCTAGACTTTCCTACACCAGGTCCAATAATGCCACTCAAGTCCCTTGATGTTGGTATTCATATCCCTGGCGAAGCTTTTCCTGCACCAGGCAGATGAATTACAACATCGACATAATAAATTTAAATTTACCGTTTAACATTCGAGTGACAATTAAGCACATTTTAAAATATTAAAAACTTTTGCATTTATCCATTTTTGTAAGATATCTGCGTTTATTTACCGACTAGCAAATAGCCCGTCATATGACGAGATCAGTAAAATTTTTAATTTTCCAGAATTGTAAAATACCATGTAAGGCAGGTAAAACAAAAAATTATATATATATATATATATATATATATATATATATATATATATATATATATATATATATATATATATATATATATATATATATACATGAGAATCATCTGGTGCACGCTCAATAATTTTTTTATCTTCATATTCCTCTAAAGTTTCCCGATACTGTGAATGAAGTTCAGAATCACATTGAATTCATTTAGTCAAACCGTGTGGTTATGTATAGAAAACAAACACACAAACGAATAAACTTCTTAATTTTCGCAGATATATAACTTAAACGCTAGATATTTAGTAGTCTGTGAAATAGACTCCTAGACATTTATTAAACAAATTTGTTGTTAATACAAGCGATAAAGTTTTCATTGCAACAAAAAATAATCGATGATTAAATTTAAAACTATCACATATGAACCTAATCTATGACTTAAGCCAACAATAAAAGAAAATTATTTACGTAATATCTAAGTTCAGTGATAAAACGTTTGAAAACAATGCAGACGATATTTAAATAATTTAAAATAAGAAATGATTAAAAGAGATGGTTAAAGGAATGACGTCATAATGCAAGAAAAAATGTTAGTTTTGGCTATTTATTATGTGATAAATTGATAAATTTAATCGCCTGCGTTAAACCGGGGAAAATAGAGCTTGGAATAATGGCATTACACTCTCGAAAAGGGGAAAGAGGTGGATGTCGAACGTTCTAAAGACGATAGTATATTTCGTTGTGATATGAAGCATATTTATACCAATTTATTTTAGAATCGGATCGACAGTTTAGAAGAAAATAAGCTTTACTCGCTTTGAGTTTTTCTAACCCTAACTCATCAAGAATCCAATATTGATGCCTCTATTCGTTCCAGGTCCAACCGATTCTTAAATTCGAGGCCACACGGACAGATAACTTAGTCTACTATTATATAGGGGATGTGAACCATCTGTTATACATGAAATCTGGAAGTAATTTTAAAATCCTGCAAAATATTACATCGTAAATGTAAATTGCATGTTGCCACCAAATATTGACACAGTAATCGATTCCTTGATGATTTCGGAATGATAAAGACATTTATTTTTCAAAAGTGAGATCTCTTTTGTATGATACATTTCCCGGGAAAAATAGGTTTCGTAGTAACTTGCTCGCTGAACCATGTTAAGAAGTAAAAAATATTATATGAAAAATGCTCAGTAACTCATTTACTATTTTTTTTTTCATTTCTCATTGTGATAAAAAGTAAACAAAAGGAAAAAAACAAAATTGCTTTCACTGGGATGAATTCCAAATGACACTTCTAGCAACAAAATGGATCTTTCTTTTTTTTCGAAACTCGTCGAAAGCATTACAAAGTTTATACATACACACAAACAGAGATGTTCGAGATAGATAGGTGTATCTTAATCCCCTTTTGTAATATTTTCTTTTCCTTCTTTTCTGCCATGTTCTAGAAAAGATTATAGAAGGTCAACGTCTGAAAACAGCTCAGTCTCACCAGTCTAGTAGTTGTAAGATTCTTGATTGTGTCTCTGTAGTATAAGATTTTTATTTTTATATTTAAGTGATTCTATACGGTATATATGTATGTGTGTGTGCATATATATATATATATATATATATATATATATATAAATCTATGTATATTATATGTATATATATATATATATGTATATGTATA
>CM063500.1:2135000-2140000 GCA_032207245.1 Pardosa pseudoannulata | reverse complement strand
TATCAGTCTTATTCACCCTCACGTTGAAAAACAGTACACCGTACCAAACATAAACATTTTATAAGTGTTGTTTGGATAGGCATTTATTTGGGTTTATAATTAAAAAAGTCATGTTACTGACTTTTCCAGGTAAAGTAAGTTTAACCACGTATATTTCAAATGAAGTATAGAGCTCTTGTATACTCTCTGTTGTGTGTTGGAAATGTTATAAACATAGAAAACCTAAAAGTCCATCCTATGTCTTTCAAAAGCAGAGAAAGAATTTAACAGGTGGTTTCGCTCCGAAACCACTGTCCGTTAAAGAGTTAAAGCTAAAAACTAAACTCGTTTGTGAAATCGAGATTAGATAATATTTTCCAAAACTAATCTTTGGGAGAGAGATTTGAATTTCTCATGAACAGCATTGTTATTGTTTTTGCTCCTTAATAAATTCAAAGGAGCATTTAGACCTCTATTTAACAAAGTCGCTAAATTCCATTATAGGAAAAATTTGTTAAATAGATATTCACCTTTTAAATTCATAAATCATGAATATTATTTAACAAATTGATTAATCATTAATTTTTTTATATACAGGGTTAGCAAGAAATAAATTCACCACTTCTGAGGACTCTAGAATATACTCTGTTGGACCTTTGGTTTAGTAGTAAAAAAGTTTAGTACTAAAATCCACCTACGGGTAGCGCTGTAATCCATATAGTATTTATTTTCATTGCGTTGTACATTAGCTTCTTGCCACATGCCGACGTTGAAGAAAAAACACTAAACTGTAAAACTGTAAAACTTGTAAAACTGTAAAAAATAATCGGCGACCTGTTATTCATATTCGGGCATTCTGGTCAGCTATGAAAACTACGGTTTCGCGATTACAGCCTATTGTTGAACATGAAAGAGGACAACTTTAGGCTTTTTAATGCTACTTTTTGTTATTATTTAGCATTTATAAGCATATTAAATGTGTTTATGTATATCAAAGAATCACCTATAGGTAGTTTTTGTACTATATTTTTTATGTAATAAATGTCAAGCGCATCATTTGATTTATCTATAGTTCTAATTGTATCCCATTTTGCTCAATTTAACGTATTCTAGAATCCTCAGATGTGGGGAACTTATTTCTTACTAACCCTGTACATTAATATTTATCAATTTTATTTATCTTATTCATTCAAAAGAAGTATACGAGGAAAACAAGAACAAGCCAAAACATTTTCCAGGAGTTTTATATTGAAATTCTTTTTAAAAGAATGTATATTTATTCTCCGTTTTTGCTGATGGCTTGTCCTTAAAAAGCTTTTGAAACTTTTATTTCCTTGCGTTTCACATTTGATACGGTTTATTTTTTCTTATAATAGCCGCTGCATGTTACATCTTTTATAACACGGATTCGGAGGCACGTTAAGTTTAGGATAACTATTTTAATGTGGGTTGTATATATGTATTTGATTTCTAATGTAGATGACAATACAGGCACATATACCTTTATGCCAATACATAGCTTCGAAGCTGTTACTTATTTAGCATCATCCGAGGAGCACGTGTAGCTCAAGGAATGCTACGGACACGAATAACATTACTCCTGCTAGGTACTAGTAATTTAGAAGGAGGGACCAAGCAGAAGACCCCCAGGCTTGACTTGACAATCCCTAAGGTATTGTTTTAATAATAGGAGGATATTGTAACCACGAACATATTTTACGTGTTCCAGTGATCTTTAACGAACACGGTGAATCTTAGGCCGGCTCGAGCCTGCAACTTTTCAGTTACGAGATCGATGCATTTACTGACTGAGCTACTGCTGCTCGTTAATTGTATATATTTTGTGTTTAACCCTTTCGTGGGCCATGGGAAGATTACTTCCCACCTACACGATCTTACAAAATACACCTATGGTAAGCGCAAAACCCATTCTAATATATTGATCTTGTTATTGAAACGACGGGAAGACTGATTCCCGCTTCGATTTTGAGCTGTCATCAATTGTTCGATCGATTGAATAAAATTAGCGGCTCTGTATTGAAAGTTTGGAAACTTGGAGTGAGAAATAAATGGCCCAAGAAAGAGTTAAATCTGTATCATTTAAGACACGTCATATGCTGGAAGACATATGATGTCATGCTAATTGTAATAGCCTGAGAGTTGTAGATCTAATACAATCAATTGTTATCAACGGGGTTTTTTTCAAAGGAATTGAAACTTTTTAAGCTTGTAAAGAACTAAACCTTACTTTGAGCAAAGAATATCAGTCGACGTTACTCGTATCCAATTTCATCCTGCCGAGTTTATGTTTTACAACTAATGAAACTTAGGAAAATACTAGTATTTGGGAGTAATACCAATATTTAGAATCTAGTTCTTAAAAAATTTGAAAGGATTTCATTACTGCAGCTCATGCCCAACCATTAGTGCAAGCTTTTCTTTTGAATCATACAATTACAGCAAGCGCAAAATGTCTCCAGGCAGTACGTTACCCACTAAAAGTCCTGAAATTACTGGAATGAAACAAGGTTATCCTTCCATTTCAGTGGAACATCTGTGATTTTACGAGCAGAAAAAAGTAGTAATTTACGACTCTTTAAAAACAGCCTAGCAGAAAAGAAAACTTTGTCCAATTCGGACTTCTGCTGCAACAGTTGTCATTAACGTCCATCAAATGGAGAACATCTTCTCCCGACCTTGTTTGTCGGCCATAAATCAATAAGGCACGAAAATTCCGAAGAACATATAAGAATTTCCTTAGTCGTGCAGATTTTAGCTATTTAAATGAGTTTTTCAGCCGATAATGGAGTTTTTATTGTTACTATTTTACGCAGATATAGTGAGGGAAGAACATTTTCGCTTCTACAAGGCTATCCCTTAAATAAGGCAAAGATGATATGTGATTGCAGTCATGCCTTTTTGCACGAAGTAAACAGAACGAATGCTACCACGATTTGTTTGTATATAAATAAAAATTTATTTTTTCCACCATTATCACTTAACTAGCATATAGCCCGTCATATGACGGGATCAGTAAAATTTGTAATTTTCCACAATTGTAAAGTACCCTATGAGGCAGGCAAAAATATGGTTTGTGTTTTGGAGGAGAATTATTTGGTACACGCTCGATAAATTGTTTATCTTCATACTCCTCTAAAGTCTCCCTATACTGTGAATGCAGTTTAGAAACACGTTGAATTCATTTAGAAAGATAATTCAAAGTTTTCTTAGCTACGTCGAAATTATCATTAAGTTCTTCCCAATTTTTTTCCACAGTAATTAATAGAAGTAAAGGAATGAAACTATCATTTCCACTACACCCTGGAGGTAGATAGAATTTGTTGTTAATACCGGTGATAAAATTTTCATTGCAACAAAAAATAATCGATGATTAAATTTAAAATGATCACATATGTACCTAATCTATTATTTAAGCCAAATATAAAAGAAAATTATTGACGT
Organism: Pardosa pseudoannulata; assembly: GCA_032207245.1. NCBI lineage: Eukaryota > Metazoa > Arthropoda > Arachnida > Araneae > Lycosidae > Pardosa > Pardosa pseudoannulata. Next base: position 2,136,559 of record CM063500.1, on the reverse strand, counting down.
AATATCTAAGTTCAGTGATAAAACGTATGGAAATAATGCAGACGATATTTAAATAATTTAAAAAAGGAATGAATAAATGAGATGGTTAAAGGAATGACATCATAATGTTAGAAAAAATGTTATTTTTGACTATTTATTATGCGATAAAATGATAAATTTAATCGCCTGCTCTTAACCGGGGAAAATATTGCTTGAAATAATAACATTAAATGCTCGAAAAAATGGAAAGGGGTGGATTTCGAACGTTTATTTATACCAATTTAATTTAAAATCGAATCCATAGTTTAGGAGAAGATAAATTTTACTCGCTTTGATTTTTGCTAATCCTAACTGATCAAGAATCCAATATGGATGCCACTATCCATTTCACGTCCAACCGCTTCATAAATTCGAGGACAGACGGACAGACAACTTAGGATATTATTATATAGGGGATGGTAAGACAAAATTACAATATTTCATTCTTCAAATTTTTTTAAATAGCAAAATGTGAATATTCATGAAATACTAGCCTAGGTTTATGACAAAAGTTATTCCAAGAATCGAAAAAGAAGAGATAAAAAGAAATATATTTCTAAAATAGTCACAAAATATTTTTTGAACTCTTTTTCTTTAAAAAATCTTCAATTAGCATATTTTAATGTTATTTATCTATTGGTCGGGCAGACGCATTTATTTTCAACACATCTGTTAAGTTGTCCTACAGTCTAAAGAAATCTTTGCATACTGAAAGTGTAAATGTTACAAAATATTGTTAGACATATAAGGCCTGTTTCAATTCTTAGAAAACTATAAAGTAATTAATACAGTAGAATTTCGAAAAAGAGTTTTATTATGGTCCACGTAACTTTATTACAGAATGAATTAATAATTAAGAATCTTTATGGTATAATAAATTCAAAAAATCATACAAATTTGAAAATAAAATAGAAAGAAATTTCTGAAAATAATGATTCTAATTCCTTCTATAAATAAAACAATTAGGTATGTCGAAGTAAAAAATTAGATTTCTTTATTCAGTAGTTTTTTATTTTAATTCTTCGAATCGGAATTTAACATACAATTTAAATTTATTCTGTAATTTTATTAAAAATGATAAATTCTTGGATTTTAAAAGTTTAAACAGGCCTAAAATATCTAATAAATGTTTGTTTATAATTTTATAAAGTATTAAACCGCCATCAGAGATCCATATGTTTGTGATTTGGAACACTACATTCTACTGCTTTGCTCACAAGGGCTGATGAGACTGAGATCTGCTGCTTAAAGCCGATTCTGAACGTCTACGATTATCTATGTCAGCAGCGGGATTCGAATCCGCGAACTCCGGTTCTGAAGATCGGTGCTCTGCCATTCGGCCATTGTTCGGCCGAGAACCATTTAAAATCTATTAGTACAGGGCTTCTTAACCTATGGTTCATGGACCACTTGTGGGTCCATAGGTCATATTTTGGGGATCCGCCGACTGCTCCCAATTTTTAAAATGTTTGCATCAATATTTAAAAAAAAAAATTTTTTTTGTCACGGGCAACTTCTGTAAGCCATCTGTCTGCCATTTC
>CM063500.1:2120000-2130000 GCA_032207245.1 Pardosa pseudoannulata | reverse complement strand
CACACACACAAACACACACACACACACACATATATATATATATATATATATATATATATATATAACATACATATACATATATGCTGATATGTGTATAAATATATGTGTGCATAAAATTAATGTATATACATATTTTAAAATTCTGATGATGATTGTATGCTGTTATCACTATCAGTCAGCCGCTATCTTCAAAGCTGTTACAGTCCGTGACAGCTGATAACGTCAGCCAATTAAAAAGTTAGTTATCAATCTTAAGATTGACAATCAAGAAAGATTTAATGAATTGTATCTTGTAAATGCAATACGGCAGTTAATTTTACTCACCTTATCAGATATGTAGAACTTAGTTTGTTTTATCATATCCTTAACAGCCATTTAAGTAATAGAGGGATAGTAGCAAAACGCCATTAATCAATATATATTCTATAATTCTGAATTTATCGGAATCTTAGAATTTCTATTTTCGGTGATCTCTTATAGATTTTATCGAATTCTCATTTTCTTTTGTAAGTCAAAAGAAAACTTCTGAAAATAAATACTAATAATATAATTTGTTAGTTTTCTCAGAGGTGTAAAGTTTTTGTCGCCCTACGCTTCAAATGTATCTATCTATCTATCTATCTATCTATCTATATATATATATATATATATATATATATATATATATATATATATATATATATATATATATATATATATATATATATATATATATATATATATGTGTAAAATTCTTCTGTCCTTGAGTTTATAATAGAACTCCTCCTAAACTGCTAGACTGAGATTAATGAAATTTTCTGTGTATGCAATGAAGTTGATTCGAAAATTTTTTGGATTCAGAATTTGATACGATAGAAAATGTTTTCTTATTAAAAATCCAGAATTGTGCGCTTATTGTGATTATTATTATAATTCCGCTTGAAACCTTTCGCTGCCAACATATCTGTGGCGTAGTGGTCAGCGCAACGGGCTTCGGTATGTTAGGCTTAGGATCGAGTCACCGACGGCGATTTGGGAATTTTAATTTTATTTAATTACATTTGTGATGACTGTACGCGTGGTGGCTTCAAGTATTTTTAAAAATATTTTTTTCGAACTTTTCCATCAAAACGGTCCAATTTATATTTTATTTAAAAAACATTTTGCAATTTTTGGATTTACAGCGTTAAAACCGGAAAACGTATGTCAGGTTGTCTAGTATATATATAATATAACAGTAAAAACTGAAGTTGGTTGGGGTTCTAAATTATGAGAGTGATGTCGTTGTGTTTCCGGTTGTATGGTCACGTGACAGGGCGACGTTTGGTTTGGTTTGGAGCGTCGCGGTCCACGTTTTGCAACACGGGGGCTAATGAGACCGGGATCTACTGCTTAAAGCCGATTCCGAACGGCTACGAACATCCATGCCACTGTGGGATTTGAACACACGAACTCCGGTTCCGAAAGGCCAGCACCCTAACCATTCGGCCATCGTTCGGCGACAGGGCGAACGAAGCATTCCATTAGATAACAGAATGTGGTGTGTGGCTTAAGGCCTAAGAAGGTTCTATGTATTTTGATTTGGAAATTAAAATTGTTAACTACGACTACCTTATGTGATTGTGATTATGACTTTATTATTGTGATTGGTGACGAACCACAGAATATGTTACACACACACACACACACACACACACACACATATATATATATATATATATATATATATATATATATATATATATATATATATATATATATATATATATATATATAATGATGAGGTTTTTTGTCTCATCACTACGGGAGTTCATAGCTCTTTAGCCAGCAATCATTCTTAGCAATTCGCAATCGAGTGAAAAACATCGCGAAATAAAAGTTAATAGAATGTTTGGAACAAACTGACATAGTTTATTGAGGCATCAACTCTCACGAATGACTGTTCGCAAAACCTGTGCATCGTGGTTAATGTTGTCTGTACCAATAAATGAGAAATTATTTACAAGTCACATGGGTAACACCGAAGTCGTAGTTGAAGTATCATAATCTATTTTTAGTTACTTAAGAAACCGGAATAAATTCACAGGAAAAACATAGACATTCGCTAAGGTTGCTAGAAATACATGCCTCAAAAGATAGAATCGAAAACGAAAATTACTTCAAGATAGACATAATTAATTACATTGGTAAATTTTTAGGAGAAAAATATCATTACCTATTTATATATAATATATATATATATATGGAAGTGAAACCAAGGTACATAAAGGATTTATATTTAAATTTTCTATTTATGTGTATGCATATATGTATAGTGTATATCTCTATGTATATATACATACACATATATATATATATATATATATATATGTATGTATACATATATATATATATATGTGTGTGTAATCCAATAATTATAAAACTGCTGAACAAGGAGATAGCTAATCAGCTGACAGTAATAACGATGCAGTCGGACCTTTGAAAGAGACCAGCATAAGTTTAATTAAAAACTTATTTTAGAGCTGCTAAAACGGACATCTTTACTAGTCAACTACAGACAAAAGAAAGATGCAAAAATTCCTCTTCCCCAACAGAGGTAAGCCCAAGAAAGAAGACAGAAAGGATTTTCCCAAGGGACAAGTAACTTACTCCGCGAATTTAAGTGTTAAGATCAGAAAAACCCGGTGCCATTTTCCGGCGACATTTTTAAAACGTGTTGAATAGACAGAAAATTGACATCTATAGAACAGAAAGCTTTGGGAAAATGTATCGAAAGAATTTTAAGTCGAAGATACTCCTTTGATTAACACATTTAGAGGTTGGGAAAAAGATTTTAAGGAATTAGGATTTGAGAGAGGTAGTTTTTAAGAAAATATTAAAGTGAAATAATTTTGATATATTACATATATACATACATATATGTATACATATATATACTTATATGTATGCATATATATTCAGAGAACATAATTTCATCCTTGAGTAACTGAATGAATTTAGGAGACAATAATTATATATGACATGTCCTCAATTTCTCGTATAGAATTTTGTTTACCTAAGTTGTTAAATCGTGTCATAAAATCTAACCTTTACTGTTAAAACCTTAGAATATAATTATGCAGTCATACGTCTACTTCTAAAAATACAAATTTGGCTTCAAGAAATGACAAATAGGTCACAAATAATCTATTCAGACCCAAAGACGGGGCAAAATAACAACTTAAGTGTTCAAAGAAGGGGTAAATAGATTAATTGAGGGTCAGTAAACCCCGTTAAGTTTTAATCCTCTCTACAAAAGAAACGCCCGTTTGTAGGATTTTCTGCGCTACACGTTTTCATTTTCAATTAAAATAGGTCGAAGCTGAAAGCGTTATGTACCTCTGGACTGCAGGAGTATGCAGTAAATACTTCTAGGAGAAAATTAAGTAAAAACTTTGAGAAGAAAAGAATCTTGAGTTTTTGGAGCAAAATAAACGATTCTTTAGCATTATAAAAGAATTATTATTTAAGCGTTTCTTTTTGAGATAAAATAGAAAGATTAAAATATTTTGTAGCAAAATTTTTAAATTTAAAACTCAGTAATATTTTTTTCATTATTATTGTTCTCGTAATTTAAAATTTTCGAACTTTTAAATTATTTTTATATTCCAATTACTAATACAACTATAAATTAATATATAACCGGTAACTATATTCTTCACAAATTACATAGGGAAAAAACCATATTTTTATTTGCCAGGGCTTGCTTGATAATGTAACTCAGATGTAGTCATTATGGCAAGATTTAGGCTTAGTGGGACATGTCGACCACTATGCCTCAAAAATTTCACATTTGCTTTACTTTGTCTAGTTCATAATAACATACACTCAAGAGCCAAAACATTATTACCATCCCTGCATTTTGCAATGAACTCCCTGGATGATGTGGAAGGCACTTGATCAGGTGGAAGTGGTATTTAACTGCTGCTGGAGAGTCTGAAGAATCATTCTTTCACTTTTGTGTGTGATAGGAAAGGCTGCGAATCTAAGCGATTTTAATAGAGGGCAGATTGTAATGGCTCGAAGGATCGGAACAAGTACTTCCGAAACTGCAAGACTTGTGGGTTGTTCGTGATCTACAGTTGTTAGTACTTATGCAAAGTGGATGAATGACAATTAAACCGGCAATAGACGACATAGTGTTGGACGTCCACACACTATCAAAGAAAAAGGTCGAAGACTGCATCGCATGGTCCGGTGAAGCAAAACCGGAGTCATACAGTGGCTCAGCTGACAATCCAATATAATGCAGGGCCAAGTAGAATAGTATCGGAGCACACTGTTCAGCGGACACTGTTGGATATGGGGCTACGCAGCAAACGTCCCACTCGTGTACCTTTGAAGATCAATCGTCATCGCCAACTTCGCCTACGCTGTGCCCGGAAACATCGCTACTCGACGTCCACACACTATCAAAGAAAAAGGTCGTTGGAGACTGTCTCCCATGGTGAAGCAAAGCCGGAGCCAGACAGTGGCTCAGATGACATCCCAATACAATGAGAGGCCAAGTAGAATAGTATTCCCAATATCTCGGATTTGCGTAACCGTTGCTTAAACATCTGGTACAATCTGTCTCCGGCCATCTACCAAGGACTTGTGGCATCCATGCCAACAAGAAACTGTGTTCCGCGCCAAAGGTGGGTTAACTCGTTATTAAGTTAGTCATAATGTTTTGGCTCTTGAGTGTATATTTCCGATATTCTGTAATACATATTTGGCAAAAATAAATTAGGATTATTTATGGGTTAATTTATCGAGCAGTAAATTTCTTTCAGATTTTAACAAGGTGATCTATAATGTATATATAAAAATGCGACGTTTAATGAATTAAAATAGAAATAAAAGGAAAAGGTATGCAATAAGTGAATAAAATAAATAAAAGGAAAGAAAAGAAATAGGTATGGATTAAGTGCTGGTATGCTGGAGCACGTGAAATATGTTCCTGGTCACAATGTCCTCCAAGTTCTTAAACGATACCTCTGAAGATGGGAGGCCAAGCCTGGGGGTCTTCTGCTTGGTCCCTGCTTCTAAATTACGAGGACACAACGGGGATAGTTCAAAAGTAGTCGGTCCCTGGCCCCAAAGGGGGCTTAACCCAGAAGAACTGAACCCAAAAAAGAAACACAAGAAATACCCATGAGAAAAAATAAAGAGCAACCAGTCCCACATCTAGTGGTGGCAACCAAACGGAGACTGTAACTAAAAAAATCAGGGGATGAGGAACAAGTCCTCATGGGAAATAACGAAATGCATTAATAAGATAAAGTGAGAGCTTGAAACAGAATGAAGTACAAGGCGTGAGAGAGGAATATCTGACAAATTGTGTGGAAACCTTAAACGAAAATTAGCAAGTAATGGGCAGTCGTACTTCAAGTATAGAGCATCAGCCAATGAGCAGCTACACCCACAAGAAACTTTCTTTCTGAGAAACCTTCTATAGTACTGTAGGACCCAACGAGGGTAATGTTACTCTTGTTCCCTTAAGCTACACGTCCTCCCCGGTGGTGCTAAATGGATAACAGCTACGCAGCTTTGTATTCGTATAAAGGCATATAGTGCCTGTACTGCCAGCTGCGTTAGGAAAAAAAGTGTTGGTATGTTTAGTGTTAACACCTTGTTGTTTTAATTACAAAATATCTGAGACATAGGGATAACGTTCTAAGATTAAATACATGCAGTCTGACGGAAAACTGTTTTTTACATATTAGGTGTACTTGAAAGTAAATGAAAATAACAGTTCAAGTCATCCCCGTCTCCTGAATCTTTTCAAGACATTCCGGTCTCCTGAATCTTACCGCTCATTCGCTGATTTAAAATCTAAATGAAAAAATTCAGTTCTTTACCTCGAATTGATTTGATTTAAAAAGCAATAACATTCCGAAATACTTTTTCCCTCGAGGATTAAATAAAACGAAACGAACGTCCTTGAACTAAACGCTCGTTTGCGTTTAGCAATCGCTCTCCGCTATTGTGGGTGAAAAATGCGATTTTCTGAAATGTGTCGCTGATTACATTAATAGGTCAGCTACTTCCCCACACACTTTTTTTTCACTACATTGTCACCGTTCGTGAATCAGCTGCACTGCTTTCAAATTGGCTCTAGGATCCGGATTTCGCTTTCCTTAGGGTACCTTTCTCGTTTTTAATTTGTTATGGGTGAATTTTTTGCCCTGGAGCATTTGCCTTTTTTTACATGCAATTAATATGTACATGCATAGATATAAATATAGATGCATACATATAACATCTATGAATAACACACTATTATTTAAGATTAATCCCTTTGTCTAAGTTTAAAATTGGTATCGCGTAATCCAAATTATACAAATAACCCAGCTGTGGAGAAATAAATATTTCAGTCTGACATTAGCAGTTTATAAACTGTCTAAGTTGACACTAATCACATTAGTCTAGTCTGACCCAGGCTTTCATCCATGCAGAGGATTACATGGAAAAGCAGACCGATCCGAAGTGGCTACCAAATCGTTGCTGACCTACGAAAGGGCAGCCATGGCCCGAGTTTTATTTTGTCTAGCTCAGTAAGACGCAATCTCAACAGAAAAAAGTCCGAGACTACCAAGAAGGACAAAAGATGAAAGATTCACTAAGATTGTGGCACCTGTATATACCTAAAGGAGGTATACCCCTAACGTCTCAAGTTGACACTAAGAAAATCTTTAAAAAATCTTACCCCGAACAGTATTAATCTTGCTGAACATCCCCTCTGGAATTAAAAAGTTATCTATGTTCTCAATCTGTTGGTATTCTAGTACGAGGGTTCATACCTCGAAGTTGAACCTCGGAGCAATGGTTACGCTCAGTACAACCAGTGAGATTGGATAAAACAAGTAGAAACGCCCTCGCAGAAACCCTCCAAAAAGCTCTATCTTCATAATCTGGAAGAGAGGATTCAGTTTTTGGCTATTGCATCAGGAATAGTTCGCTCTCGTAAAACAACCTGAGAGCCCATGTGCCCTCCAAACAGGGTACCTATTAAAGAGACGATTCAATATTCTTGCTTGACATGTGTCAACGACTGCACTCCGATTTATTGGGTTGTATGACCCCCCCCCCTCCGAGTAACGATAACTTAACGTACATATACTTATATTTACCATAAATTCCCAAAGTGAGTGGTATCTCCCACCAACTGGGCCCTGAAGATTTCTAAGATGACATCATGGGTTTCAGAGACAGTTGGAAGGCTTTAAGATGGTCTATACTGTGGCTGGTGATTACTTACAGAAAATAGTTTTCAATACAAAAATTTATGAATCACACTGAAGTAGAAATAATTACTAAGTTTTACTTTGCCCACTAAGTCTTGTTTAATCCTTTGCACCATTGATTGGTTCTATCTGTTACTTGGTTGTTGTTGGTAGACTCGCAAGTGTCTCCTCTTAGCCTGCTTTTGTTCTTGCTGTCCTTCTTTCCTCTTCGGTACGATGTAGCCCGTAAGCTTTTAGAACGCGTAGATTAATTGTAATTCCGTTACAGGTTAACTCCGTTACAGGTAGACCCTTTGTAGCTGTTTGCTATCATTTTCTAATTCATCTGTAATTAATTTGACACTTTCATTTAATATATTTTGATACAAAATCTTAAATAGACTAATATTATTTCATTATGAGTAAGGGGAGGGATTTAGACCGGAACTTATTCAATAGAGCCGATTCTAAACGATTGCAGACAAGCATGCCAAGAGCAGGATTCAAAACCACGGGCTCCAGTACCAAAAGGCACCCTAACTATTTTTTCATCTTACGGTGTAACTACACCGGACCTTACATTTTCCAACGCAACAGGCAAATTACATAACTATACTAGTAATATACAAAAATCAACTTATCTCGGCTTCAAAGGTGTTACTCATTTCAGCACTACCCAGAGAGTACGTGTAGCTTGAGGACTGCTACAGATGCGAGTAGCATTATTCCCACAATGTGGATTCGAATTTAGAAGCAGAGACAAAACAAAAAATCCCCTTAATCTGCCGCCTCCAGAGGTACCATTTGAACTTGGGGAACACTGCGACCACGAATCTATTTTAAGTACCCCAGCTGACATTCTTGAATACGGTGAATCTTTGGCTGGTGCAAGTCACCGTATCTTACTACTTGGAACCAATATCAAAAGGCTACAACGATCCATGTAGTCAATGGGACTGGACCTCTAGAAAACACTATAGTGCGATCATCTGGAATTGTGATCTTAAAATCAAGTCTACATGAAAAAATTAAACACATTTGAATATATCTTATTTTTTCAGCGATTCAAAAATTTTCTGTCCCCAAAATCATCTATTTAGTTTCCCAGACATTTCCAAAACTGCGGAATGTTTTCCTAAACGATGACTTATTACTATTTCGGACATTGCTGTTTTCTGCTGATTTCGAAAATTTATACCTCGAAGAATCTAAAATTTTCTGTTACCAAAAGATCCAAATTAAGGTTCAAATGCACTGCAAAAATTATTAAATGAGGGCTAATCACACCTTACGGACCATGCTGCGTATTGCAGATTTAGACTAGTTGCATTTCAACGAATCCAATATTTGTTGTCGCCAAAAGATCTAAATTAAGTTCCCAACATGATGCCAAAATAACGGAACATTTTGTTAAACGAGGTTTAATGAAACAGGACCTTTACTTCTCTTCTCTTACTTTGAAAAGATCGATAAATCAAAAAATTGCTCTCACCAAAAACTCCAAATTAAATTCCCAACACATTGCTGATGTTACGGAACCACTGGTCTAACCATTTCCCGCCTTTCGAGTCGCGTGAATCTAGCCATCACCGCATCCACGCGGTAACTCGTGACTTTTAACACCTCATCTTCCGTAATATCCCCCACCGTAGAAAAAAAGAACCCGTTGTGGACACGGTGGGTCGTCATACCCACCCACCCGAAAGGGTCACACGTTACGCACGAGCTGCCGCGCTTCCACCGGAACGTCGCGTGGTGACCGCTCACTCACGACAACCCGAGCAACATTGTTGATTCCATTCCGTTGTGGGTGCTCGCGCTTTCTAAGAGGGACGTTATTGTTCTTGCCACGCAAACGGGAGGGGGCACCGTAAAGTTCGTTTGGGCAAAAAAAAAAGGGCGGAAGTGTTTGTGAGAGAAAGTATAAACTATAACACAACCCACGCCTCGGACAAAAAGCGTGTAGCTGTTAGAATGTCGTCGCACCCCATTGTCTGAAAGGATCCAGGCTTTCGGATAGTTTCTCTCTTCTACCATGGTTCGAGAGGTTTTTCTTCGCAATTGATACCACATACAAAAGGGGGAGGGTTACCTTTCTCCTGTAACCGCATAGGAAGAGGAATGAGTATGGAATCTGATAGCATTCCCCGTGCTTCGGACCGTAGCGGACTTTCTCCCGTTACTTTCATATTACCCATGTGCTGAAAGTGCTTCTGGAAAAAAAAATACCTTACTGAAACTGTAAAGGTTTTCTGATTAGAATAGGATGGAACTGGTCGCTCCTTCGTGGATCAGTGAGTCTTTGTTTAACTTTCAAGTACTGTCGTGTAATCCGGTCTTCTTTACCCTCGTGTTGCAAAAGGGCAGACCGCAGCGTTCCAAACCTACTAACCAACCAACAGATGTTATATGACAGAGGTGGCTAACCTGCGGCTCGAGAGCCAAATGCGGTTCTTTGAAGGATTATTTGTGACTCTCAATAAATGTACAATGTGTTCCCTTTTCATTTTGTGTTATTAGATTTTAAAAAATTATTACAATTGATGTAGATCCAGCAATGCAGGGTAAAAAAAATCGGTCTTATTGGGCCTTTAAGAGATGATTCTTAAATCCCACAATTCATACCGATTCACTGCATAATGAATTCACCAAGAACATCTCGTTACAAAATATTTAAAATATCCCGATGTTATGAAAATAGTATAGCATATTGTAAATTACATTCGCACCAATGCAAAAAATCATCGACAATTTAAAAATTAAACGACGAAGAA
>CM063500.1:2090000-2115000 GCA_032207245.1 Pardosa pseudoannulata | reverse complement strand
AAGTATTATCTCTTAGTATTTTCATTTATGCTCTATGCCTCCCACAATCCAGCAAATTGATATAATTGTAGGGTTATTTAGCAGTAGCTGCTCTTAAAACTAAATGTCCAACCCACGGCGTTATTATTCGTAGCCCGCAGCTTAAACCCTATTTTTGGTGTTAAATGCTTAAACATCGCCTTACACTTAAATTGTAACAACCCTCCGAAAGTGACTCTGAAATAGAGCGTACGTTTCTCAGCTCATTTACTTTCCTTCTATTCGTACAAGAGAACGTGTAACTATCATTAACTACTTTGCTTTGTCTGCGGAGGATTAAGTGAATCTTTTAATTTACTCATTCCGGGAAAGTAACGACTCGTGAAAGAGCGTTTTTAACCTCAATCGGAGGATTTTTTTTTTAACTGTGGCGAAAGCTCGAAATTTTTATAATGCCGCTTTGTTTTAAATACCTTAATCGAAAATTGTGTAGATGAAAAATATTAAAGAGATAAAATTGAAGAGAGAGGTGAGTTTTCTAACTCATGTTTATTATTAGTGTGCCTTGATCTAAAATGTATGTCGAGAGTTTCCCTATTCAATAAGATTACAGTCAGGTGACTGAGGAAGAAATTTCATAAATGTCATATGGTATATAATATTTAAAGCTGAGTATTTGAGATCCGAGGATTTCAATCATCCCCGAAACATATTTAATATATACATTACAAGATTTTTTAAGCATAAAAATTTGTGTGCATTACTGGTTTCCACTGAAAGGTTTGAAAGATAATTTTCAACCATGAAAAGAGTTAAAACATTCCTTCGCATTAGAATTGTTTACAGGATGTTGACGACTTTAGATCCATTTTATCCATTAGATTCATTAGACGAATTTAGATTCATTTTATCCGTTAGACCCATTTTAGATCCATCTATCCTTTTTATCCATTAGATTCATTAGACGAATTTAGATCATTTTATCCATTAGATCCATTAGAGAAATTTAGATCCATTTTATCCATTAGACCCATTTTAGATCCATTGAATTTAATCCACTGAATTCGGTAGATATAGGAATGACTATAAATGTGTATAGGAGTTTGAAAAAGCTGAACTTAAGCCATTTATGCCAGAGGTTGAAATACTACCATTAATGTATGAAATTTACATTTACTAGCTAGAAAAAAGAATGCTTCAAAAATTATTTAATTCTGCAAAAAATATTTCATCTTTTTATTCAAATCCCTTGCCATATCCAAACTGGAAAAGTAATCAAATCCATAGTTGTATTGTTCATAATTTACGTAATTCAGATGTTGCCTCAGAGCGGTTGTCAATATTATTGAATGGGATAGACGAACATGCATTTCACATGTAATATATTATTTTACAAATGCCGAACAATTAGCACCTCAGTCATTATAGTTCACGAGCGCTCCAATATTTTTTAACAATGAGACTGAGATAATTTAACTGAGACTGTCACGACGAACGTTCGAACAGTTGCGAAACGTCCAGAGTAAGCCCCTGTATCGCTTTATTTCGTTTTCGTAGGAGCGGAACTATACCGTAACTAGTTTAAAAGTCTAAAGGTCCCTCTACATTATGGTCCACTGCAAGCCATTGACACCGTCTGAAGAGGGTATGGCTTATCGAAGTCGCCGATGGCAGACGATAAAATGGCCTTGGGGGAGGATGGCAGAGGAAGCGGTTTTTCTCCACAGATCAAAGGCAGACAATGCGCAACTAAAGTGCGCAGTAGACACTATTCACGCGCTCGGGTGAATTAGTGGCCCAGCTTGTGAATGCAACCTGTAAACTATCATCCAAGGTCACCATCAGGAAGTGGTGAACAGTTGGCATCGTGTAAAGGCCCTTCCACACTACGGTCCACTGCAAGTCATCACCACCGTCTGGAGGGGATATGGCTTATCGTGGTCGATGGTGGCAGACGATGGGTTCGGAAGCGGTTTTTCTCCAAAGATCAAAGACAGTCAGATGCACAACTAAAGTGCGTGGTAGACCCTATGGACGAATCCACACTTTCGGCTCATTTAGTGGCCCAGCGTGGGGATGCAACCAGTGAACCACTGTTCAAGGTCACCATCAGGAAGTGGCGAACAATTGGTCATAGTGGGGAAGCTACATAAAGGCTGAATTAATTTTCAAACAGTATCGTCTGCTTTTAAAATCGGTTCTAGTTTATTCCATTCTCAACTCTCTCAATCAACCAACCATTAAAATATCTGTATACATATTTATATACTTATCTATGCATGCATGAATATAATTACTTGCTTCCAAATATTGTTGTAATAGGCCATAAATTTTAGTTATTAAAAAATGCGGATGTGTTGATGCCCTTGAATTTCATTTAATTCAACTATATTAATCTTTTATACAGGTTCTGATAAAAATAGATGAGAATGCAGCTAAAAATCTCTATTTGTATACACAATTAATTCAGAACAGCATTCTTTTTTCTAAAAATAGAAGAAATATTTGTCATGTTTCTCACGGTTGTTTCATAATCTTTAATTGACTCATGCCGGATAATCCGGAATTTAGGAAATTCGGAATTTTATTCCCGTTGAATGGTTTTATCGTAATGTTGTAATTTTTAATGCTTACTGTCCTTGCTACATAATTTATTTCCATAATCCTAATCTTATTCAGAATTAGATACGGATTTATTTGTTAATGGCATATCTTGGTAGATCAGATTCATAGTGGCATAATTGTGATATAATCTTATAATCTTACTGCATTTTCGGTACAATTGTCCATGACAAAAGTTGTTAATAATATAAGCTTTTATTTAAGTCATCTTAAATTGCTTCACTTTGGGTAAACTTTGACCAAGTGCCTAAACAGGCGGGTTATTATATATATATATATATATATATGTGTGTGTGTGTGTGTGTGTGTGTGTGTGTGTGTGTGTGTGTGTAAGGAAAATTCTCATGGGTTTTCAAAACTTAAATCAAGGTTAAAAATTCCCACGTCATTTTCCATATCCTTTTTAACCCCTAACCTAAATTGACCACTGGGGCTACAGGTTACGCTCTCAGAGAAAGGGCCTGGTCAATCATAAACCTACATGGCCCTAGCGGACAATTTAGGAAATTTCCAAATAAAAAGGAGATGCACGCTAGCGGAGACAGATTTTGCTAGAGATATTTTACCACAGATGTTGACCCAAGTGTTACGTGTCTTATACATAGAACTTCATGCTAGCTGACCCTTCAGTTTGTCCTGTCCCTATGATGAAGTGGGAACCCGCCCTTCAACTTGATCTTAGTTATCTTAATAAAGGTCTTTAGCTGAAACAGTATCATTTTTATGGCCATGACTACAACCCCCCATCGAGAAGTCCGTCTCATTACATATATATATATATATATATATATATATATATATATATATATATATATATATATATATATATATATATATATATATATATATAATTCTTATGTCCGTGTGTTTGTAATGGAATTCCTCCTAAACGGCTGGACTGATTTTGATGAAGTTTTGTATATGTAATTAAGTTGATTCGAGAATGGTTTAGATTCACAATTGGATCCGACAGAAAATGTTTTTTAATTAAAAAACCAGAATTGCGTGCTTTTTAAAGAACCCCTTCGCTGGCGACGTATCTGTGGCTCAGTGGTCGGCACAATGGGCTTCAGTACGAGAAGTCCCAGGATCAAATCCCCGTACAGGCGATGTGGAAATTTTAATTTAATCTAATTACGTTTGTGAATACTGTACGCATGGTGGCGTCAAATATTTTTAAAATATTTTTTTCCTTGCTTTTCCCTCAAAATGGTGCAATTTGTAATTTATTTAAAAACATTTTACAATTTTTGGATTAAAAGCTGTGTTGTCCGAGCTTTCTTCCAAGCTTTGGAAGAATTATTTGGTTATACATCCCACAGACGACCGAACATACCTGTCCTAGTTAAGTAGGCAGGCAGGTCAAACGCTAGCATAGCGTCACAGCAAGTGGTGTCGTTACAAAAACATTTGTTGATGATTACACACACGTGTGTGTGATACTATGACTGATTTTGTCACTGAACTCTGGCAGAAATATGCTACTCTCATTTGTTTCACATAGGGAAATTCCAGTCCTTGAGTCTGTATAATTTGAAAACATCTATTTTGAAGGTGATTTTCATTATCGTATATTTCAATGACTGACAGTCTTTCTTAACAAGGTTCCTATTATTGACAAAACTTTTTTATTTTCCTCCTTTTTTGAATTCTGAATTCCCAAATCGCATATATGCCAGCGCGCTTGCATCCAATCTCAATCCAATCTAATTGACCATCCTGTTTCCTAGGAAACAAAATCGCTGTATTTTCCCCCTATTCCTTTCACTTTTTAACGGTATTAAAATCTATCCGCAGAATAATGAATTAGCCTTGTGTAACGCATAATAAATCATTCAGTTTTCAATTTTGCAACACAAAGGTGATATTTGTCCCCTAAACATCTCTCTTGTAAGAGTGTCACAGTCGTGGGAACATACAATTCTCACACCCACAAAAAAAAAACATGAAGGACTTTTTTACGTGTGAGAAAAACGGTGGAAACAAAAAACAAGAGAACAATAAAATTGCGATTCTCTCTTAAATATATTTATACCTAATTTTTTGTTTGCGTTAATGTGAATTCTCTCAGTATAAAAACAAAAGGAATATTTTGTGCGAAACAGGAATTTGCTCGCTAATGATTCAAGGTCAGTTAGCGGGAAAGCCGGTGAAAAGTGTTTTGTTTTCATTTGTCTGTATTTGTTTGTTTTTTTCGTTTACTTTCCCTTCTTTATTTGTATGTATATACAGTAGACTCCGCTTAATGTGATCAGTTTGAGACACTGTGATTTTGATAACAATAACCGATTAATAACAATATACAATATGCTAAATTAGATAAAATTTACCCCCCCCCCATTAATTCACACGTACTAAATTTCAAGACAAAATGAAAAAACACACCTTATATTTATGTAATGTATATTATCCTTTAAAACAAGAATTCTGTACATAATTAAAAAAATTGATCAATTTTTGACTGTCTACAATTTTTTCTGAGAAGCTCATTGATAAATTGTTCGTAACCATAACCAACCTTTCATAACGATTTAAAATTTCGATCTTTTGTTTTAACGTTAAATCATTTCGCTTTCTGGCTTCCCTGTCGACAAGCTGCATGTAAGCTAGCAAGGCATAAAAAGTGCATACGCTGCTTCTCAGTTTCGATAAGAATGTGTAGCCTTCTGCTTATCTGACAACCATTGACCACCAGCAGGGTGTGCGTATTTCTGAAAAATTTCACGTACGTGTAATTCGCCACGCCTTTGTTCATTCCCAATTTCACTAGGTGGAAGAAGAGAATTCTCGGAAATTTAAACAACAACGAAGGGTAAAAAAAAATGAGTTTTTTCTGAATACATTGTGAATATTCCTTTGCCAGTTAAAAAGAGGTTCGAAAACTGATAACATTAACGGATGCAACGATCCCATACAGCTATAATTTTAACATACAAATGAATAGAGAAAATCGGGACCAAGCGATTTCGATAATAATAAGCTATTGACAGAGATCACATTAAGCGGAGTCCACTGTAATAGAAGAAACTGAATAATGTCATATCAGCTCACATGGTCTCTACTGTGAAAAAACTGGCAAATATGTCAGGAGAGACAGGAAAATGAAAGGAATTGACAATGTGTCAAGAAAATCAACCTCATATAATTTTTTTTAAATTTATCCTCTCTAAAATGGTTCTCTAAGCTGATTTTTTTTATTCGGTAAACTTTATTTAATAATTAAAATGAAAAAATACTCAAAAGAAATATATATATGAAAAAATTTAAATTTAAATATTGATATTTTCCTCCCACAACTTCCAGTTATGTTATATTATCAATATTAATTTCTAAAAGAAAAGGCATCATAAGAATATAATTTATATTATTCTACTTTATTTTTTTTAACTTTGAATAGCTTGCGTCTTTTAAAATTTTCTTAAAAGTTAAGAGTAGCTCTTTGCTATTCTGCAATACATAACACAACCCACATAAAATCCGCTAATGTGATTTATTTTAAGATTTTTATTAAATCATTGTCAGATTTTCTCATTCATGTATGTCAAAATTATCGCTTTATGGATCGTTACATCGGTTTATGGATCTTTTTCGAACCTCATTTTAACTTGGAAAAGGAATATTCACAAGAAATCAAAAGGAACCCAATCTTTTCTTTCTCGCTGTTGTTGAATTTCCAACCTCCTCTACCTATGTTGGAATGCAAAAATATTACACGTTCCGATAATTTTTCAGAAATACGCACACCTTGCTGGTGCAATGGAGATAGAAAGGAAATTCTTATCGAACTGAGAAGGAATTCACATTTTATTTTGTCGCTTACATGCACAGTCGATATGGAACAGAAAGCGAAATGATTTAACATTAAAAGAAAAGATCGAAATTTCAAATTATCAGGTTTTTTTATGATTACGAACAATTTACGAATGAATTTCTCAGAAAAAATTGTAGACAGTCAACAATTGATCAATTTTTTTACTATATACAATTCTTAATTTTTAAAGATATATACAATACATAAATATAAAGTGTGTGTTTTTCATTTTTGTTTTAAAATTTAGTACGAATAAATTAAGGAGGGTAAATTTATTTATTTTTGCATATCCTTTATTGTTATCTATCGTTATTGTTATCAAAATTACGGTTTCCCACACTGATCACATTAACAGTCCACTTATGTGTATGCGTAATTTTTTCTAAGATTTTTTTAAATATAATATATCAGAAAATGTACTCAAGAAATAGTACTAATGCGCAAGCGCTGAATATATCTCTTTTTCGCCAAATAACTTGGCTGACTCTCTCCGACACCAAGCTTGTTCTACGCTTGAGTATTTGGAATTTCGCAACCTGGTACCCTGGGATTCGAACCTAGTGCATTGAGCCTAAATTTATTTCGATAGTTAGTGTGAGAAAGATATCTAAAACCTTATCTTGTTTTGGAACAATAAATAAAAATTTACCATACCTTGCCATCGAGAAAACAAAATGATTAAATATCATTTAATCATAAACAGGTGATCATAAATTTCTCATTCTTATTTAAGTATAGAGCAATTTGTCGCAACGTCACGAATTACTATAATGCCCTTCCCATTCATTTTCAGGTTTACAACAGCCAATAGACAAACAATAAACTGCCTTTCGGTTTGAAACTAAAGCCAGAATTGTCATTAAATTGAGATTTGCCCTACTACGTGAAATCGCCTTATAGTTGATATATTTTCAAAAGGCGGTTCAAGATCATGCTTTCTTGTTTCCCCCATCATCAGTTACTATGGTAGCGACTAGCAATCAGGCTAAGGTGCATTTGTTTTCAGCACTTCAGTTGAGGTTCTAAAGAATTTACGAAATTATCGAAACAGTTCATCAGTAAACCATAAATTTTTAAATACATAATAAAATGATACAAAATATTATAAAACCTATTTCGATTCTTATAAAACAATAAAATATATAATACAGCAGAATTTTGGAGAAGAAACTTTATTATTATCCATGTAACTTTATTTATAATATAGTTTGTAACGCATACTAGCGTGGGACACCCCCCCCCGCTTTACTGGGATAGGTGTATTCGGTCATCTCTGAGGATGCATTAAATTACCTCCGAAACTTTTAGGGCAACAAACAACATTTATTTACAACATTGATGAAAAATTAAAACATAAACAAAAATAATATAGTTCTGAGTCTCGGAGCCTGTCGTAGCCATATTAGATAAAGAGATTAAGCTCCGCCCACTTTTTTCTGTGAAATTCGAGTGGTAGTGTGCCTGGATCTGAATTACGATTCTGATCGGGTTTTTCGATGCTTTTTCTGTCTTTTTCTATTATTTAACTCTCATTTACGCATATTTAATCGCATTTATTCATTTTTAAACTTATTTAATCGCATTTTACTTACATTTAGCCACTATTATTATATTAATTTTTAGCCTTTTTTTATTAATCAACTTTAATTATTTATTTCATTTATCATTTAACAATTACTTATTATTTTTAATGTAACTGGCATCTTTAACATTGTATTTCTCGTTATTAACTGATATCTTTTATTACTATTCATCTTTATTACTGGAGATATGCAATTCAGTGCCAGGTACTCCGACAACATACCATCAAATGGAGAACGGCAAGCATTCCATATCCGAATAAAACCGACGTAATGTTTCTCTCACATCAAACAGAGAGATGTCTGCAGGTCGCAGGCTCTATGTCGACTCCTCGAACTCCACTGCCGCAGATTCTCCCTTCTTAGGGGGGGGGGCAGCTTCTGGATAGCCTTCCCGATAAGGGAAAATCCTCCTTTTCAGATGCCCTGCAAAAACAAACAAGCGACACATCCAAAAAACCTTATCAGCCCCCCCCCCTTAGCCGGCCTGCTCCTATTTCCCCAAGGAATGCGAGGTAGGGGACGATTTTGCAGATATCGTGAAGGGCACACATACGCAAAACACGTGTCATGGGTGCAAATTCCTTACATAGTTATAAACATTCAATTTAAATTGAAAATACTTCAAAACTGCATTCTTTAGAATGAATAAATAATCAATAAATCATTTACCTATAATAAATTCAAAAAGACATGCAAATTTGTAGAAAAATAGACAGAATTTTTTTAAAAATAGTTATTATAATTAGGTAAATGTTTAATTATCTGAAAGATTTTTTTTCTTCTATAAATAATACAACTATGTATGCGCAGAAAAAAAAATAGAATTATCTATTCAGTAGAATTTTTTAAATCTTACGGTTAGGGGTATAACATGAAATTTTACATTATTCTGTTATTTTATTAAAAGGGATAAATTTTTGATTTTATAAAAGGCCAAGCAGGTCTGAAATAACTCGTAAGTTTTTGTATAATTTTGTGAAGCAGTCAAAGATTACATTTTCATCATTGAAAAACACTCATTTAAAATTTATGACTCCTCTTAGAGTTGGAAAAGAAACAGTCGATTCAATCCTCACCGTTGTTACCACAGTAACACTTCGTAATCGGGGAAAAATCAGTGACCTTGAACCACCTATTGAAAATACAACGATAATTATAGGATTGGCGTTAAATTAGAAAATATTGATAAGCTGGTTGCAGTAACAAAGTGACTGAAAATATATCGAACCGAAATGAATTTTAATAATATAATTTAATAATATTTTATTTCGGTTCGGTTCTGGTTTCCGTTCCACTCAAAATAACGTTTTTTTTTTTTTTTTTTTTTTTTCCCAAGGTTTTCGGTTTTCGATTCAGCTCCGATTTAAAGCCCTGATTTCAACTGTATTAAAAGTTACTCATCTTTAATAATAGGTTAAATTTCACTGCAAAGATTGATTACCGGGAGATAAGTAAATGGTCAGCTTAAGGGAAGTGTATCAAGTTAAAATTTGTTTCATGTGTCAAGAGCACTTACAAGGTCAGGTCTCTCTCGTATAGATCATTTTTAATAAGTTAGCATGTCACTCTATCGGTTCCGCCATTACATTGTTATAGATATAAATGCTTCCTCCGCCCCCTCATTAGAGAGTCTCGCTTTGCTGAACATGATCTTTTTTGGACTAGCCGTCATTGGCTACTCGTTCGTCTCCAGTTGCATAGGAACGTGGATACCGGCTCTAAAGGGTGAGGGGCTTGTAAAAAATTACCAGTTTTAAATTAAATCTTTTTTTCCTGGTTGTACCATTAAACTATTTTACATAAACTTTACGATTCTATTTTATCCAGACTGAAGAATGATTGTGAAGCAACTAGTTTTATTATAATAATAAAGGTATGTATTAAGTACTACTACTATAGAAAATCAAACTATCAGATTAACAGGAAACGGCGAAGCTCTTACACACTTAGTACTACCCAGGAGGGCACGTATAGCTACGGAGCGTGTAACACTACCTCCCAAAGATATACAGGGTGTCCCAAAACGACCGCATAAACTCTGCACAGCTAGATTCCTCGTTAGGAGTACATATAAACTACCCAAAAAATATTTCTTGTACGATCTATAGTTTACGAGAAAAATACGAAAAACAAAGTAAGACGTCACTTACGGTAGAAGAAAAAACACTTTATTGAACATACCAACAGCAGTATATGCACTGGTATACTCCCTAACATTTCGTAAGGCATTTCCATTACATTGGCCGCACATCAGGTACGTGTCGCAGTAGTCACGAACGGAATACATGGCCACCATACGAAGATTACCAGTACCTGCAAGATACAACCTTTTATTTACCAGTTCAACTGCGGCTTAACGTCAAACCATGGCGGAAGCGCATGCATGACGCGATATGCGCGGTGAACGTTTTAAACCTTATCGTCTGGAAAGGTATGAAAATATTGTTGTTGATACGTCCGATATAGTGTTTTTTTTCTTGCACCAACAGTGACGTCATACTTTGTTTTTCGTATTTTTCTCTTATTCTATGGATCATACAGGAACGCTTCTTGGGGCAGTTTTATGTACTCCTAAAGAGGAATCTATCTGTACAGAGTTTATGCGGTCGTTTTAGGACACCTTGTGTAAAGAGAGTATTAAGGGATATACTATAAGATAATATGTTTCTCTGTTCCCAGAGCTATTGGAGTGGATTTTTAGAATCAGGACTGGTCAAGACATGCCGAGGAATCATCTTTTTCGGCTTCACTTAGTAGATTCCCCTCATTACATCTTTTGCACCTCTGCTCTCATAACGGGAAAGCATGTTTTGACTTGTCCGGCTGTGAGGAGTGATTTTACTTTATCATTTAAACCCCCACATTCTATATCAGTTTCTTTTATTTATTCGACTGTCAGGCATTACATGCTCGAGACAAGTCTCGGCGAGCGTAATTTTAAAACAATATATGGAAAAAATATAATTTTCAATGTACGTTAAACTGGTTAATTAGAAAAGGTATTTTACTCTTTTTATCCACAAAATACTGTTTACCAATATACATTTTGCCCTCTTTGTTAATAAATTAAAGTAAAAAAATCTCAAATTTGTAGAAGGACGAGACTCATTTATTCCAAAAGGCGTTGTGAAATAATTAGTCCATTTTTAGGAACCATTTTTATTTCGTTCGCTATGTTCCTCAACACAGTACAAAATCAACAACATATACAACTCACACACTGAGAGAGATCACTGGCACTATAGAAAACAAAATAGATGGATCTCTTAGCGCCACCTATCATAAAAGGAGAGGTGAATAATTGTACCCGCTACAAATTTCATTTTAATATTTTATAAATAGGAAACGTGGGACAACAAGTGTAAAGTCCACGCTGAGTACAACCAGACCTCTTACACAATTTTGCCAAATTTGTTCAAAAAAATCGATTTTTAAAAAAAATTTATAAGAAAGTACCGTCTACATAAATGTATCTTAAAACCATAGTGTCTGGCAAATTTATTGAGTTTTTAAGTATATAAAATATTGAAATTCTGAACCTGGTTGCAGCCGACATATATTCATTACAGCAAGGTTTAATGGTAAAAGGTTCAAATATGAAAAGAATGCAGTATCAAAATACAACCTAAATAAAACAATAATGGTAATATGTTAATTATATTTCTATCTCCTATTGCTGTTTTCTTTGAATAACACATACATTTGATGATGTTGCCACATTCACAAACGAAAATTGTGAATTACGTGAATTCACGTCAGCGTCGGTTTGGTTTCGTTTGGACCGCTACACTCTACTGCTTTGCTACGAGGGGGCTAATTTTCGACGTTAAGCCGATTTCGAACAGCTATGAATGTTCAAAAGGCCTTAAACCCGTGAACTCTAGAACCAAAGAGCAATGCCCTACCCATTCGGCTATTGCTCATCCAACTCTAGTTATTGAATGAAGACATGCATGAGAATTCACGTCAGCGGCTACTAGAAATAAAATTTGAAAGGATGTGAATTCATGTCAGCGGTCGAGAATGCATTAAATTAGAGACTATGCCGAAATATTCCGTCCAATTCTTATCGCTTTTCAGCTGTCATGCTCATGAATTGTCATGCACAGTAACATGGTTTTACTTTTTTTATAGTGAGGTATGAAATGTCTTTATATATCAAAACCCCGCATGACTATTATATTACTTTATCTTTGATTTATTTGCATAAAAGAAAGTAAGAAGCTACCAGTTACGCAAATAAAATGAAAATCACAAATATACAAAAAGATGTTAAAATATTCTTACAAATATCAGAAAAACTTTAATATTTTCAATCAGTATAAAAAATATAAATGTGCATTCTTTTCTAAACAAGGAGTCATTATATTAACTTTGTTCAAATCACTTTTTTAAATTTTAATTTCAGTTTTTATTTATGCTGCTTGCAAATAGGTGGCGATACTAGTTTAAAACCTCTGCAATTACGATTTAAAGTATTATGAACAACTTTTTGCTTTTACCAAAGTGATTTTTTTTCTTCAATCTAGTTTTTTAGGATTGAATATTGTATTTCAATGTAAACCTATGTGCAAAATTTCAAATCTTTAGCTAGTTAGGAAAGTAGTTAAAATGGATTTCAAAATTTAAACTAACACAAGTAAAGTTAAATAAAAGCGATTTTAACCCCTCAACGTGCACGCTCGAATTAACTCGAGCGCACTAAACTGGCCAAACTGTGTACACTCGGGATAATTCGATCGGCGTTGTACTTTATGTTGCTATAATTTTTCACACTCGAATGCAATCGAGAATTGAAAATAACAATCTGAAAGCAAAAAAACAATCGTTTTATTGATATTTATCATTTACATGGGATTTTTTTTGACAGACTTTTTCAGAAAAACTGTGCATTGAGGGGTTAAAAAAGTCTATTACATGCCTCACCAATAACACTGAACTCTTCAACCATACATACATCATGATGGGACGTCGTTTATCTGATTATTTAACAAATTGACGTCTTGCTTTATCTTTATTCGATAAAGTGATGAGATAAAAGCGCCTGCTCATTAAGGCGTCTCAGTTTACCGAACGCGATCTTTTGGACAAGCTATCTTTCTGTCAGGCTAGTTTACAAATTGAAAAGGTAGAAGGTACATCTCGTCCACACGAAAGACTTCCTCTCCCCAACTCCAAAACGGTCAGTGGATAACGAGATCTCGTCCATTTCACGTCGATATATTAGATTTTCGAGTGTACCTTCTGGACGGCCTTTTGCGCAAGGCAAACAGAGCATGAGGGATGATCTCGGAAGCTGCAGTTTTTCCCATACCAAGATCAAAAGGTGACCCTCTTTTTAATTGTTCTTGCCCATGGATGTGCAGAGCCTAAGGTGCGTTTATCTCATTAGAAGACACCTTCTCAAACGTATCAAGAGGGATTTGTTGCTCTTTAGACTCCGTTACAAAGAGAAAAGATCTAATTCAAGGTGAAGTCTACCAATTGCTTCATACGAGGTGCAAAATTCAACTTCATGTCAGATCTTCCAGTATTGCTAGTTTAATTATTTTCATTGATTAACTATTATTTATTGTTTTTCTTAAACTTTATTTTTAACTGTATAGTTATTTTTTTTATAACCTACAAATTATCATCGATTGTATGGAAAACTTTTTTAACTCTGACACACACAAAATGAATAAATGCCTTTTTCTGTGGATTGAATGTTCGGCTAGGCAAGTGCAAAAACTAACGATTCCAAGCATTTGTTTTACTCCTTTGCATTTCAAAATAGGAATAAAAACCTGGTTACTCAGCTCAATTAGGATGGATAGGCATCCAGTTTCTACAATATTCCAGAGCAGTGATTCTCAAGCTTTTATCCCATGGAACCCTTTTCTTATCACATGCATTGCAACGGAACCCTTAAATAAATATCACTAAAGGAAAAACTAAGGGTCTAAAAATGTAGATAGTACTTACATCAGCTGACATGGAAGCAAGAATGTTTTAATGAAATTATACAATTAGGAGGATGCATTGATGAATGGTTCACCATGCTTCTGCTGCTGTACTGTCAAATGCGGTTTGAATGATTCATTGTCAGATCACTTTTAGTCCCTTATTGTTCCATTTCTGGCATATTTGTTAATACTAGTATTAATCCTACGTAAAGGATTAGAGAAGAATTAGAGAACGAATTTACGTATTTTACTTTAAAATTTCGATGGTGTTTAAAAATTTCTTACCTACAGGGTTTTTACAGAACCCTAAGATTCCGCGGAACACACTTCTAGATAGAGGCTAGGAGAAACCCTATTCTAAAGCTTAGGTTCCAAACGAGGAAGGCATTGCTGTTGAGTGAGAGTTGAAGTCCTTCATGGGGGTGGAGAAAGGTTCAGAGGCAAATTAGTAGGGGGCGTTAGGGTATTCAAAAGAAGCGGCCATTAAGTATAATATCTCTAAAAATATACATATCTGCAAGGAATTTGAACACAGGACTGGATTTTGCAGCTGGGCACTCCTCATATATCTGGGAGTCGACCCCTTGACCCCTCCACTCGGAGTTCTTTGGGGAATATGAGCAAGCCGGCTATGGGGCTCATAAAGTCTTCGGATTGAAGGTTTGAAGGATTGAAGAAGGGTGCATGTGGTTTTCCGAAAGACCGCCGACAGAAAGAGAATGATTTTCGATGTTGAGGATTCCTTTTTAGTAAGAATCGGGTTTCCAGCAACTGACTGCCGAAGAAAGGGGAGAAGAGGGAATCTACCGGCAGTTAAGGGGAGAGAACAGTCCACCGAAAGCCTGCTACCCGATCACATCTCTCGTTGGAAGGAGTCTTTTCGTTTACGGAACAAGAAGACACAAAGCCTGACTTTAATTTGTGGAGGCCACTCATCCACCTGATCATGGTTGCTGATAAATCAGGCTCCGGGATATCGAAATATGATTTGTCTTACATTTAGTTCTATACTGTCTTATAAATACATTTTTCTGTTATCCATTTCACTGTGAAAGGTGTAGTTTTTATACATCCCAGTGACAACCAAACCATACCTGCTCGAGTAAAATAGGCGGGCAGGTCACAAGCTTGTTTTATACATTCTCCATATCATCAAGGATGCTAACAATATCATAATAAAAAATCAGTAAACAAATTGAATAATATTATATTTACCATAAGAAATACGATTATTTTAATTATAAATTTCGTGAATTCTACAATGGAATGCCATTTGGCCAACCTTGCTTTGAAGTATAGAAATTATAACTGTACTTTCTTTTTTCGCACTTAGTTGAACGTGGACTCAGTGCATTGTAGTTGACTGCTTAAGAAAAAGCTTGGAGATTTATGAATGATGTCAACGAAATTGAAACCTTACATTAACAAGTCGTTAAAACTCCATTAGACTTAATCATTGTTTAACTATATTTGATGGTTGTTTTAGTTAATTTCTACTTCGGGATTCTTAATATATATAGGCTTATAAAATCTATTAATATATTATGCAACAGTATTGTATTATTTGGTAGGAATAGAGCTGACTCTTTCATTGTATATACCACGGTTCTTTGACAACAACCTTTCACATACATACCCACCCTCAGGTATTGAACTAACTGGGTTGAACTGTTTGAAACTCGGTTCAAACTGCTATATCAATCCAAAAAATGGTCACATTGATCTTTTGGTACTTGGAGAAACTAAGAACATTACCTTATCCACCAATTAAATACTTTATTCCTCTCAGTTTCAGGATTTGGCTCTGTTTATGCAACCAATCTTGTAATAGGGATATAACAAAATTTCTTAAATAAATCTCTGTGGGTGTGTAACAGTCTTACATCTTTAATTAGGCTCGCTGTATACCCTTGGGCAAATTAAAAGCATTTGGTCCCGGTCTCATTAGCCCTCGAGCAACAAAATAGGCCGTATCACTTCAAACCAAACCAAACCAAACTAGAATACCATTTTAAGTATACGAAATGATCTTTCATTTCCGTATAAGTAAGCGAGAGGGATAAACACAGTATTTCATTGTGTAAAGTGTTAAACTTTAAGATGATATTCTGTTTGATACACAAGCCCATATCACGTTCCTTTGTCCTTTTATCCCCCTGTAATAATTCACTTCTAAATTGGGTGACCCCTTTCGCTTAACAGAAAAGAGGGGTGTGTTCTTGGGCATGGCTGGCACTCGGTCACCACGTGGGAAAAAAACGTTCCATCGTAACTCACGTCCGAACAATGCCGATGCCCGCAACCTTTTGTTTTTGAGGCGCCAAAAAACAATGAACAACCCCAAAAATACGATACGGAGGGAGTTGATGAAAATAAAGCTAAACAAAAACACGAGCTGGAACAATAAAACATTTCTCACGATCACGGTGTGTGTTCACGGCACTGACACAATGCACCCCCACATATGCCGGGAAGAGGTGAACGCGCGTGAAAACGTGAAGATCACTGGGTAAACGGGTACTTGCATTTTTTTTTCCCGTGGATCTGCAAAAATGTGCCAAGGTTGGCGCGTAATGTTGAGCACGCTGTTTATTTTTTGTTTTGCTTTGTTTAGGTTTTTTGAAGTCTTTTCCTTCGTTTACTGCCGTTTTAGGTATTAACTTCCTGATAGAGTAGACCTCGAATTTTGAAAGAAGTGTGGAAATAAATTTCTGTTGTGGAAACAGTTTAAATTTTTCCGAGACCAGGTTCGTATCCAATTTTGATAGAAGTGTGGAAGTGAATGCCTGTTGTAGAGATTGTAAATTTTTTCAAGATTAAGTTCTTATCCAATTTTGATAGAAGTGTGGAAGTGACTGTCTGTTGTGGAGACAGTGTAAAGTTTTCCAGGACCAAGTTCTTATCCAATTTTGATAGAAGTGTGGAAGTGAATGCCTGTTGTAGAGAGAGTAAATTTTTCCAAGGCCAAGTTCTTATTCAAGTTTGATAGAAGAGTGGAAGTGACTGCCTTTTGTGGAGACTGTAAATTTTTCCAATACCAAGTTCTATCCAATTTTTAAAGAAGTGTGGAATAGTTTTTTGGAGTGTTACGGTCCACTTTTTGAAATACGCGGGCTAATGAGACATGGACCTACTGCTTAAAGCCGATTCCAAACAGCTGCAAACATTTATGCCACAGTGGGATTCGAACCCACGAACTCTGGTTCCGAAGGCTAGCGCCCCAACCATTCGGCCATCGTTCGGCTAGAAGTGTGGAAGTGAATGCCTGTTGTAGAGAGATTGTAATTTATTTCCTGGACTAAGTTCGTATCCAATTTTGTAAGAAGTGTGCAAGTGAATGCCTGTTGTAGAGAGAGTGTAAATTTTTCCAGGACCAAGTTCGTATCTAATTTTGAGAGAAGTGTGGAAGTGAATGCCTGTTGTAGAGAGAGTGTAAATTTTTCCAGGGCCTAGTTCGCATCCAATTTTGATAGAAGTGTGGAAGTGACTGCTTGTTGTGGAGACTGTAAATTTTTCAAATACCAAGTTCGTATCTAATTTTGAAAGAAGTGTAGAAGTGAATGCCTGTTGTGGAGACAGTGTAAATTTTTCCAAGACCAAGTTCGTATCCAAATTTGATAAAAGTGTGAAAGTGACTGACTATTGTGGAAACAGTGTAAATTTTTCCGGGACGAAGTTCGTATCCAATTTTAATAGAAGTGTGGAAATGAATGCCTGTTGTAGAGAGAGTGTAAATTTTTCCAGGACCAAGTTCGTATCCAAATTTGAGAAATGTGTTGAAGAGAATGTCTGTTGTGTCTATTGCAAATTTTTCTAGGACCAGGTCGTACTCAATTTTGGGTGAGTTTAGAAATTAATGCTTTTTGGGGGGAGGGAACACTGCAAATCCTTCCAGGATGAAGTTCGTAATGGTTATCTATGAATAAATATACAGTAGATCTCGACTAACCCTTTCTGAATCTATTGTAAGTATACTTAGCATCCATCAGGTAAATCTTATCATAGGCGGTTAACAAATTGACTTATTCATTAGTATGTTAAATATTCATGGTAAGCTATTTCACCCTTTTTCATATGTGTGTATCTATTAATAATTCGAAGATTCCTAAACTATCATAGAAAATATTATAATTTCAATCATCTATGAATAAAAATTATAATATATAATTCATTTTATGATTACGTTATTTACAAAATATATTTTTAAAATATAAAAACTTTAAAAAATTAAAAGTCCTAATCTTACTTTTTAATAGCTCCTGAAAGGATGGTGAGCATACATACCAACAAACAAAAAAAAATGTGGTTAAATATCAAATTTAGTTTCTTTGTCAAGCTCAATGATTTTCGTTTCTTATGGGATCTCCATCGCAGAACTAGTTTAATATATCATTGTTAGAAGTAAATGGCCCGTTAAAGGATTAACTGGGATTGTCGGGAAATGCCTCTTCCCCGATAAGCAAATATTCCTCATAATCATATTTAGACAAATCTTGATGATTGTTTTTAAATGATATAAAATGTAAAATTGTTATCTTAACTTTTCAGTTCCAAATGTTCTTACACATCCTTAGTCGTAAAAAAATTATTTCGACTTTACAACGGTTACAACATTTTCTCTTTGTTTTGTATACTATATATTGAAATAGAAGTGATATATTTCACCTTAACTCTTCTCTATAACAATTGTGCCAAGGATATTCCAAATGTTCCTTTGTCTTGACGTTAAAAATTATTGAACTTCCTTTAACATAAGATTAAATGGTTTCTTTGAGGAGGCTAGAGGAAAAAAGTACTACTAACATCAGTCCCTTTATTGAAATAAATGTTAAGAAACACATTGTGTGACGAAAAGTCATGTTCAGTTTAAGTAAATGTTCATAGATGCAACCTTGCACCACAGGACTCTTGCGCTTGGGGAATACATCACCTTTAAATCTTCAAACATTCGAATTTTATATTTTTTTATTTTAAAATTTTTGAACATTTCTGAATCGTTTAAAATAAACCTCATTGAAATATTCGAATTAGAACCTGTAAAACTATACAATCTTTCCAATCAATATCATAGATTTTAATAAAATTGTAAAAACAATTAATGCATTTTACTGAAAAGTGTGTTTTTCATCTCGAGCACAATCTAAATAAAAACTATTGTACATATTCATTCTAAACGTTCACAGTAAGCACATCATAGGCATACGATGAAACTCCACCAGCTTTTATCGTTGTTGTTGATTTTATTTAGCATTTATAGTATTTGAAAAGTAATTTTTAAACATTATTGTAGCTTTTTTGAAAATTCCATCCCCTGGTGTAATATTCCCTATATAATAATAGCCGAAATTATCTGTCCGTCTGTCCTCGAATTTATGAAGCGGTAAGACCTGGAATGGATAGAGGCATCCATTGTATTCTTGATGAATTAGGATTAGCAAAATTCAAATCGAGTTTAAAAACATTCGAAATCCACCCCTTTCCCCGTTTTCGATCATTTAATACCATTATTTCAAGTCCTATTTTCCACTGTTAAGAACTGGCGATGATTAAATTCATTAATTTATCACATTATAAGTAGATGAAAGTAACATTTTTTCTAGCATTCTGACGTTATTCCTTTAACCATCTTATTCAATCATTTCTTATTTTAAATGATTTAAATATTGTCTGCATTAATTTCATACGTTTTATCACTAAATTTAGATATTACGTAAATAATTTTCTTTTATATTTGGCTTAAATAATAGATTAGGTACATATGGGATAATTTTAAATCTAATCATCGATTATTTTTTGCTGCAATGAAAATTTTATCACCGAAACTAACAACAAATTCTTTTCATTAAAGACTAGGAGTCTATTTCACTATTGTCTAAGTTATATATCTTTGAAAATTAAGAAGCTTGTTCGACTGTGTGTTTGTTTTTATGCATAATCACACGGTTTGCAATCGATTCGCTAAATTTTGGACCTGATTCATATATACCGCCAAATAATCACTGTCAATATTAAAACCTCTGCTGTCCATCCTATCACGTAATGTGACAAGATAAATTCAGGTTGGCAACTAACATACGACCAGTAAAGATAAACAAATTATTGAGCTTGTACCAGATAATTCTGAACCAAAAAAACCCATTTTTTTACTGGTCCCATAAAGTATATTACAATTCTGGAAAATTAAAAATTTTAATGATCCCGTTATATAATGGGCTATTTGCTAGTTTCAGATACTCTTTTGAATATTAAAGAAGGTGGAGAATGATACCTAATAATTGTTGTTTACAAAAAAGGAAAAATTGTTCATGAAACTCACTTTTAGTTTTAAGGCAACGCACGGTATTGAAAAAAAATTTCAAATTTTTGAAACAAGCTCTCACTTTCACTTTCTATAAAAAGTTCTTATTTTTTAGAAACAGCAAAACTAATTAAATAAGAATAGAAAAAAAAGCTGAAAATCCCATAAATTTATGATAATTATTAAAAAAAGTATGATAAAGCAAATTATAAGAAAAAATGTTATATTTAAATTGCCTTAAAGTTGGTGTGTCATTAAAACAGCAGAGTAAGTGGTTGTAATTGTATAGATTTATTAATAACCTCGCTTTACTTTTTTGTATACGATATAGACATAGAGAAAATATTATATCGGTAAAATTGGTAGCCGAAATTGTAAAAGCATCTGGTAATCAGTTTACTTTCAATCAGTTTACTTTCTACACTACTGAAATGTTAATTGAAATACCTTTGAGACGTATCAGGGATATAAAGAATGAGTTGCATGAGTCGCGGTAACTCAGTTTACAAAGGCGTCGATCTTATAACCAAAATTCTGTGAGTTCGAGGCTCAAGCTGGACAAAGATCCACCAGGTTCATTAACGACGTGTGGGGCAGGTAAAATAAATTCGTGGTTGCAGTGTCTTCCAAGCCCAAACGATACTTCCGGAGGTAGCAGGTCAGATCATCTTCTTGGTCCCTACTTCGAAATTACGAGGGTAATGTTACTCTCGTCTGTACTATTCCTTAAGTTACACGTGCTCCCCTGTTGATTCTAAATCAGTTTCAGTTCGCAACCGTGTTTGGTATGAAGATATCTGGTTGTTTTGTCAGCTGCATTACAAAAAAAGGGACGCAAAGAGTAGATAGACAAAATTTTCAGTGCAGATGCTGCTTTACGACCGAGTTCCATTCCGTACAAGTCTCGAGATAATTAGGTTCAACTATATTACCTATATATGTGTAAGATTGGGGAGGTAGAGAGATATGTGTCTGTGTGTATAGGTGTGTACAAGGGAATGTTTTGTATATCTCCATACAGGACCGGTTCTGCGATATTTGACATCTGCTTTCAAAATGCAATTTGGCAACTCCCTACCATTATGGATTTTCAATAGATTCATAACTAATCCCACCACTTATAACCTTACTATTATGTTTATATTAGTGCCCCCTATAAATATGTAAGGATAAAAGTATTTTAAAAAAATTATACATCATATATTAATTTTAATATTAGATAATTGTAAAATTTTTACATAATTCCTTTATAATTATTAACAATGCTATATAAAGCTATAGAGGAACTGTACAATGTAGTACCAAAATTATACATTAAAGGTTACATTTTATCTCCTATGCCACACTTGCTCCTCGGGTAGTGCTAACTGAGTAACAGCTCCTATGAATATTATGTCCTATTACAGATCTGTTTATATTTTTTAGTCGGTGTTTCTGAATTTTTTTAGAAATAATTCATTTTAAAATTCTATAATATAGGGTTTCTCTGAGTGTGTAGCCAACGATGGCCGAATGGTTAGGGCACTGACCTTCGGAACCAGAGTTCGTGGGTTCGAATCCCACTATGGCATGGATGTTCGTAGCCGTTGAAAATTGGCTTTAAACAGTAGGTTCCGGTCTCACTGTCCCTCGTGTTGCAAAAAGTAGACCGTAGTGCTCCCAACCAACCTGAGTGTGTTCCGTGAAACCTTAATAGGGTTCCGCAACGACCCTCCAGGGGTGTCTCAAGAAATTTTTTGAAACGCTATCGAAATTTTAAAGAAAATCTGTAACTTCATTCCGTATTTATTATAATTAATAGTCGAATGAGGGTCGATGGCATGGATGTTCATAGCCGTTCGGAATCGGCTTTAAGCAGTAGGTTCCGGTCTCCTTCACTCTCGCGAAGCAAAACAGCACACCGTAGCACTCGAAATCAAGAGTAAATTTATTAATAGTAACTAATACGCCAGAAGTATTACAATAGGGAACAAATAAACGATGTGACAATGAGTCATTTTAAAACTAGACGAGGCAGTAGAATATAAGTAGGAAAAAATAACCATCAATGTATCATTTTACTTGTATCATATCACATAAAAATTTACTTCTACGTCACGTTTTATAAGCATTATCTGAATTTTAATACTGCTTTTTATTGTTTACTATATATGTTCATACATAATCACTGATAAATAGTAAGCTCTAAGTTTCTACTTAAGTGATATTTATTTAGGATTTCCGCTGCTATATATGTAGTAAAAATAGGGTTGAGAACCATGGCTTACTATGTCACAAATACATGTCTTTTTAAATAACAAAATTATTCTTTAAAAACTAACTCAAGTTTATAATAAAAATTATTCCCACACGTGAAAAGACAGAAAGAAAACTAAAGCAATTTTCTCACTAAATATTTTTTAAATCCACTGTTTGTAAAATAATCTTCGATTAAGATATTTTAACATTATTTCTTCCATCGGCCTCTCTACACTTAAAACCTCCTGCGTGCCTCTGCACACCTGCTAACCAGCGCCATATTATCGGCGGAGCACGTGCGCAGGGCCCACTGATTTGAGGGGCCCAAAGACTTTTAGATCTAGAGGTAATTTTGAAACAAATTTTGTAGACTTAAAAATTTCACTTTTTTATTCTACATACAAATTATGTAAGCTAAAATTTTGTAAGTTTTTCATTATTTCACCCGCAAGTATAAATACCCACACATTTGTCAGTCATGGGTTTGCACTTAAAGACTAAAGGGAAGAATGCAAGTCATTTTGCAAATGAAATCCACCAACCAGATGGCTAGATTTGAGAACTTTTTTTTTTTTTCAAAAATGTTAGCAATCGCAAAATTGAGCTTTCTGATTGGTGGATTCCGTTTGTGAAATGTTTGGAATATGACCTGCATAATAGCATATCTTTTCAACCCCTTGGTCAAATAAAACAGTGCTGGTTGCATTATGCAAATCTTTCAACTATACATTAATAAAATGTAATAATAATCTACAACGGCCCAAAACATATTCTCTGCCCTGGGCCCAAAATCTAGATAATCGGGCCCTGCTGCTAACCCCGGCCCTGTCTCCATATATTCTGTGGTCTTTTTCAGTTGCATATGAAAGCAAAGATCACATGACCTTCAAAGAATGATCTGGGATCATAATGGTACATTACAGAAACCAAAAAGCGGAACCAAGCGAAGAAACAAACAAAAACACAAAAATCAGCCCGGTCGAAAAAGAAAAGTTTTTTTAATACCATCAACAATGAATTTCGAATCTTCTACATTAGCAGAAATGTAATAATAATCTACAACGGCCCAAAACATTTTCTCTGTCCTGGGCCCAAAATCTAGATAATCGGGCCCTGCTATTACCCCCAGCCCTATCTCCATACATTCTGCAAATCCCTTTCTTTTTCAGCTGCATATGAACGCAAAAGACCAGATGACCTTCAAAGAATGATCTGGGATCATAATGGTACATTACAGAAACCAAAAAGCGGAACCAAGCGAAGAAACAAACAAAAACACAAAAATCAACCCGGTCGAAAAAGAAAAGTTTTTTTAATACTCTCAACAATGACTTTCGAATCTTCTACAATAGCAGGTTTCAACGCTGGCCAGCCGCTAACAAAACAGTCAATATTTTTGACACTATAGTTGCATTTTCCGAAATCCGATACCACCGACCGGGCCCGTCAAAATAGCGCCGTCACTAGACCGCGACAGTTACCCCGCCTAAAAAATAAATAAATAAACAAAATTAGAGACTAATCCAATATCCGTTGCCATGGTATCCACCACCAACTGCCCATGGACAATAGAAATATGAATATAAGTAGGATCGTTCTTCTTCCGCATATGACGGAGAGAGATATTGCTAAAAAAATCTTTTTTTTTCCCTCTCTTTTTGCTTGACCGTTTTCAGTTTATTTATTTTTTCATAATAGTATCTCTCTTTTAGCCTTTATCTCGCTACGTAACAAAAAAAAAAGTGAAATGATTCGTGACCGAATTAAAAATGGCGGGCGTTATTCCGGAAACGATTACGATGATAGGGATCTCCCGGAATCGGTGATTTTCCCCTGTTGCCCAAACGCACGATCTTTGTTTTGTTGCTCATATGAGATGCGTTTGCCGCTCTCACTGATGCTGAAGAAGATAGAATTTTGAAGTGGGGTTTTGACCGCGTTTCGGATAAGTGCAGAGCAGCATTCTTGTACCTTTAGTATTGTCTGGAGAATGGTCTGAGAAGACGATTCACGTGTTATGTTTCTGGAAAAGGTTGCATTTTTCTTTTCAAGTGAAAACATTTTTCTTTTGGGGCACAACGTGCCCAGTTTTGGGGGCACAGTGTATCTATCACATTCGGGGTAGAACCACGCGCTCGGTATTCCCTTAGAAATCGAGATTGCACGTGTTGGCACTTTTTATTTCTGTGGGGAAGGGGGGAGGATCTAGCCGCTACGCCAGGAGCATTTCGCCTTAATATATTTTATTATCTTCTGTAACACAGCTCATGCCGAACGATGGCCGAATGGTTAGTGTGCTGGCCTTCGGAACCGGAGTTCGTGGGTTCGAATCCCACTACGGCATAGATGTTCGTAGCCGTTCGGAATCGCTTTAAGCAGTAGGTCCCTGTCTCATTAGCCCTCCTGTTGCAAAAAGTAGACCGTAGAGCTCCAAAACGAAACCAAACAACTTGGCATGCGGGTATACTTCACCACCAACTTGCACTGCAGCGGGCGTTTTTTCGAGAAAGTTTAGTTATTCAAA
>CM063500.1:2067500-2085000 GCA_032207245.1 Pardosa pseudoannulata | reverse complement strand
TTAATACCGATGATAAAATAGTCATTGCAACAAAAAAAAAATATATGATTAAATTTAAAATTAGCACAAATGCACCTAATCTATTATTTAATACAAATATAAAAGAAAATTATTTACGTAACATCAAAATTCAGTGATAAAACGTATGAAAATAATGCAGACGACATTTAAATAATTCAAAATAAGAAATGGTTAGATGAGGTGGTTAAAGGAAAGACGTCATAATGCTAGAAAAAATGTTATCTTTACCTATTTATTATGTGACATATTGAAAAATGTAATCGCCTGTCCTTACCCAGGACAAATACGGATTGAAATATTGGCATCAAATGCTAGAAAAGGGGGGAAAGGGGTATTTCAAACATTGCTACCCGAACTCCTCAAGAATCCAATATGGATGCCTCTATCCATTCCAGGTACAACCGCTTCATAAATTCGAGGGTAGACGGACAGATAACTTAGGCTATTATTATATAAGGGATAAGTTTTTAATGTTTTTTTTCAGTGAATAAAAATAGTTAATATATATATATATATATATATATATATATATATATATATATATATATATATATATATATATATATATATATATATAATATATATATATATATATATATATATATATATATATATATATACATATATATATATGTATATGCATATGTATATATATATGTATATATATGTATATATGTAGATATATATGTGTATATGTATATGTATATATATATATATATGTTATATATATGTATGTATATATATATGTATATATATATGTATATATATATATCTATATATATATATGTATATATATATGTATATATGTATATATATGTATATATATATATATATATGTATATATATATATATATATATATATGTATATATATATATAATATATATATATATATATATATATATATATATATATATATATATATATATATACCTGTCACGTGACTCAAAATTCTTGCCTCAGTTAAGCCATCTGTGTACTACTTGCATTATTTTTTCCAACTGGTGTACCGTGGAACCCTACAGTTAATGTAAGAAAATACATCATTTTGTTTTCAAGATTAAATTTAATGACAATAATAATGCTTAAAGGAGAAAGTAATGAAAAATTTAACGCTTTATATTAGACATTACTAGAGATTTTTTTTATTCTGAAATGGAAAGGGAAATGAAAATACATTTCTTGTCAAGAGCAATAATCGCAAATAAAAAATTGAAATTAAGAAATCCGCATGGAATATCAATTTGGAATGGAAAATTAAAAACTCTACATTAGACATTACTAGAGATTTTTTATTCTGAAATGGAAAAAATACGAAAATATATGTCTTGTCAAGAGCAATAATCGCAAATGAAAAAGGGAAATTAAGAAATCCGCATGGAAATGGAATATCAAATTCTAAGCTGAAAAGACGAAAGTTTTAATTCTCATTCCTTTCTAATCGGAGAGAACTACAGAATTAATAGGATCTTCCATTCAAATCTAATAGTTCCGTCTTGTCGATTGGAGCTAATCATAGATAAAAAGATTTTCATTTCAATTGCAGATAATCTTCAATTAGCTCTAATCAATAGTTGCGAAATGGGACATATTTTAAGAAATCATGACAGTAAATTGTTAAATAATCGTATTTTAGACATATTATGTATGCATATATACATATATCTTTCTCAGTTTTTGCGTAACATAGTCTGTTTTTGCCACAAGCGATGGAGAAAGAGTTATACAGTGGACTCCTCTTAATGTGATCGCGGTTAAGGTTATCAATCGCTTATCGTTATCGAAATACTGTCCCGATTTTCTCTATTCATTTGCATGTTAAAATTATAGCTTTATGTGATCGTTGCGTCGGTTAATGTTATCGGTTTTCGAACCTCATTTTAACTGGCGATGAAATATTCACAATGTATTCAAAAGGAATCCATTCTTTTCTTTTTTTTCGCTGTTATTTGAATTTCTGAGAATTCTCCCTCTTCCACCTAGGGAAATGGGGAATGAAGAAAGGAATGGGAATTTAAACGTTCCTGAAATTTTTCAGAAATTTGCACATCCATGGTGGTCAATGATTGTCAGATAAGCAGAAGGCAAAACATTCTTTTCAGAACTGAGAAGAAGCGTATTCAAATTTTATGCCTTTCTCGCTTACATGCAGCTTGTCGATATGAAAGCCAGAAATCGAAATGATTTAACATTAAAACAAAAGATCGAAATTTTAAATCGTTATGGCAGGTTGATTATGAGTTGGATATTACACATTCCTGGAATTTTTCAGAAATACGCACACCCTGCTGGTGGTTAATGGTTGTCAGATAAGCAGAAGGCAACACATTCTTATTGGAACAGAGAAGGAGCTTATTCACATTTTGTGCCTTCCTCGCTTACATTAGCTTGTCGATATGGAAGCCAGAAATCGAAATGATTTAACGTTAAAATTTTCAGAAATACGCTAACCCTGCTGGTGGTTAATGGTTATCAGATAAGCAGAAGGCAACACATTCTTATCGGAACTGTGAAGAAGCTTATTCACATTTTATGCCTTGCTCGCTTACATGCAGCTTGTCAATATGGAAGCCAGAAAGCGAAATGATTTAACATTAAAACAAAAGATCGAAATTTTAAATCGTTGTGAGAGGTTCATGGAACTAATAAGTCAGATGGAGAATCTCTTGATATTGAGTCACCTCCTAAAAGTGCTGAGAAATGCGTTGAAAGTGTTGAAACGTGGAATACAACATCGCTCCTATGACTTATGATTACGAACATTATGATTACGAACAATTTATCAATGAACTTCTTAGAAAAAATTGTAGATCATCAACAATTAATCATTTTTTTTAGTGAAGTATACTATTTTTATGTTTTAAAGGATAATATAGAGTACATAAATATAAGGTGAGTTTTTTTCATTTCATTTTGAAATTTAGTAAGTGCAAATTAAAGGGGGGGGGGGTTGTAAATTTATCTAATTTTACATATCGTTTATTGTTATCAATAAGTTATTGTTATCAAAATCACGGTGTCCCAAACTGATCACATTAAACGGAATCCACTTTATATAAAAAATATTCTAAATCAATTTTTTTCTACGTAGTAATTTATATTGAATTAAAAATATGCATCTATGCAATTGAGAAACATTTTATGATATAATAAATTTAATAAGAAGTTAATGCTCACATTCTTGTTTCATTCATTTATAATTTTAACATTATCTATTTTATCATTTTATGAAGTATAATTTTAATATGACTGAAAGAAAAGAATGCTTCCTCTCAATCGAAATTTTATAAACCTGTTAAAGGAGTGTCCGAAAATGGTGGTTTGATATCAGAAAACTGTATTATTTCTTCCTTCAATTTAAATATAATATTAAATCTCAGTCTATATTTTCTTCAGTGGCACAATAAAAGAAAATTATGATTGTGTTTGTAATTTTCTCAAGCCATTTTCTTCTCTTAGATCTATATTTACAACTGCGAAATCTATTTTCCATGGTAATAATCTTATTTATGACGGAAATTGAAAAATCGTCTGCAAAGATAAATTATATAGAAGATTGTATTCAACTCAGAATTATATGACGATTATAGATGATTTGAACTAAGCCAATCCAAATACATAAATCGTTTTCCAGAAGATTTTCATCTCAAGGCCCCTCCAGACGATAATATGCCTTGGCGATGACTTCGCAGACTGTTTTTCTCCAAAGATCAAAGGCAGCCAGATGCGCTTCTAAAGTGCGTTGTAGACCCTAGGAACGAATCCATGAGCTCGGCTCTTTTAGTGGCCCAGCTTGTGGATGCAACCCCTGAACCATCGTTCAAGGTCACCATCAGAAAGTAGTGAACAATTGGCCATAGTGTGGAGACTGCATTTATATCAAGGCCCCACCACACTATGATCCACTGCAAGCCATTACCACCGTCTGGAGGGGGTATGGCTTATCGTGGTCAATGGTGGCAGACGATAAAATAGCCTTGTCGGATGACGGCTTATGGAGGCTGTTTTTTCCAAAGATCAAAGGCAGCCAGATGCGCAACTAAACCACGCGCTCGGCCCATTTAGTGGCCCAGCCTGGGGTTGTAACTCATGAACCATCTTTCAAGGTCACCATCAGAAGGTGGTGAACAATTGGCCATAGTGTGGATGCTACATCCAAGGCAGCCAGATGCGCAACTAAAGTGCGCAGCAGACTTTATGGACGATCCACGCTCATTTAGTGGCCCACTATGTGGATGCAACCCGTAAACCATCGTCCAGGATTACCATCTGAAAGTGGTGAACAGTTGTCCATAGTGTGGAGGCTACATCAGATATTTTCTGTTTCTTTAAATTTTGTCCAATAACTCTTTCTGAAATAACTAGACATATTCTCTTTTCTTTTTTAATTTCAATTTAAGCAATATTTTCTCTTGATTTACATAATAATCTTAGTGTGAATGTCCTTTATATAATAAATATTTTTTTCAGTGTAAGTAGTTTGAATTTAATAACTTTTTACTCTATGTTATTCTTATAACTTATTCTTTTAGAATTTTGTTTTAAGAAATGTATTTTTTCATTTTAGGAATTATATTTACTTTTGAATTTACTGACGAAATATGGCTGTTGTGCAATGTTCTTTTGGTATACCTCTGATATCACCTTCACCAAGAGTAAGTTCTCTCTTGTTTTTAATAATTTATTGAATTATACAGTTTTATTTGACTTGTCAAAGAAACTTTTCTATATAAATATAATAAAGGTTCTCATTGGCGTGTTTTCAAATTTTGGCACCATTCTGTTATTTTGGAGAGATTAATTGCAATGTGTAACAAATTTATTTTCCTTTTTTTTCTCAGTTCTAAATTTTATAAATTTAATTACTTTTCGCAATTGTTTATTTTATTTTACTTATTTTTTTCCTATTCTATGTGTTTATGTGACCATTTTGCCGACTTGGCGAGTTTCTGGTCGCTAACGGCAAAATTGTTGCCAATGAGTACTTATGCTGCATTTGTTCTTAATTTTTTATTTATACTTCGCTTTTATGAAATTATTTCATGTTTGGAATACTTGTGTGAAGATAAATTTGTGTCAAGTGTCAAGATAAATTTTGCCATAACGTCCGTCAACTAGCTGAGACGTTACAGAATACAGAATTTACATTAGACGTTATAGAATTTATATTTACATTTAATAACTCTCAGATTAAAGCGTTACCTTTCTAAAATGTTATACTTTAAATTTGCGTTTACGTAACACGAAGATCTACAAAAGAGCTACTATTAAGCATAAAATAAAGAAAATAAAATAAACTTTATTTTTCAAACATGAAATTCCGATATATTTTTAGTACATAATCCGATTGGCAACTTTTTTTACATTTGGAGCATTTTTACATTTATTTCTTGAGATTGTAAGAAATGTAAATAGAGCAAACTCAAAATTTCTGTTCAAATTTATCTATAATTTCTAGATCTACTAATATTCTACTAATAGTGCAAGGATTCATTGCCAAATATCGCCAAATATAATACTTTCATTTCTGTAGTCTATGTTTTCTTTTCTACGTGAAATTCCAGTACAGCTGATAACTGTTGATTTTTGAGAAGATATGATTGTTGATTATTGATAATTATATTATTGATAACTGTCCAGTATACTTGTTATAGTACTGGACATCATTGGCGACTTTTTTTTTTTTTACATTTTGTTTAATTTTCCCTTACTTCTAAAAATTATAAAGAATGTAAATTCAGCAGAACCTAAAATTATCGTGTAAATTTTTCTATGATCTCTAGATCTACATATGTCAGTAGATTGCAAAGATTGATTGCCAAACATCGCCAAATACAACACGTTCATTTCTGTAGTTTATATTTCCGAAGTTTTAGTATAACCTTTACAATAAATATAAATTTCAATTGGAACCCTTAATGAACCAGGACCGAAATCTGTGTGCGAAGTAGCTAGTTCTGCATATATATGTAATAATAAAATTCTAAAACACATTTTTCTTAAATATGGCGACGACTCATTTCCTGGTACCTTAAGTTTAGAATCGCAGCCCCGTTAATTAATTTTTTCGCTTTGTGATGTTCTACCTTCTAGAATAAACTAGAAGTAATTAAAGTAAGGTGATTGGTTACGGGAATGACATCATTCCTTGAGCCACTCCCCTTCTAGAAGTTAATAAGTCCTAGTACACAGATTTCGAGGCTTTTCCTTTGAGAAAGCGATGTAATATATCAAGTATTTTCTGTTTTGTGTTCTTTTTCCCTACGGGGATTTGTGTTTTTTCTGGTGTTCTAAATAGAAGATGTTTGCATGAATCTCGGCTACATCATTCTACAGTATTTTTAAATTTTTGTGGACGCTATATTAAGTTATTTCTTATATATATATATATATATATATATATATATATATATATATATATATATATATATATATATGTGTGTGTGTGTGTGTGTGTGTGTGTGTGTGTGTGTGTGTTTGTGTGTGTATACATATATATTTAATGAATGAATTTTTTATACAAAGAACATCTTAAATACATATAACAGACGCAAAAGATCAATTCTATACAACAAAAATTTAAAGACATTTTTCAGTCATTATATCATGCCAGATTAAAAAATAGAAACAAATATGAAAAAAAAAAAGCGTAAAGTATTAGTGTTAAAAAAGTATGTTCTTAAAAAATAGGGTGCCCCTTGGCGATTTTGATGAAATGAAGCAATACTCACTCCAGACGGTGGTAATGGCTTGCAGTGGACGGTAATATGGTGGGGCCTCAAATATCAGAGGTAGACAGATGCGCAACTAAAGTGCGCAGTATGGACGAATATGAGCTGGGCTCATATAGTGGCCCAGTGGGTGGATGCAACCCGTAAACCATCGTCCAAGGTCACCATTAGGAACTGGTGAACAATTGGCTATAGTGTGAGGCTACATAAGATGTAGCTAAAGCAATAGATTAACCGATTTTGCCCTTATTTTCTCCTTCTCTTCTGCCAATGAATCATATTGCGAGCGGATAAGCAGATAAACACTGTCATTCGAATTCGTTTTGGGTTTTGGAAGTATAGACATTGTACGCGAATGAAATTTTCATCTACCGATATGTAATTACTTCGACTCCTGGAAGACACTCGAGATAATACCAAGTGAATTTTGTGCTCAGTCGCCCGTAGATGTCGCGACCATTGCAGACCCTTTCAATTGTTTAAGTCCTGGAATCAACTTGGGCAGGGCGGTTTCCAGAAATGCCTGTCCACTGTTATATACAAGACAAGGCAGAATTGAGACAATGCCTTTTATAATCCTTCTGTCACTGGTTAATGTTTTACTTTTAGTTTTTCCTTCTCACGTAGTTTTTTATTATTATTGCTTGGTGATTTGGAAATCCAACTGTTATCCTGTGAGGTGTTCTTTAAATTCAGTTGTAGTCTTACGGCTTAAGGTAACTGGGTATCCGTCATATTGGATTACTTAGCTAGCTCATTGTTCACTTATAGAAAAAATATTCCTATTGTGACATAGATGATCGTTTTAAATATATAATATCAACTGATACTCCAGGTCCTACTTTTAAGAAGTCTAGTTCAAAATTTAAAAAACATTGGACCACAAAAAAATTATCTATAAAAGGAAGAAAATGCTCTTACCTTGTAAAAATCAAATACTAGCATATAGCCTGTCATATAAAGAGTTCAGTAAAATTTTTAATTTTCCAGAATTGTAAAGTACCTTATGAAGCAGGTAAAAAAATGGTTTGTTTTTTGGCTGAGAATTATCTGGTACACGTTCAATAATTTGTTTATCTTTCTACTCTTCTAAAGTGTCTCCCGATACTGCGAATGCAATTTAGAATCACGTTGAATTTATTTAGAAAGATAATTCAAAGTTTTCTTAGCTACGTCAAAATAATCCTTGAGTTCTTCTCAATTTTTTTTCCCACAGTAATTAATAGAAGTAAAGGAATGAAACTATCATTTTCACTACACCCTGGAGGTAGATAGAATTTGTTGTTAATACCGGTGATAAAAATTTAATTGCAACAAAAAAAAATCGATGATTCAATTTAAAATTATCACATATGTACCTAATCTATTATTTGGGCCAAATATAAAAGAAAATTATTTACGTAATATCTAAGTACAGTAATAAAACTTACGAAAATAATGCAGACGATATTTAAATAATTAAAAATAAGAAATGATTCAATGAGATGGTTAAAGGAATAGCGTCATAATGCTAGAAAAAAATGTTATTTTTACCTATTTATTATGTGACAAATTGATAAATTTAATCGTCTGCTCTTAACCGGGGAATATAGGGCTTTAAACAATGGCATTAAATGCTCGAAGAGG
This sequence comes from Pardosa pseudoannulata, assembly GCA_032207245.1. NCBI lineage: Eukaryota > Metazoa > Arthropoda > Arachnida > Araneae > Lycosidae > Pardosa > Pardosa pseudoannulata. The sequence goes on along the minus strand of CM063500.1, from coordinate 2,076,624 downwards.
GGGAATGGGTGAATTTCGAACGTTTTAAAGAAAACAGTATTTTTCGCTGTGATATGAAACATATTTATACCAATTTATTTGAGAATTGGATCGATAGTTTAGGAGAAGATAATACTCGCTTTGAATTTTGTTAACCATAACTCATCAACCCTAACTCCAATATGGATGCCTCTGTCTATTCCAGATCCAACCACTTCATAAATTCGAGGACAGACGGACAGATAACTTAGGCTAGTATTATATAGGGGGTATACATTGCTTGGAATCAAAAAGACTCCAACGGTTACTTTCTAGTGTTAATTAAAAACTTGAGTGCATTGCAGTGAATATGGGAGATTAAAGAATGGTATATTTTATAGGAAAAAATGTTATATTTACTTATTTATTATGTGATGAATTGATAAATTTAATCGCCTGCTCTTAACCGGGAAAATAGGCATTAAATGCTAGAAAAGGGAGAAGGAGTAGATTTTGAACGTTGTTAACCCTAACTATCAAGAATCCAATATAGGTGTCTCTATCTATTCCAGGTCCAACCGCTTCATAAATTCGAGGACAGACGGACAGATAACTCAGGCTATTATTATATAGATATTTATTTATTTTTGTATTTAGACACATCTGGACTGCCACACAGCGCAACCAAAAATATTTTTAGTGCGCTTTGGAGCGCACTTTGAGAACCACTGGGTTAAGAAATGAAAGGCACTCAATTCTGAACTGTGAAGACAGTTGTAATGTTTCTACAAGTATACAATGATTACACTTCGGGACACTTAGTGTATCTTTTCCCGAGTTCCTCTTAAGTCCGGAAACTTAATCATATTCATCCTTTCTAAATAATAACTCCAATTTGACGACGATCATTTCCTCCGAGACGCGTCACCCCGTATGTAAAAAAAACGACAATCTGTTCCGTCTGCAGTAACAACAAACAAAAGGAGTCACAGGAAAAAGCCACTTAAAAATAACCCCCTTTTATATAAGGTGAATGACTAAAATGAAAGAATGCCGGCTTCAAACAAACAAAAGACAAACAAAAAATGGTAATATCTTCTTTAACATGCGGGACGCACAACCACACTGTGGAGTAGTCAGATATAGCGAGAACGTTTTTAAAAATCACGTCATGCGCTCGCACCACGTTTATCTCCCGAACCGTTTCGATTATTTAACGGTATTGTTCGAGGTTTTTATTGGATGTTGTTATTACCGCTTCACGTGTAAAGCTTGGTTTAGCATGTTGTTTTTCCTTTCATAGTCCCTAGTTATGTGACTGTAATAAAATCCAAAATAGTATTTATAAATCACGTCACAGAATTAGAAGATTGTAAATATTCACATCTCGTCTTTTTTGCATAATTTTGTATGCGTAATAAAGTCATACATTAGGCGTGGTGTGGTTACTTTATTTTTTTATTTCAGTTATATTACTACTAGCATATTGCCCGTCATATGACTAGATTGATAAAATTTTTAATTTTCCAGAACTGTAAAGTATTCTATGAGGCAGGTAAAAAAAGGTTTGTTTTTTTGGCTGAGAATTATCTGGTACACGCTCAATTATTTGTTTATCTTCATACTTCTCTAAAGTATCCCGATACTGTGAATGAAGTTTAGAATCACGTTGAATTCATTTAGTCAAATCGTGTGAATATGTATAGATAACAAACACACCAACTAACAAACTTCTTACTTTTCAAAGATATATAACTTTAAAGCTAGATATTTATTAGTCCGTGAGATAGACTCCTAGACTTTTATGAAAATAATTTGTTTTTAATACCGGTGATAAAATTTTCATTGCAACAAAAATAATCGATGATTTAATTTATAATGATCACATATGTACCTAATTTATTATTTAGGCCAAATATAAAAGTAAATTATTGACGTAATATCCAAGTTCAGTGATAAAACGTAAGAAAATAATGCAGACTATATTTAAATTATTTAAAATAAGAAATGATTAAATGAGATGGTTAAATGACGTCATAATTGTAGAAACAAATGTTATTTTCATCTATTTATAATGTAACAAATTGATGAATTTTATCTCCTGCTCTTAACCGGGAAAAATATGGCTTAAAATAATGGCATTAAACGCTCGAAAAGGGGGAATGAGGTGGATTTTGAACGTTTTAAAGACTTGCTTTAAATTTTGCTTACCCTAACTCATCTAGAATATAATATGGAAGCCCTATCCATTCAAAGTCCAATTACTTCATAAAGACGGACAGATAAATTAAGCTATTATTATATAGGGGATCAATTATATTACTTTCAATTATATATCTATCATTTTTTTTTTTGAAGCAAATCATGTACTTACCTTATCAGATTTATAAATAGAAAACAATTATCTAAGGACCATTTGATAATAAAAATTGAGAATTTACAAACTTGTGTAACTAAGGAAAGAGGCAAGTGAGGGCATTTGTCCCTTGGTTCATCATAGGGAGGGCACTAAATTAATCTTACGAAATTTTAGAATAAGAAGTTTTCATTTCTTAAATGCACTTAAAATAAAATTAAAAACCATTTGCATACGCGTCCATTAATATAAAGCTATCTTTTTCCTGTTTTTTTTTTTTTTCTTGTGTGTGTGTGTCATTTTGAAGCACAAAGCTCGAACTATATTATCACTACGCTCATGAATCGGGACTGCAGAGAATAGAGTATAGATGTACATAATAGTTTATGGATTATGCTTTTAATCGTGTTTCACAAATGAAACTATCCTGAATGCTGAAAAATCTATTAGGAGGAGAGAAAGAAAAGGTTGGCAAAGAAAGTTTGCAAATTGAGTAACAGAACGTTTTATTCTGTTGCACATTATATTTCTAAGTGTTGCAGCCTGACCATCCACAAGAACGGTCACTATACATTAGTCTTGTATTACATGAGCGTGTGTACAAAGAGCATTCTCGCTGCGGCTATGTGATTTGGTTTAGTTTGGAGCACTACGGTGTACTTTTTTTACAACATGAAGACTGATGAGACCGGGAACTACTGCATGAAGCCGTGTACTACCTGTAACCAGCCTCCCACTTGAAGTCGGGTGTAGGACGTTGAATTGCTGGTTCGATCTGACAGTCCGGAAAAAATGCATTATGCAGGGTCCATTCCGATCATATAATTTAAAATAACAAAATAAAATGTAGTCAATCTAGACAAATAAGTACAACCAATGCAATATCCGACAGTGCGGGGGATACTTCGCAGAAGTCCTACCCAGGTTAAACTGATTTTTTTCAGTGTACGAAATACTACTAGGCTAATTCAATCCTGAGATTTTAACAAAATTTCAGAAAACGGATTGTATAATATTTAAACAGTTTTAATTATATTTTACATTGCTCTTGATTTTCTTTTGATTTTATTGTGATATATATACACTCTCTCCAAGTTTTCGCCTTTTGGTTCCGAGAATCAAGTCTCGAATCCGAGGTAGCTCAGTCGTCAAAGGCAACGATCTCGTAACTGAGAGGTTGCGGGTTCGGAACCCGAGCCAGTTTAAGATCTACCGTGTTCGTTAAAGGTGACTGGGGCTCGTAAAATAGGTTCGTGGTCACAATATCCTACATGTTCTCTCAATCTAATACCTCTAGGGGTGACAGGCCAAATCTATGGGTCTTCTGCTTAAAAATTACGAAGACCCACTTGAACAAAGTCATTCTTTCCCCTTAACGGTGCTCATTAAAACGAAAGTCGCACGCCTTCGCCTTAAATCGAGTAGCCAGCCTTCTCACTCGTGCTTAGTTTGTCCGAGTGGCGTGAGAAACAACAACAACAACAACAGCTCTTGAATCAATCTGCAGCTACGTTTGTTGGTAGCCCTTCAGAATCGGCTTTAAGTAGTAAAAATTCCATTCTAATTAACCCCCATATTACGAAAACAAATGACTGTAGCACTTTATATCAAAAACGAAAATCTTAGTACATAAAATGGATATCATGAATAAATTTATCTTAAGGCGAGAAATTACAAAACTATCTATCCAGGATACACTACTTTACAATGGCTGAAGCACTTTACCAAAATACAAATATGCCTGAATCGGCATATTTGCCTTGAAATAAGTCGCAGCTGCAAGTAAGGGATTACAATCTATCTTTTAACCCATCTGACTGTTGTGGCTAAATAGCAACGTGACTAAACGGAAATAAACAGCCGAAATCCTAAGTAGAGAGACATTTTTAACACTTTATCGAAATCGACAATCTAATAACTTTATTTCGTATCAACCTCAGAGAAAAAAAGAATCGGGCGTTGCCATCTCTGAATTATAATTGAGAATAAATAAATTTAAAAAATGGAAAAGTAGTTGCACAGTGACGGATGATATTCGTGCGATTTCTTTCCAGCTGTCACAACATAAGAATGATCTACTTATGCGGATCAAAAGAGATTAAGATTTAAAAAGAAGTATTCTGTCATAGACATTTTTTTTATTTTTTTAAATCGGAAAATGTCATAAAGAATCAATATCATTCGTATTAAAATGAGATTAAGAACTGTATACAAATGAGATTAAGAAAATTTTTTCATGAAATTTGAGTTTTTAAATTCTACTCTGTCAGTCATTTCTTTTTTCCATTAGTAGTCCATTATATATCTTATCATATTCTTTTATGAAATTTAAGATCCAAAATCTCTGTATACTTGAAGCGTTAAAACAATAACTATCTAAATCAGGGATGGGCAAACTACGGCCTGTGGGCCAACTCCGGCCCGCCGGAAGGTTTTATCCGGCCCGCGAATAGAATTTTAAGTTGCCGGTCCGAGGCAAATGAAAAGAAATATATATTTATACATTATATATCCATCTTCTTTTCTACTTTGCTGAAATATTATGTCCCAAATTTATTATCTCACGCCCAGAAGATCAGCGGTATATTTGCTTCTTATATATGAACAAGTGTTTTGAACTTTGAACCTTAGAAAGAATAATTTCAGAAGTAGACTGACAGATGAGCATTTAGCATCTTTCCTTAAAATCAGTACATCTCACTTCGAACCTCAGTACAAGGAACTTTTAAAAATGAAATCGTAATTTCACTCATCTCATTAACGTTTTTAAACCTTTACTTGTATATTGTTTTTAAATTTTTAGAAAAATTTATCTTGGTCGTCCAAACTTATTTTCTTTCGATTTTTGGCCCGCGGCCGAAAAAGGTTGTCCATCCATGATCTAAATACTAAAACATACATATAACTACAAATCAAAATATGTCTGTTTGACTTGTTTCCAAGTTAATCGTTGGACCTCAAGACGCTGACGGCCGCCTTTATGAAAAGGAACTTTGTCAGTTCTTTTAATTTTTCAGTGGTTATCATTTTTGGGGAAAAAATTAAACAGCATATTTTTATTAAAGCGTGGGTTGGTTAATTTATATCTCTATGGTATAAACCAGGAGTTCTCAACCTTTTTTGAACCACCAGGGCCTGATTTCCGATAGGGCAAACGGGGCAAGCGCCCGGGCTCACAGTCAAAAGGAGCCCCTAAATTAACTGCCATTTCAAGTTAAAAAAATAGGATGCGTGTGTCAAAAACTCACTTTAAATTATCGACAATTTCTTCTTTTAGTTTTTGACTTATTCAGTATCATTAAACAGCTTGTTCACAAATGTAAGTGCTGGCAAAAAACGTAGAACACGCAGCTACATTCTGTTTTAGGCAGGAAAATTCCTCGGGTAAGGACTTACAAAATTCTAATATACGCTTTATCTTCCAGGAATTTTTTTTGTAACTTTTTTTTTATAATTTTACTAATTTCATAATTTTTTATTTTATTCTAAACTAATCTTATTTTACTAACTGCATTGGTGAGTCAACTTTAAAGGCTCTGCGGACCATAGTTTTAAGCATCTCTACATATAACAACCACTTCGTAGCCACCACCTGTGTACAGCAGAGTGAGGGAGGCCCCGGATGAATGGGTTTGCCCTGGGCCCCCATTTCTGTAAGTCGTACCCTGTGGACCTCCCCACTATTCACAAGGAAATAAAATTACATCAAATCCTCTTCCATAAAGTTAATTATACCATATGTTAAATTTTTGTTGCGTATTATCTTCCTTTGTCGGTTTTATTGAAAATTTAAACTTTGAAACGTTAAAATATTTTCAAACGCAATTTTCATCAAAAATATTTCTTTTTTTTTTATTTTTTTCACGTCAAACTTACACGGAAAATAAACTCCGTCGCTTTTGTCGTTTTCATCCAAAATTTTAATTTTAACAAAGCATTTTTCGAAAACGCAATTTTCATCAAAAATATTTTTATTTTGTTTCTCTCCCTTCAAACTTACACGGAAAGTAAACTCAGTCGTCTTTGTCGTTTTCATTGAAAATTTTAATTTTAACAAAGTATTTTTCAAACGCAATTTTCATCAAAAATATTTTTATTTTGTTTCTCTCCCGGCAAACTTACACAGAAAGTAAACTTCGTCGCTTTTGTCGCTTTCATCGAAAATTAAAATTTTGACAAAATATTTTTCAAACGCAATTTTCATCAAAAATATTTCTTTCTCTTTTTTTTTTTTTTAATTTCTCTCACGTCAAACTTACACGAAAAGTAAACTCCATCGCTTTTGTCATTTCATCGAAAATTTAAAGTTTGACAAAATATTTTCAAACGTAATTTTCATCAAAAATATTTCTTTTTTTAATTTCTCTTACGGCAAACTTATACGGAAAGTAAGCTCCGCCGCTTTTGTCGTCTTTATCGAAAATTTTAAATTTTGCCAAAATATTTTTCAAACGCAATTTTCATCAAAAATATTTCTTTTTTTAATTTCTCTTTAGGCAAACTTATACGGAAAGTAAACTCCGTCGCTTTTGTCGTTTTTATGGAAAGTTTAAATTTTGACAAAATATTTTTCAAACGCAATTTTCATCAAAAATATTTTTATTTTATTTCTCTTATGGCAAACATACGCGAAAATTAAACTCTACCACCTATGAAAGGTTTCATTGAAAATTTAAACTTTGCAACGACAAAATATTTTTCAAACGCAATTTTCATCAAAAATATTTCTATTTTATTTCTCTATGAACAAACTTATACGGAAAGTAAACTCTGTTGCTTTTGTCATTTTCATCAAAAATTTTGACAAAATATTTTTCTAACGCAATTTTTATCAAAAATATTTTATTTTATTTCTCTTATGGTAAACATACGCAAAAATTAAACTCCATCACCTATGATGGTTTCATTGAAAATTTATGATAAATGATTATTGAACACAAACCTCCAAATTATTAAATAAAATTGTAACAATTCCTATTCCATGACCTCTCTTCCCCCACCATTTTCAACAACAATGCTAAAAAAGCTTCTCTTATTTTACTGTCTGTGTAACTCCACAACCTTAGATAGAGATCTGCCCGTCAACCAATCACGACAATCCCCTAACCATCCGGTTTTCATGCTCTAGGACTCCGAGCTATTATTTCACGAAGTTGTTTATTATTTTTTTGTCATTGATGCTCTGGGATGCTATCTTGTGCCGTAATACATTTTTCCATCCGTTATTTTTTTATTCTCAACAACGTCGTACCCAGAATTCAGTGCGGGTCTCCCGCGCATTTGAGGGTTATGTGCGATTAGATAAACATAAAATCCCCCAAATAGAATATTATATTTTTATTCCGGGAATTTATAAGTTGTGTTGAAGTAAATCTGCATTATAAATCCATTTGTGGTGAATTTATTTTTATTTATTTATTCATTTCGACTTAATCGTCGTTCAACGTTTAGCCTTAACAGTGAGGTTGATGATTTTTTCGACAATAGTGGACTTGACCTGAAGGGTGGATAATCCCGTTTATCGCTTCGTAATAATTCTTTTTATAGTTGTTCCGTAGAGAAAAAAACGTCAGATTTGCGCAAACCCGTCGTTACGCTATCATTTTCTGGGTATAATGATAGAGTGGGAGAATGCATTACAAAAGAACGTGGAATTTTTAATACGCGTAAAATATTTGTTTAAGGTCACGTGTCGGAGATCTTACAGTGTTCAACTTAAAGGTTTAGCTACTTTTCAGGCATAAAGCCTTCATTATAAGACCATTTAGTCCAGGCATGCTCAACCCGCGGTCCATGGGCCGCATGCGGCCTATTTAAAAACTTTTTGCGGCCCAATTGAAGTTTTCAATTGTTTATACAGTTTTAGTCTCTTTGACTATATATAGTTGAAACATAGAACTTTAGTTGTTAATGTTTGCAATAATAAATATCACATATAAGGCGATTTCACGCAGTAGGGCAAATTCTCCAATTATGACAATTCTGGCTTTAGTTCCAAACGGAAGGGCAGTTTATTGTTTGGCTATTGGCTGTTGTAAACATGAAAATGAATGGGAAGGGCATTATAGTAGTTCGTGACGTTGCGACAAATTGCCTTATTATGTACTTTAAGACTTGATAATAACCAACGTAAACCTGGTCTTTGAGTACGGTTGGACAGGTTACGTTGAAATTTGAGTGTTCTAGAATATTCTGTCAATCGGCCATTACTTATACAACGAGCTGACTCGCGTTACGTGCACGTGCTCTGTCCGACCAGTCAGTGGAAGTTGTATGGAAAGAAAGTTATAAATTATATTTATGGCTATTGTGAAGTTACCATTAATTGTAAAGGAATAATTAAGGTATTGTTTATTTAGAAAACGCAAGTTACCGATGCGTTTGAAATTCTAACCTCCAAAATGTTTAATTTGATGTATAAAACACTACAGTAGTGATATAAGTAAACTTTCGTATGATAGTACTTTCCGTACCATACTTTCGTATGGCTTCTAAATTTATGTTTTTTAACAGATATAACAATGAAACTGAATGAACTAAATCAGAAGTTACGAGGTGAAAATAAATTAATGAAAACAAATGAAAAAATGCACATTATGAATAAAGTCGAACGATGGCCGATTGGTTAGGGTGCTGGCCTTCGGTACCGGAGTTTGTGGGTTTGAATCCCACTGTGGCATAAATGTTTGTAGCCGTTCGGAATCGGTGTAAGCTGTAGGTCCCAGTCTCATTAGCCCTCCTGTTTCAAAAAGTAAACCATAGCACTCTAAACCAAACCACATTTTGAATATTGCACGATAATAAAATATT
>CM063500.1:2047500-2062500 GCA_032207245.1 Pardosa pseudoannulata | reverse complement strand
CTCTCTGAAAGTTACTAAACATTAATTGTAACTTTTCTCAAACAATAAAATTTTTTGATGAAATTAAAAATATTACGTAAAATAAGAATATTAGAGAAAATATTTTAAGAGAGACATCATTATGATTTATCAAGGAATTAATAGAATTCGAATAACAATTTTTTTTTTTTTAATTCAGGATAACTTTCTTCGTTCATATGTCACATGTACATGTTATAATTTTACATCAAGCAACTGAGATATCCCTTCCATAGCGATAAATCTGTTATATTAAAAATGAAAAAAGTTTAGCGCTTTGTTCCGTTTAATTTGAGAAAAAAATAGAGAAAAAATGATTTTAAACTTCCATTTGTTAAAATAAGTTTCTATAAATATTGTAATATACAACAAAAACTTTGAGATATTGAAGATACAATTTTCAAATTCTACATGTATATGGAGAAGAATTAAAATTAAAAGACTATTCAAAATATTAAAGACTAGAATATTTATAAATATTGAAATATAGTTGAAATAAGTATGTGTGTGCGCGTTCGCGCTCGACTATTTCTAATACTCACTAATAAAGAAAAATGTAGGTCCTAAAAAATTAAGTGGAGGGCTATATTTATTTAAGTAAAGAAAATAATAAATACAACACACATTTGCAAATAAAAAAAAGATTTATTTTGTTTACAATTATATATACAAATTACATGCAAATTCTGATTTTTTTTTTTATTTCTAAAATTTCAGTTCGCACTGAAAAGAACCATACTGGCTTTTTTTTTAAATTTGTCTCTTATACTGAAAACATCCTTAATTTTTTCATTTCCTTTTCGTGCGTCTATTTCTAGGACTAGTTTTGATTCTATTCATACAAGAGAAGCTTCTTTCGAAAAATTTCTCCGGGAAAGAAAGGATTCCTGATTCTCGAATATTTTTGGGTCCGTGATATCCAAAATTAGTCAAAGTTGCATCCCTCCAAAATTGTAAAATTTTTACACTATTTGCATTGGGGTTTTTCAGGTATCACTGATCCTAAATATCGTCCAAGTATTATAAAATTTTTGAGTCCGTTGGTCCTTAAATATTACAGAAGCTGTGTTCCGTTATTATAAATTTGCGTAAAAACTTACTATAGTGCTTAAAGGCTTATCTGTGTATATATATATATATATATATATATATATATATATATATATATATGTGTGTGTGTGTGTGTGTGTGTGTGTGTGTGTGCGTGTGTGTATGGCGTGGACGAGTGATTAAGGCATGGACGACACACTAGATTTCATATATAAAAACTTTATTTGAAATCCTTCTGTCCATAGCTATGCCATTTAGAAATCCTTTGCTCTCATACTTTGCCACCGCAAGCGTGGAGGATGTTATCAGCCCGAGCTCCCGCTCAGAACTGTCTCTTTTGGCGTTGCTACCTAAGCAAAATTCTTATGTCTACTTCCACGTCGGCTTCTTTACTCTGTACTGTTCCGCTCGAGGGTGTGTCTATCTTCCATTACGTTATCGTTAATGAGTTCTAACTACTTTTAATTATAACTCGCTTAATTCTTAACCCCCATTTTTAAACCTGACATATATATATGTATATATATATGTATATGTATATATATATGTATATGTATATATATATGTATATGTATATAGATATATATATATATATATATATATGTATATATATATATATATATGTTATATATATATATATATATATATATATATATGTGTGTGTGTGTGTGTGTGTGTGTATACATATATATATACATATACATATATATATATACATATAAATATATATACATACATATATATGCATGTATACATACATACATATATATATATATATATATACACATATATTATATATATGTATACATATATACAAATATACAATAACAAATAATTACTATAAATATTAAAGACTATTATATATATATATATATATATATATATATATATATATATATATATATATATATATATAAATATATATACATATATATACATATATACATATATACAAATATACAATAACAAATAATTACTATAAATATTAAAGACTTTAATATATAAAGGCTATTATATATATATATATATATATATATATATATATATATATATATATATATATATATATATATATATATATATATATATATATATATATATATATATATATAAAGACACTATTATAACACTGTTATAACACTATTTGAGCTAATTACTTTTATTTATTTATTTACTTATTTTTGATATACTGATCATATTTGGGTTAGCTTGTCTGCTTAGAGTACTTTCTACTTCTTTAAAGTTATATTTAAATAAAAACCCTTTTCTGTTTTTAAAAATACTGTTAAAAATAAACAAATTTGCGCGCTGAATTTCAGTCGTGTCCGATTACGGAAAACCGAGAAACTGATTTTTCCGCACTGCAAAGGTTTCGCTTCATAATAATATCTATCATTTGCAGTTCTTTCGTTGCCTCCCATTTCTTCTTCTTCTTCTAATAGTTTGGGCGTTGGCCCGAACGTTGCTGTCTATCGGGTCGCAGTTTTTGGCCAGACAAATCTTTGACCTTTTCCGCTTCTCATGCGGACACACAGTCGGCATGAAACGAAAATCATCTTGAAATAGGGCATGTCATTCCGCTTTTGCGATGAAACCGGTGACTGAAGCCTTATTGTTCCACCCTCCGACAGAATGAAATGGGTTTGGTTTGGTCACTTGTAGCTCATGAATTCGTTCTGCTTCAAGGGAATTAATAAATTTATCCGCTGTTGAGCGATAAATGGGTCCTAGTTAAGAATCGTTGATGGCGGATTCCTCCCCTCTTCACTTTTTCGCATAGAGAAAGTCTTGCAGTTGTCATAAAGTTCTATTTCGAAGGAAAATAAAAGTTATATCGATGTTTTAGACTTCCATTGGTGTAGCACAGTGGTTGGCAAACTTATTAGCCAAAGAGCCAAATATGAGCATTACAACAATTTTTAAAAAAATTGGGAGCCAAATCTGCCTGTTTAGTAAACTTTTGTTCCATTAAATAAGTAGTACACTAAATGAAACTAAATTTCATACTTAACAAATATTTATCAATGATATTTATTAATGGTAGATAAGACAAAACTGTTCACACTGCAACTGCTGGTCTGTGATCCAATTTGTACCCCTCACTACTTTAGAAATGTATGTGCGCGCAAGCTTGTGGTACCTTTGTATCACAACGGAGTACGCTGAAAACATATGTACAATTTCAGCCGGTAGCTTGTACATGGTTTGTGTTTGCGTTTAAGAAAACTAATAAAATTAAACTCGATGTTCGTTAGGTATTTTTACAAAAATATAAAATTTTAATTACCTATCTATCTTTTAACTTAAACAAAAAAATTTACATGTTCTCGATTTATAGAAGAAGTTTAATTTGTTAAAATAAGATGTAATTTTTTTTTTTACCAAGTTTTTTTTTAAATGAAAATATTATTGCGCCTTCTGTAGATATTTGTGCCAGAGCCGGATTTATAGAGCCGCATGTGGCTCTTTGGACTTAAGGATCCAAAGAGCCACATGCGGTTCTGGAGCCGCACTTTGCCGACCACTGGTGTAGCGGATGAATACTAATTCAGAATCATCCTAGTTGGCATGTCAGCTCAAGGTATGCCAAGGCCTTCTGCGGGAGACTCTTCCATGACAAGATACTCTTTGCCCTTGTCTGCCAAGTCTGTACTACCACTGCTTCAATATCTGATTCAAGTGCATCGATCCAATGAAGTTTATGCATTCTTCTCTTTGGAACGTAAAGGGCTTGGCAGGGATCTATTGAGATTTAAATGAATAACTAAATTTAAGCTCAAAACTCCGGCTCCCGATACAATTCCGCTGCGAAGTGTACCCGCACACAATGTGTTAAGTACACTCGTTACGTATAATTAAAACACATTTGTTTAGGTTTGGTATAATACAGGTGGCTTAATAATGTACAATTTACTGAAGAAAAAAGATAATTAAAAATGTAAAAAGGATGTCAAATAGGATGAAAAAACTTAAAGAGTAAAATAGGAAACATTGCGGATGATATGGGAAAAGGCGAAATAGGACATCACAAGCATGCTGTATGGGTACAAAGGGGATGCCCCTTTACCCGTCCAAAAATGCAAACTTCGACACTTTAAAGTATCAAAGTACCCCAGAGCTGCCAGGGTGATACTTTACTAGGTTGGCAAATTAATTATCATTCAATTAATGTTAAGGAGACATAACAGAATGTTTTTTTTATTTAGAAAGTTAATAATAAAAACAATTTCTTCAGTGGAAAAATGTTAATCATACACCAATCAGTAGTTTTTTTAATAATATTTATTACAATTTTCTTTTAGTAATATATTTTCTTATTATAATAATACTGTTTTCAGATAATAATTAGTTAATTAATGTCAATTTTGAAAAGAATTAATTCATAATAAAAATTTTATTTTATAATTTTCAAAAAATTTTAATTTTAGGGGGGAAATATTTTTACTTAACATTTTACTTTCTGTAAGAAATTCTACCTCTATAATGATATCACATTTCGTAAGCAGGGAAGTGGCAAATTTTACTTCATTTTTTCACTTTATGTTTTTCTTGTCTACCAGGGAAGTACGCAAGGGAGGGTAGGGGATTTAAACCCCCCCTTGAGCTCAGAAAAAATGGCAAAAATAAAAATTTTAGTAGAAATTATGCGGGCTAGTACTTTTTAGAAATATGAACCCCCTTCCCCTTGAAAATTATGAACCTCCCCTTGAAAAAATTATGCGTTCGCCAATGTTGTCTACAATTTAAATTTAATTTATACCCAGTTTTATTAAATTTAATTTCTTATTTACTAGAAAAGCGTAATGACAATCCACAAATGTAAGATTTGAAAAAAAATGTTCTTATTCCTGCTTCGGTTTCTTGTGAGAGCTCAGGATTTAGAAACATTACGATTGCTTAGAGGCTTCATAAGTTTGTCGACGACTGTTCTAGAACAAAAGCACGTGTTATCGGAGACCTCTCGCCGTATTTGGTAATCTCTCACCAAAATGATAAGTTAATGCCGTTTGTTTACTTGGGTTTCCGCTTCGACGGAATGTGGCATTATCTGCAAGCCAAACAGGTTAGTCGACGTTCCGTTCGGCCTCACATTTTCCTAAAATCATTTTATTCGGTGTTAGCTGTCTAACACAACCGAAATAGAGGAAATACCAAACAAACCATTCATATTAAAATGAATATCTATATACCATGGGTGGCCATTCTCCTTAAAAGTCCTAGTGATTTTTCAAAATTTGAAATTTTTTGTGAGCCGCAATTAAATACGCATTTGAAAAGTATGCATAAAAGGTATTAATTTTTTTTTACGGAAATTATATTTATTGTGTATCATTCGGAAAATTTTCATCCTTTAATTTTTCAAGGAAAGTTTTGAATTTTCGATGATTTTTTGCATTCGTACGAATGTAATTTATAATGTGTTACATTGTTTCCATACATCAGGATATTTTAAATATTTTGTAACGAGATGTTCTCGTTGAATTATGCAGTGAATCGGTATGAATTGTGGAATTTGAGAATCATCTCTTAAAAGCCCAATAAGACCGATTTTTTTACCCAGCATTACCAAAGCTCCATCAGTTGTAATATTTTTTAAAAATTATAATAACACAAAAATGAAAAGGGAACTCGGGTACATTTGTCGAAAGCCACAAATAATCCTTCAAAGAGCCGCATGTGGCTCGCAGGTCGCAAGTTGCCCCCCTCCTGGTATATACAATAGTGAACGAGAAATTAATTTTGATGGGTGCAGCTGACAACGTCTTTAAAATTACCTCTTGGTACAATATGCTAAATCAATCTTAGTAATTCCTAGTTCAAACTGTTCAAAAATGGATGTGATTACATGACAAATCTGATGCATGTGGTTCTTTTAATATTTCAGATGAGTTAATTCTCCAGCATGATAAAATACTTAACACATTGTGTGTGGGTACATTTCGCAGCGGAATTGTACCGGGAGCGGGCGTTTTGCGCTTAAATTTAATTATTCAGTTAAATCTCAATAGATCGAAATTATTTCACTTTTTAACCAACTTTTCGTATTTTATATTGAAATATATAAACAAATATATAAATAGACAAATAGATAAATATATACATATATATAAATACAAATATATATAATATATAAATATACATATATAATATCATTTTCGTAAGGATAAATAAAAAGTTAATTTTTAATCTAAATTGATTTTTAATCAACCTTTCCATTCTGTGGTTCCGCATCGACCGATGTAAAAATTAGTTTTTATATGTCTAAATTTTTCAAAATTCTACGTAGTAAACACGAAGCAATCAAGAAGCAATGGACATGTAATGGCGATAATTATATGGTTGATGTTAAATTAGAAAATATTGATAAGTTCGTTAAAATAGCAACAAGATGTATCGTACCGTAATAAACCGATATGTTTCTTGGTTCAGTTCCGGTTTTCGTCCCGGCCAAAAAAATTTTTTTTTCCGGTTTTCGGTTCAGCTTCGGTTAGAAGCCTTGGTTGTAATTGTCAGAAAATGCGCTTTTTATTCAGTAGTACAGTCTGTTCTACAAGAGAGTGTCTCTCATAACTTCATCAATAATTAGAGCTCAGATACCGGCTTAATTGCACGTGTTCTTCACACATTAGAGAAGAACGCTTTATGGTTATATTCTTTATTCGATTTGTTTTGCTGTGTTTAAATCAACAATTCCAAAATGTGTGCCGCGTATGCGAGCCGTTTTGAGGCAGTGTTTCTGTGTAACCAACCAAAAGGACCAACTATGTCTTGTGTAGCTGCAACCCGGTACATGAGAAAGTCGGAGTCATTCGTCAAGAAGTGGGTAGCACGTTATAAAGAGGTACACAATGTTAACGACCTACCGGAATGGGTTAAACGCCGCCCAACGTCAAAATCGAATGATAAAAGTGAATCTTGCATAATTGATAATAATGGGGAGTGGACAACTTATTAGGTGAAATGGATTTCAGTTTAATATGTATACTACACGGTACAAGTGTATTTTTAACTAATCCGTTTGTATAAGATATCAGAGAAATAGACGACATGCTCTTATGGAACAGACTCTATTTAGGAAGAAATTGAGTGGTTTATATTTCCTCCTCTTTTTTTTATGAGGC
Organism: Pardosa pseudoannulata; assembly: GCA_032207245.1. Lineage (NCBI taxonomy): Eukaryota > Metazoa > Arthropoda > Arachnida > Araneae > Lycosidae > Pardosa > Pardosa pseudoannulata. The sequence continues at coordinate 2,055,310 of CM063500.1, read as the reverse complement.
ATCTGAAAATTTACCAACAATCGCGTGACTTCTGCAGACATGAATTACGCCAACTCTTGTCTTTATCAATTCATTATTTGGTCGGGTTTGATTTTTTTTCTTTGTTTATTGTGGTTTTTCCTCACGTGTCAGATCGAAAACTTCCGGCTGTTGGCGTCACTCCACATCTGTAGAGGTTGTTTTCTCACAATGGTGTTACGATTTTCTAGTGCTAGGTTCGAACGATCACAAAATTAGCGGGGTCCCATTATTACACTAGTATGTGGAGATATTATTCTCCAGAGTCCTTTAAAAAAGCTTATCTTAAAACACTCTGGACAATTAACGTTAGGACTCCTTAACGTTAATTGTCCGACGTAGTTTTAAGCAATGCTTTCTTAACATTATGTGCGGGTACATTTCGTAGCGGAATAAGGCGATTTCACGCAGAAGGGCAAATCTCAATTTATGACAACTCTGGCTTTAGTTTCAAACGGAAAGGCAGTTTATTGTTTGTCTATTGGCTGTTGTAAACCTGAAAATGAATGGGAAGGGCATTATAGCAGTTCGTGATGTTGCGACAAATTGCTCTAATGTACCGGGAGCGGGTGTTTTGCGCGTAAATTTAGTTAGTCAGTTAAATCTCAATAAATCGAAAATTATTTCATTTTTTACCAACTTTTCGTATTTTATATAGTAATATATATAAACAATTATATAAATAGAAATATATAAATAACAACCATAAGATTTTTTTAAACAGAAAATATATTTTTAGTGGATAAATTTATAATAGTATCGTAAATATGAAAAATCAAATAGAAATAGCAGTATATAGTTTTAATTTTCTCCCGTTCTGTGGTTCCGCATCGACTGATGTAAAAACTAGTTTTTATTTGTCTAAATTTTTCCAGAATCTATGTAGTAGACAAGAACATTCGGCTTCATTTTCCAGTATATACCGTTATTCTTTACCGAGCATCTAGTTTACTTTTCTTTACACACACATACACGCATATATACATATATATATATATATATATATATATATATATATGTGTGTGTGTGTGTGTGTGTGTGTGTGTGTGTGTGTGTGTGTGTGTGTGTAAGGAAAAGTAAACTAGATCGGGAAACTAAAGTAGGCATTTTGCATAAAACACTAAAGACGGCCCAATAAAATTATCAGGGGTTTTCAAACCTTAATTGCAAAAAATACTTTCATCCCCTTGCTTTCCCCTTTTTAAACCCTAACCTTAATTGACCGCTGGGGTTACAGTTCACTCCCTCAGCGAAGAAGTTTAACCAATTATAACTCTATAGAGCCCTGGCGGTCAATTTAGGAAATTCCCAAATAAAAAGGAGATGCACGCTACCGGAGGCAGATTTTCACACATATTTTGACTGAGATGTTGACTTAGGTGTTAATGGCCTTACTTATAACTTCATGTTAGCTGACCCCTCAGTTTGTCCTATTCTTCTATAATGAAGTGGAAACCCGTCCTTCAACGTTCTGTTAATAAAGGTCTTAACTAAAACGGTGTCATTTTTATGGGTCATGACTACAACCACCTATCACGATGTCCGTCTTACTATATATATATATATATTCACCGATTACTCGTTAGAATAACCACATCTTATTTAATTTGCCCCGGGATTACTGGGGAAGAAAACCTCCTAATTGAAATGTAGTCTTAAAGCCATCAAAGCAAACTAAGTCCGTTGGGAGACTTGACATGTATTGAAGATCAAAACGCATCGGTCTACTGCCATCTGTACACTGCAATAGTTCTAGATAGAATACTCTAAGAATGTACACGTTTGTCCCCAATATCGGGGCACAGTGAGCGAGTCACGTAATTTTATTACCAAGTTAATTAAGACTGTTCAGCAGTTTGGGAAGGAAGAGTGAATTTGTATATTTAAGACAACTGAAAAATATCACTAGTAGTTAGAAAATTAGCATTTAATCCAGCGTTAGTTTAGAGAGATGGGTAAGAAGATCTTGCGTCGGAGAACATTCCTGTACCTGACATTCTATGGCTGGAAAATTAGGTATTATGGAATGAAGAGAAAAAGGAGAATTTTGGATATATACTTTAAGAGTAATAATTTTGATTTATATACGTATATTTCATCACTGTCTGCATTTCCCATCTGTTTTATATGTTGGAATAACTGAATTATGTTTTCTTTATACTAAAGACTTCAGAGCACGAAAAATCCCCATCGTTTGAAAGTCGTTAGTACGTTAAATATCACAAAGAATCACCTAAAAACTTTCATCCAAAGCAATATAACATTCTGTTCCATTTTTAATGGTTGCTATCTCAAACTCTCGTTTTTTTTCATTTATGCCTTAACACGTGTAGTAACCATGGAGATTATAAGTCTACTTTTACTTTGCTTCTACAACTTTCATTTTTTTCTAAGAGGACATATCTTGTTTCATCACTAATAGCAGTTCTCTATTAGTTTGTCCTGTACGAAATGTATAGAAAGTGCTGATAAGCGTCATAAAATTTAATCTCGATTTAACCTCAAATGCCATCTTAGACCCTGTAGTGGAGTAGCATGTCAAATGTATTAACACGTTGTTTGCGGATACATTTCGCAGCGGAATTGTACTGGGAGCGGGCGTTTTGCGCGTAAATTTAGTTATTCAGTTCAGTCTCAATAAATCGAAAATTATTTAATGTTTTAACCAACTTTTCGTATTTTGTATTGAAATATATAAACAAATATATAAATAGAAATACATAAATAACAACCATAAGATTTTTGTAAACAAAAAATATATTTTTAGTGGATAATAGTTAATTTAATTTATAATAGTATCGCAAAAATAAAAAAAATCAAATAGAAATAGTAGTATATAGCTTTAATTTTTTCCCGTTCTGTGGTTCCGTATCGACTGATATGAAAACTAGTTTTTATATGTCTCAATTTTTCCAGAATCTATGTAGTAGACAAGAACATTCGGCTTCGTTTTCCCGTGTTTACCGTTATTTTTGTACCCACAAACAAACCATATTTTTACACTAACCCGTAATAGTACATGACCCGCGCTCAAGTATTAATCGTCAAAAAACGTACTAGTACGTGTCCCGCAAACATTGTGTTAATTCATTGGGGGGTTTTCAGATATTAATGTGAAAATTCTACTGCTCATTTTGATTAGCTATTATAACTTTAGGATTTTCGATTTTTAATCGTTTTCTGTGTATTAATCTTGGAACTCTGCAGCTCAGTTTGATACCATTATTTTTACTAGAGACGAATAAATTTTGCCGAATAAGGAATACTGAAGTACTTTCAACGAATACTGTTCGGTTGAAAATTTAACCGAATATTTCACCTGTTACGAAATACATGATAATAGTTTAAACTGTAAAATTTCTATTAAATGCCAATTTATTACAGAAAACCTGGTCTCTAATTACAAATGGAGAATACAAAATCGCTGTTTTTGATAGGAAGGTCATCGTTGGTGGTGGAAAAAAGTGGTATTTCGCTACGACGTTTTTAACACAATGTGTGCGGGTACATTTCGCAGCGGAATTGTACCGGGAGCGGACGTTTTGCGCGTACATATAGTTATTTAGTTTAAATCTCAATAGAAAATTATTTCATTTTTCAACCAACTTTTCGTATTTTATATTGAAATATATAAACAAATATATAAATAGAAATATGTAAATAACAATCATAAGATTTTTGTAAACAAAAAATATATTTTGTAGTGGATAAATTTATAATAGTATCTTAAATATGAAAAATCAAATAGAAATAGTAGTATATAGTTTTAATTTTTTCAAATTATGTTAGATATAAACATTTTTACATTATAATAAAAATGAAAAGAGCAATCATAAAACTAATAATGTAAAAAGTAGTTTTTATTTGTCTAAAATTTCCAGAATCTATGTAGTAGACAAGAACATTCGGCTTGGTTTTCCTCTATATACCGTTATTTTTGTATCCGCTAGCAAACCATGTTGTTAAACTAACCCCTACTAGTACATGACCCGTGCTGAAGTAACAATCGTCAGAAAACGTGCTAGTACGTATCCTTCATACAATGTGTTAAATCATGGGAGTTTTTTAGATATTAATGTGAAAACTCTACTGCTCATTTTGACTAGCTATTACAGCTTCAGGATTTTCGACTTTTTAATCGTTTTCTATGTATTAATCTTGAAACCCTAGAGTTCAGTTTGAAACCATTATTTTTGCTAGTGACGAATAAATTTTGCAGATAGACGACTACTGAAGCACTTTCAATGATTACTGTTGGGTTGAAAATTTAACCGAATAATTCACCTGATACGGAATACATTATAATAGTTTAAACTGTAAAATTTCTATTAACACATCGTGTGTGAGTATATTTTGCAGCGGAATTGTACTGGGGGCGGGCGTTTTGCGAGTAAATTTAGTTATTCAGTTAAATCTCAATAGATCGAAAATTATTTAATTTTTCAACCAACTTTTCGTATTTTATATTGAAATATATAAACAAATATATATATATATATATATATGTGTGTGTGTGTGTGTGTATATATATATATCTAGGTTCGGTGTCTAGGGGTATCGTTAGACAAATTTGATGACAGACTAAATTAACAATAAGAAGCATTTAATTACGTAACAACACAAATAACACTTAAGCACAAAGACAAATAGTTAGATAACGGTGAAAACGCGGTACAGACAAGACTTCCTACTCGAAGCTTAACTTAGGCAAGACAACCTACTCGGTGTTTCATAAATTGAGGGAGCTCGAGTGCCACGGGTCCTCGACTCGACCTGGTCACTCCTTCTCCACGACTCCGACTCGAATGTCCCTCTGTCGTTCCTTACTTACCCCACTCAGTGATGAGGGCGCGACCTTGCGAGAATGCGCTGCACTAAATTCCCACACACACACACACACACATATATATATATATATATATATATATATATATATATATATATATATATATATATATATATATGAATTTTTCTAGAATCTATGTAGTAAAAAGTACATCGTTTTCCTGTATATACCGTTATTTTGGTACCCACAAACAAACCATCTTGTTACACTAACCAGTACTAGTACGTGTCCCGCGCTCACGTATCAATCGTCAGAATACTTACTACTACGTGACCCGCCCTCAAGTATCAATTGTCAGAAAACGTACTAGTACGTATCCCGCATACAATGTGTTAAATGCCAATTTATTGCAGAAAACTTGGTCTCTAACTAAAAATGAAGAATACAAAGTCGCATGTTTTTGATAGGAAGGTTCTGAGAAACATCGTTGGAGGTGTGAAAAATTTGCATTTAGAGACGACGTATTTAACCCTTAATTTGGCTGAGTCTGGCCGCTACACCGGTTTGGTTTGGTTTGGAGCTCTACGGTCTACTGTTTTGCACACGAGGGCTAATGAGACCAGGACCTACAGCTTAAAGCCGATTCCGAACGGCTACGAACATCCATGCCACAGTGGGATTCGAACCCACGAACCCTGGTACCGACGATCAGCGCCCTAACCAATCGGCCAGCGGCCGCTACACCGGACATGTATATTTATAACTACTATATAACATAATTGTCAGTGTTCGCCACAATGGACATTAATTATCTTAATGGAAAATGTTATATTTTTTTTTGTTTATTTTACAGAGATCCTAATGTCTATAGAGACGTGGAAAAATAACAGAAATTAAAAAATATTTGAAAAAACATCTTGTCAAATTAAGGGTTTAACTCGAAAATTTATAGAACCATTACAGAGCCCAATATAATAAAAAATATAGTTAAAAGAATAAACTGGTATTTTTCGCAGGGATGGATGTGGGAAAATCTGAAGAAACTTTTCATTGGGAAATCTTTGACAAGGCTTGTAAAAGAGGGAAGCTTAAACTTTGTTGGAATAAATTCCATTGAGTCTTATTTTAAAGCAATTCGAGTAAAGATCTGGCACACAAGGGCAAAGCAGGTCCACCTTGGGCTGTCGGTCAGTTATGATATTTATGTATTAATCTCTATCTTAACAATATACATACGCTTCTGAATGTATGTGTTTTCAGCAGGGCGTGTGGTGAGTAACCTTGATCAGGTGCAGGCTAAAGTTTCACGCAGAATCGCCCAACCACTCTTCCTTCTGCTTTGCACACACCAGCGACTTCAGACAGACCGTCGACCCTGAACACAGACGCTAACCCCCCTCTTAATACATACTCTCTTGAACGATGAGATAAAAAGTAGAGCTCGAAACGGCTTCGGGGAGAAATCTTTCCAGAAAATCTGAAAAGTAAATGATTCGCTTATTTCCGTTCCATTTCATCGTTTGTTCAATAAGAATAAAATGACAGTCTTCAATTCGACTTTAAAACAAAGTGGCTCTTATTAACTAAGGAGATTTTGCTTGAAGCCAATAAAAGAAGCCATTTTTTTCTCTTGATTGAACAAGGCTTGTAAAAACGTTATATGAAGATGGAAGAAATTACTTCTTTTTATTATTTTACAACCATGCCAACATCAAATTTCAAACCCGTGGATTTTGGTACCAAAAGGCGATTCTCTACCTATTCAGTTATCGTTTGGTCAATATTTTGGGAGAGGATGGTGGAGGCTAATGTGGCATAGACATTGCCCGTTGTTACCAGTGGTAAATACGTTGATGCAAATTGTATTAACACTCTGATGGCATTCTTGCATAAAACGGGTTATTGTTTTTCCACAGATAGCCAAAATTTTTGGTAAGGCTAAGTCTTAAATTGATTTCGAAGAGTATAATCACTAATTAGATCTATCAATTGCTCTTTCTCACTAATTTGAAGAGTTGAACTGCATATGTTAAAGGAAAATGGATCACGAATCCAACCAAGATCGTTTTCAGGAAAATCCTCGAATCTTCTCGAAAAAATTTTCTTTAACTTTTCAGTGACGGCGCTTCACTCTTTATATGTACACTGTATGGTATGCAGCATGCAGGGATAATGCATTTCATAAAAATTTGGCGACCCCCAAAAAACATCTGGAAACCCCCACAGGGGTCGCGACCCCTAGTTTGGACACCACTGGTTTAAAGGATAAAAGTGAAATTCCGGGTTTTATTTTGTTAATTCCATTTGAAGAATATAACCTGTCCTCTCCCCCCTGTCCTTGGCCATATTAATCACAATAAAGGGGCCGAACGCTGACCGATTAGTTAGGGCGCTGGTCGTCAGTACTGGAGTTCGTGGGTTCGAATCCCACTATGGCATGGATGTTCGTAGCCGTCGGGATCGGATTTAGGTTTCGTTTGGTTTGGTTTGGAGCGCTACGGTCTACTGTTTAAAAGAAAAAAACACGTTATTGAACTGGATATATCAACAACAGTATTTGCATATCTTTCCAGGCGATAATGTTTAAAACGTTCGCCCCGCATATCGCGCCATGGAATAACGTTAAGCCGCCGTTGAACTGGTGTTTAACCCTTTCATGGGCTTTGGGAAGATTACTTACCATCTACATGAACTAACAAAATACACTTGTGCGAAGCGCAAAACCAATTATGATATTTTGGTCTTGCTATTATAACGATGGGAAGAATAATTCCCATTTCAGTTTTCTGCTGTAATCTATTGTTTGATCGATTGAATAGGATTAGTACTTCTGTTCTGAAAGTTTGGAAACGCTGTTTGAGAAATAAAGGGCCCACGAAAGGGTTAAAAGCTACCGGTAATCTTCGCATGGTGGCCACGTATTTCGCTCGTGACTACTACGAGATGTACCTGATGTACGGCCAATGTAATGGAAATGCCTTACGAACTGTTAGGGAGTATGGCCGT
>CM063500.1:1990000-2042500 GCA_032207245.1 Pardosa pseudoannulata | reverse complement strand
TGTGTGTGTGTAATATATCAAAATTAATACCCATACAACATATCTCCAAAATTCTCATTTTTAAATATCTAATTTCCTGGCTATAAAATGTCAGATAAAGGAGTGTTCTCCGACTTAAATTTCTTTACCCATCTTTCAAAACTAACTCTGGACTAACAACTAAATTTCTGTCTACTAACCCCATTTCTCAGGCGAAACGGAATTAATTAGGGGAATATATCTTCTGTAATTAAATTGCAACCCGTGTATTTTCGAGCTAACTTAAATGATCAAAGTTCACTCTTGCATCCCCAAAATGCTACACCGTCTTAAGTCTTACGCCGAACGATGGCCGATTGGTTAGGGTGCTGGCCTTCGGTACCGGAGTTCGTGGGTTCAAATTCCACTTGGGCATGGATGTTCGTAGCTGTTCGGAATCGGCTTTAAGTTGTAGGTTCCGGTCTCATTAGCCCTCGTGCTCCAAAAAACTAGAACGTAGCACTCCAAAACAAACCAAACCGTCTTAAGACTTAGAATAAAATCGCATGGCTCGTTCACTATGGAGCAGAAATCGACAAAAATGTGCATATCCTTGGAATTTTCCATGGAAAGATTTTGCACTTCGACGGTCGTTAAAACGGTGCGTTTTGATCATCAACAACTATGAAGTTACAACTTTTTTTTATGGATTTAAGGCATTTTGACAAGGAGTCTTTTTTATTGCGCAGCAAGCCCGGGCAAATTAAGTAATAGGAGCTAATCTGACATGCAATCGGTGAAGAATATTTTCACTGGTTATGTATACACACACACACACACACACACACACATATATATATATATATATATATATATATATATATATATATATATATATATATATATACACACACATTTCGAAATGCTAAGTAAGTTATATTTCATGTCAAATTACCGATAAGTATTAATATCTAGGTTTTCTGTAAGAAATACACACCACACATTCGTATGAAATACAATAGTTGATTTTTTAAAAGAAAAATGGTTTATGTATTTATTTTTAATGTAATCTGATTCAGTGAAAGGCTATTTATTTTCCCTCTTCGAAAAATACAGAAGGCCATACTTTTTTTTCTCTCTGCATGAATGCATTTATAACGCATCAACAGTATATGAAAATTTACCATGCATGAATGCATTTATAACGCGTCAATAGTATATGAAAATTTCTCAGGCTCCAAAAACTTTCATCATTAACTGCCTCCTATTCATATCTAAACGAAGATGTGCTAGGGTTAACACCGCTTCGGTTGAACTAAAATCGATGAGCAGGGAAATCGGAAAATCTAGTGCCTACCTTGTGTAGCGAAGTACGAGAAAAACGGGTGTTTTGATATTACAGTCGACTCCGCTTAATGTTATCAATCGCTTATTGTTATCGAAATCACTTGGTCCCGATGTTCTCTATTCATTTGTATGTTAAAATTATCGTTTTATGTGATCATTACATAGGTTAATGTTATTAGTTTTCGAACCTTATTTTAACTGGCAAAGGAATATTTACAATGTATAGAGAAAGTGCATGTTTGTAAACAAATACGAGTTCTGACTACAACTCAACTTTTCGTTGACAAAACATTGCTTGTTAATTGTAGCTTATGAGCTTCGATATGTATCACGTATACAATAAAACTAAATTTTATTTAAGGGAAGGGGAAGGGAACTTCGGAAACTGGCCAAGTAATTCAAAACAGATTTTTAGCACTTACAAAATTATATATATTTTTTTAAAAAATTAAACACTTTACACTGTATTGTTATATAAGTTATATTATAAGTATCATATTCAAAGTATAAATACTTTGATTATGTGAACAGGCACATTAAGCTATTACATAAATTAGAATCTAATAAAAAAGTATAAAACCTGATCATTTTAAGGACAAAAATAATTACATTTATAGATACAGTACTTCTCCCAATAGCATAGAGCCGAGCGATGGCCGAATGGTTAGGACACTGACCTTCCGAACCGGAGTTCGTGGGTTCGAGTCCCACTATGGCATGGATGTTCGTAGCCGTTCGGAATCGGCTTTAAGCAGTAGGTCCCGGTCTCATTCGCCCTCGTGTTGCTAAAGTAGACCGTAGTGCTCCCAACTCAACCCAATAGCATAGAAAATACATTAGAAATATGAAAAAAAAACTTAGTAATAATAAAAACATTCTTAGAGCATAATAATTTTATATAATCTATTGCATTACAGTAAGGTTAACGTTTTATTACCATTCTGAAAATATTTGCCGCAAATTCTCAAAGGAAAATTTGAAGTCCAGTCTTGCCTTTTCAAAGCTTTTATCCAAAGCATTTGCTAAGTAGAATCTTTATCAAATTAATAAAATCCAATATTTTCACTTTTTTTGAAAAGCGTAATACAGCCATACGAACAACAGCTTGTTACCATTTTCAGATAATTGACAAAATTAAAAAACAAATAACAATCCGTAGGAAATTCAAATGTTTTGCCAACGAGGAAGTTGAGCTGCAATTTTTGCTGCACCTGATATCATGTGCACATTCTCTATTCAGAAGTAACCCATCCTTTCTTTTCCTTCACTGTTGTTTGAATTTTTGAAACTTCTCCCTCTTCCACCTAGGGAAGCCGAACGATGGCCGATTGGTTAGAGTGCTAACCTTCGGTACCGGAGTTCGGGAGTTCGAATCCCACTTTGTCATGGATGTTCGTAGCCGTTCGAAATCAGTTTTAAGCGGTAGGTCCCGGTCTCATTTGCCCTCGTGTGCAAAGCAGTAGACCCTAGCACTCCAAACTAAACCAAACTTTCCACCTAGGGAAATGGGGAATGAACAAAGGAGTGGGAAATTACACATTCCTAATTTTTTTCAGAAATACGCACACTCTTCTGGTGGTCAGTGGTTGTCAAATAAGCAGAAGGCAACACATTCTTATAGGAACTGTGAAGGAACGTATTCACATTTTATGCCTTGCTCGCTTACATGCAGCTTGTGGATATGAAAGCCACAAAGCGAAATGATTTAACATTAAAACAAAAGGTCGAAATTTAAAATCGTTATGACAGGTTGATTATGATTACGAACAATTTATCTTAGAAAAAATTCTTAGAAAAAATTGTAGACAGCCAACAATTAATCAATCTTTTTAATTATGCATACAATTCCTATGTTTTAAAGGATAATATACATAAATGCAGGATAATATAAGGTGTGTTTTTTCATTTTGTTTTGAAATTTAGTACGTGTGAATTAAATAGGGGGGGTGTAAATTTATCTAATTTTGCATATCGTTTATTGTTATCAATCGGTTATTGTTATCAAAATCACGGTGTCCCAAACTGATCACATTAAACAGAGTCCATTGTATTACTGCCCCAGGATGATAGCATTTTCTTAAATTTTATTGTGCCATTTTCACAGTTAGCTGTTCTTGGTTTCGATCGCTACTGTCTACTTTTTTGCTAAACGAGCGCTAATAAGACCGGGACCTGCTGCTTAATGACAATTCCAAACGGCAATGAACACCCATGCCAGCAGTGGGATTCAAACCTTCAAACTCCCGAGAAGAAGCTCCCATTCGGCCATTGCTCCATATGTGCCCATACCTTCCTAGGAGTCTTAGTGCATGCTTAAAGAGTAATTATTTTGACTAATTGTTAAATACCAATCATAAGATCTAATAGTAATAGAAAAGAAATTGTGTAAAATTTAATTGAGACAATATTGGTGAACTGGCAAATAAGAAAGCTTAAAGAGTGTACTCTATGATGGTGTTCGGTTAGATTATAATATACATTTTAACACATTGTGTGCGGGTACATTTTGACACATTGTGTGTGGGAATTGTACGGGGAACGGGAGTTTTGAGCGTAAATTTAGTCATTCAATTAAATGTCAATTTTTTAAACCAACTTTCGTCTTTTATATTGAAATATATAAAAAATATATAAATAGATAAATAAACAAATATATATACAAATACAAATGTATATATATATATATATATATATATATATATATATATATATATATATATATATATATATATATATATATATATATATATATATATGTGTGTGTGTGTGTGTGTGTGTGTATGTAATATCATTTTCACAAGGATAAATAAAAAGTTAATTTTAAATCTAAATTCTTTTTTTTTTTTTTTTTTTTTTAATCAACCTTCCTGTTCTGTGGTTCCGCATCAACTGATGTAAAATCTAGTTTTTGTCTAAATTTTTCCAGAATCTATGAAGTAGACAAGAACATTCGGCTTCGTTTTCCTGTATATACTGTTATTTTTTTACCCACAAATAAACCATGTTGTTACACTAACCCGTACTAGTACGTGACCCGCGCTCAAGTATCAATCGTCAGAAAAGTACTAATATGTGTCCGCTCAAGTATCAATCGTCAGAAAACGTGTTAGTACGTATCCCGCATACAATGTGTGAATAATAAATATATTACATATTTTAAACTTTCGATTCGTAATAAATTATATTGTTTGTATGAAACAATAAAAAACATTTAATAATTCTAGTAATATAAAATATAAAAAAATACATTTTAATAACTATATAGTATACTTATAATATATAAATACATACATACATAAAAATATTATAATAGTATATTTTTGCATTTTAATAATAAATATATTTTATTAGTAAATATATTTATTATAATTTTTGTAGTTAGCAATATTTATGCATATTAATAATTACACGTAATTATACGTAATGAATTTTTCTATGTTTTTAAAATTTACTTTGTGTTCGCTGGAGATTTCATAAAAGATCTCAAATTTGACTACAGTCATTACAAATTTACAAAATGAAGTTTTGACTCTAAAAACTTAAATGTGTTATTAGAACTGCTGAAATATTAATATCGTTTCTTCAGCCTAAAAGTCTTTGACATTTCAATTTCTTCAAATACTTCACGCGGTTTACTTTACTCTCAATTTGTATAACATTTAATTTTGTAAGTGGGAAAAAATATTTTCAAGTTTTCTGCAATAAATTTTTCCCCGGATTATGAGTGAATTGAAGAAGTTAAACCTTTTACTTGTACATTACGTATGATATACACATTTAATGCTTTACACGTTTTTATAAAAGCAGATATAAAGGCATTGATAAAGGCACTTTATAGAGAGTGATATCAGTGGCGTACGCAGAATTTTTTCAAGGGGGGGATTCATAATTCTAAAAAATAATGGCTCGCATAATTTCTACTAAAATTTTTAATTTTGCCATTTTGTCTGAACTCAAGGGAGGGGGTTAAACCCATAACCCCCCCCCCCTTGCGTACGCCCCTGGGTGATACTATCCTATTTAAAACCGAAACATCGATAATCTAAAATACCATATTTCGGTTTCGAGGGAGGTGGGGCCCCTAAGCTCCTTCCCCAAGGTCGTAGAGTGGGGAAGAGGTTGGCATGTCCTACGATTTTTTTAACTGCGTGTGTACATACGCATATTAGAATTGATATAAAGGAAGAATTGAGCTTCAAGAAAATGATGCCAGCATTACCATCTTTTAATTTCATTTATTTGTTATTATTTCCGAAATTACCTGCAATTATTTCAGGCTAAAAGCGCATTTTAGTGAATAATAATGTTATTTTATATAAATATAGAATATAAAGTTAATATTTATGATTATTCTGGCTGAGATTTAACACGAGCCAGATGTTATCCTATGAAAAAGACATTGGCCGTTATTATTTTGTAGATTTTTTTTTGTCTTAATTGCAGAACTCTGCTTCCTCACTTTATCAACAGTCTAATAAGTCAAGGTCGAGTCATGCATAAATATATTACTTCGAAAAAGTCTAAATTACAGTATAATATTGCTATTAAATCTTGTCTATCATAATAAATAAATAAAATCGATTTATTTCATTTATTGAAATAAAATTTAAGGTTATAAAAATTAAAATCCAAGATGGAGTAGAACTCTAGCTGACAAGGGTTAACTCGTGAAAACAATTTCCACCCTTCTTTATAGTTATAATTTACCGATTTAATACTAACAGAAAAACAAATAAATTGTATTTCTTTAACTTTCGTTTGTAAAAATTTGAAAATGAGGACATACCAATCAAGCCAAATAAGATATTTCATTTCTCTTATGTCTGTAATACGCTAGCTTAAATAAGACGTTTAACCCGTTAACACCTTTTAGTACTCTTTAATTTGTATTGTTTACTAAATAAAGAAGAACGAAGTAGTGTCAGTCACCCTAAGCAGGAGATTTTAATAATCATTTCGCTAATCCGGTGTAACAATGACAGAGATAGAGCCAGACCCTTACTTTTTCTCCCCCCTCTTGTTGGGGGAAAAATCTGCCGCATCACCTGGCATTGTGACGTCACACCCCCTCCCCCGTCCAATCAAAGCTTACTTCATCCCTCCATAACACCTAGTTCGGTTTTCAGCCGCTTTGAAATCAGACAGACACACACTGGCTGTTCCAAGACCGGTTTTTTCCTTTTTTCTTTCACGAACCTTGTTATGTTGTGCCTGGTTGCCGTTGCAGTACACATTTCAGTCAGCCGACAGTCATGCAGGGCTGTTGTATCTTGACCCAAGTGCGGCTTCGAAACCAGAAGTGCTGGAATCGGAACAGATTGCAGGAATAAAGATACTGCGTGCACGTGTTTTTCAAGTGACTCCTTGGAAACCAAACGATCATACCGCCAAAAACCCAGCTACAGTGTGTGTTTTTCTTCTTAAAACCTAGGATATTTTTACTCTTCGAATTTGCTGCTTCTGTGTGCTTTGGGTTGTTGAAATCGTCAAGTTGCTTGGAAATGTAATGGTGAGAAAGGTGACATTTAATTATTATATTCCATATTTAAAAAATATGCCATTTTGAAGTGAAATGATTATGTTACGTGTATTTCCTATTGTGAGATCTTTCATCGAAACCGTTGTTTGTCACTAAAAATTCAGCGAACAAAAATAGTCTGAAAGGAAAGGAAGCAAATCATGAAATTTTTAATGCTAAAGTTAAATACCATCGCAAAGAAGAAATTTTAGATGGTACATTTATGTGGGAGTACATCTATTTTTTCCTTTTTTGAATAGTTCTCGGTTTCGAAGACCATATGTGTACTCGTGACTTATTCTTGAATGATTATTTTTCGATCCTTCAACAGTATTAACTCCATAAGAGTTTTGGAATAGTCTGTGGATTAGTAAACTTCCTTTCTGTTGAATGCCTAACCTAAAAGCATTTGCAGAAGAGCTCAGAAAATATGTACATGAGGATCAATTTTCTCATATATTGTACAACTCGTGATTTAGAAAAAAGAAAACACCGATGAACACCATGTACGCTATTTTTATAATTTATTTGTAAAATTGTACGCATGAATGTTTTTCGATATGTTGCGATTAAAATAAATTGTATAGTATGTGATTGATGCATAATATCATAAATATTCTTTTTTATTATTTGAAGTTTTAAATGCTTGCGACGAAAAAGTATTTGAAAGAACGTTACAAGCCGAATATCCATACAGGAGATTAATTCAAAAGAATTTAGGCATTTTAAAAGCTGTTTTCGTTTATATATTGTTTTTGTTTTATAAATATTAATAAATACAATTTATATTTGGAGGTGCTGTATAAAAGTCATATTGCTGTGATATTGTTTATTTTGATTAACCTCCATTCTTTTTAAACTAGCGACATCTTAGCATTGATCAATAAAATCCTTAACAATACTATCTAAAATATATCTTTGCAATTGCTAATCACTGTTTTAGTATAAAATCAACAATTCTGAAATTTAATAAATAAGGCTAAAGAAAACGTTTGAAAACAAGAAGTTATTCAACGGAATTTGTAGCTCTAAGTTTTGGAATGTTACAGTGTTTGTGCAAGGTTTTGATTTGCACGTCAAGATCTCGTCAACATTTCCTGCGAAGGAACTTCGAAACGAATCTTTAACGATTATCAAACAAGTGCCTTTCTGTTTATTTACTCAGTTCTCTACTATTGGTAGACACAATAACTACTGTCGCTAGCTGATAAGCTGGAATAAACGTGCTGCCAACAGGAAGAGTCATTTGTTGGAGGGGTAACTTGAGGGAAAGTGCTTACAGAATAGAAACACCCAGTCGTCTGTTTTAGAAGTTAATTTTTGCAGTGGAGATTTTTAACTCAGTGCAACAGGTGCTTAAGTCTAAAGTCGGAACACTATAATGACCTTGTGAATATAGACCTTAGGATTATAAAACATGGGTAACAGTGCCACTACAGTTTCTTTGCAAGATGCCGGCGAAAATGGACATAAAAAACACTTTAAAGGAAAGGTAAGTGTAAATTTTGTATTGTCGTTTCTGAAATTAATTGAAATTTGTAACTTATAAACGTATTTCGGTTCTACGTAACAATCCTAATGTTATTTTGATATAAAAAATTTATAAAGCCTATTAGTCAATTTTATGTTGGTTTAATAATTTTAAACCTTGGTAACAAAATATGTAAAAAGTTTACGACTTAGATTTTAGAATTATTATCAGTAGATAAAAAATGTTTTTAGTCTTCAACGTTACGGTTAAACGATAGTAATCTATATTGATTACATCTTGATATATATATATATATATATATGTGTGTGTGTGTGTGTATGAAGAAAAAATTATGGCCGGCTACGCAATTTTTGTCGCTTTTGATACCTAGTTTTGCTACCAAACTAAAATAATAGATTTAACATTGGTAGTCAGTGGTAAATTCTGGTCCACATGTTTGAGTTTGGGATTAACAGATATACGCAGTAAAAGAAACTTATTTTCTATTTAAAATTTTTAATTGGGTTTCTTGTTATAATTTGGTATTTACATTCTAATGGTGTAATGTATTTTATGCATTTATGTAATTTAGGGAAATAATTATCCTCCACGATTTTAAAGTAGTTATGGGAGTTAGGTGTAGTCAATAAAATTAAAAATTTTGTTTTTAAAATCTATAAAATTACAGTCACGGGTAGTAATTTTTAGTAATTTAATAAGATTGCTTATTTTATATAGTTTTGTTTCAAGCACCAACCAGTTTAATAATTAAAAACTGAAATCTGCTGTGAAGATTTTATCTATAATCGAATTTCACTTAAAACATTAAAATAACTTATTTAGTTTTGTTTTTGTTAATGTTTTAGAAATTTCGAAAAATAAAAGTTTATATCAATATGTTAAGTGCTTAGATAAATTAGTATACCTGGTGGTACGTAAGCATAAATTTTGGCATTTGAGAACAGGATTTATTTACATATGTTCTATACACCTATTTTTCCATATTTGGAAACTTTTGAAAAGTATTTTTCAGTTTTGTGTTAGGTTTTGTTATTATTCTAGTCTTTACCTAAATTTACAGTGCTAACAAGTGCTTCAGAGTACAGTTATTTTAAAATGCCCTTGCATGTCTGTTCCCAAGATTACGCGCACCACTTTTCGCTGCTATTTTTAGAATTTTCGAGTAGGAAATTGCGTCAATTCAGTCTCCATTACAAAACGAAACCAGGAAAAATAACTCTCTGCCTGAATGGAAATCATTTATTTTAAACATGCATTGTACTCAGATTAGACTTATATTTCGGAGTGCAGGACAAGTTTTTGCACATTATTGCTCCAGGATTAAGAATATTTCTGAACGGGTTATTTTTTCTCAGATTATCGGTAATTTCTGACTTTATTCATTTATGTATGGTTCGTGATTACTTTTTCCTTTGTGTTCTTGAGATGAATTTTATAGTGTTTTTTCGAAATGAATAGTTGAATAAACAATTTTTGAAGGGAGTTTAAACACCACTCTTCATTCCATACAAGCATCATAGAATTTATGCTAAATTTAACTTTCGTTTTTGATTATGACGGCATTGCTTGGATTTTGCATAAAGTTTCACATGGCAATTGTATTTTGAAGATGGGATAAAATAATTTTTGTTTTCTGCGAGACGACCCACACAATGTTTTGAAATGGTTTAAATGACAGATATATTAGTGGCATAGCGGAAGGTGGGATGGGAGTGTTGTACTTCCAATAAGAATAGCTAATTTGGTGTCTGGTGATAAGCTATTCTGAAAAAGATTCGTCGAGATTGTCAGTGGACACATGTATACCATTATCCGAGAACAGCATATCCTTTCGGGTATGTGAATTGCGATTTTTTTTCTTTCCTTCTCTGCTAATGTTTGTGCGCCTGTTATCGCTGTTTAACCAGCTTTGCCATGTTTAATAACGATCTTTTCTTCTTGTAATGCTGATACTGACACTTTTGATTTTAAAATTATTCCATGATTGTTTATTTCTGTTTGTGTATTAATGTACAGCTACATTTCATTTGCGATTAAACTACAATTAGTTTGGTTTTAGCATGGTACGTCGGCGTATGAAAATGACCTTGGTTTGGTTACATAGGTCTCTACGGTCTATTGCTTAGCTACACTTGATCTTAATCATACCCAGACCTACGACTTAATCATTTACCCGATAGCCGAACGATGGCCGATTGGTTAGAGTGCTGGCCTTCTGTACCGGAGTTCGTGGGTTCGAATCCCACAGTGGCATTGTTGCTCGTAACCGTTCGGAATCTGCTTTAAGCTGTAGGTTCCGGTCTCATTAGCCATCGTGTTTCAAAAAGTAGACCGTAGTACTCCAAACCAAACCATTTATCCGGTAGAAAATTCTTTAACATTTAATGGAATTAAGTTATAAATGAACTAAATCATGTACCTTATAAATGTGAAAGATATGAAAAAAAATGCACTGCAGGGATGTTGATTTGAGGGGTGGTTTAATTATGAAACCATTCCACTTTATGAAGATAATTTCATAAAATTTTAATTATATTAGAAAAGTGAATAATTGTCATTAAAACTATGTATTAAATAAATATCTAAACAGTATTCAAGTGTTGTTTGGGATTGGTATTGTTATTTAGGATCATAAGAAAAACAAAATAAAATTTAATTTTTTCCACATAAAGCAAGTTTGAACACATTTCAAAGATAAAAATAAATTATATGTAGAGGTACCATCTATTGATAGTTTAAAGTGTAAAAAAGAAGGGCCAGAAGAATTTAAACAGGTGGTTTAACTCCAAAATTATTAAAGGTTTAAAGCCGATTTCGAACGGCTACGAACATCCATGCCACTTGTGAAATTCGAATCTCCGAACTCCGGTACTGAACAACTATATACTCGTTTGTCCATAGTTTGTTTAAAAATGCCCTTGAGAATTAGGATTTAATCTTTTAAATTATATACTTGTTTTTTCACGTTAAAGTTAATAAATTTAGTGTAGAATACAACTCTACATTTCGAATTTCGTTCATCAACTGCAGTCTTAACACATTATGCGTGGGACACGTACTAGTACGTATTCTGACAATTGATACTTGAGCGAGGGTCTCGTACTAGTACGGGTAAGTGTAACAACATGGTTTGTTTATGGGTACAAAAATAACGGTATATACAGGAAATCGAAGCCGAATGTTCTTGTCTACTACATAGATTCTGGAAAAATTTAGACAAATAAAAACTAGTTTTTACATCAGTCTATGCGACTGATGTAAAATTAAATAATTTTCGATCTATTGAGATTTAACTGAATAACTAAATTTATGCGCAAAATGCCCCCTCCCGGTACAATTCCACTGTGTGTGAAATGTACCCGCACACAACGTGTTAATATAAACAGAATTTAAGTTGAACTACATGTCCCATAGTTCACTAGAATTAATTTTCTCTGATTTGACCAGTTTTATTTTTTAAAAAGTTGTTCTCTGGCTTCTTATACAGCATCAAGATATTAATCTACCGCAGTTTCAGTTAGTCCCGTAACATAAAACTTTTAATAAGCTTAATCTTATGTAATTAAGTTATTGTATGTGCCTGGTTCTCAAGGTTTGTGATAAGAAATGACCAAGGCTTTTGCCCTTTCTGTTGTAACGTGGCTACTGCATTATGAGACAAGAAAGGTCACTCTTACCGTTTATATGCAAAGTTACATTTCGACGTGTTTTTCTTTGCTAAAATGAATGTATGTCACGTTGGTGTTTTTATAAAGTTTTCAATTCAAGGATTACTTACAAGCATTAAAATAACTTATAAACATTAAGTTTTTCTTTATGGGTTAGTGGACGTTTATTCCATATTAACACTCTAAAGAGAGCCTTCTAGCTAGCGAGCCACATGAAGTCAGTGAAAGCATTTAAAAAAATTATTTCTCCGCAGTGATGAAATTCATTTAAAAATCAGTACAGAACTCGACTTGGAAATTCGTCCTGATGATTGATACTGGTGACCACACATGCTTTCACATTACTTCCACTAAATTGCCCTAAATTTAATTTTCATTACATTAATTTTAGTTCGCCTTTAGGTAATTATTTTCTACTTTTCATTTGTCAGCATTCATTCCAATTGTATAGAACAGATACCAATCGCAAAACATTTTTAAAATGTTTAGTATCATTCTAAATGTATATCTTATAAAATATTAAATATTTCTAATGATTGTTTAAACTAATTTATTCATTGTCATACACATGATTGGCATAATTTAAATCTTGATTTAAATCAGTTGATTTTTTTTAAATCATTGATTTAAATAATTTTTTTCACTTCTTTTAAAACCTATATTCCAAAGACAGGAGAATTAGGAATCAGTCAGCACAGTAATACCAATAAGTAAATAAGTGTTAAATAGATAGCATGTACTTTCCAAGAATTTAGGGGTTGTTATTATAATGTAGTAGGGGTAGTACAATGATTATGACTGGTGGAATTCATTTTATGTGATAGGAGGTAAGAGTATTACAGAACTTGAAATCCAGTTTGTCTACCAAATAACAACAGCCGTGGCTTCATCTGCTGGAATGGAAAGACAGTTTTCATCTTTAGGTATTATAAAATTTATATATTTAATTTTAGGTAATCAGCGTATATATACTAGATAGATAAGATATTACTTCTTATAACACACTATTTTATGTATATTGCATAAAAGATAAAAACAATTAAAATTAGTATTCAGAAAAACCAAAGAAATCCGATTTTAAAAAAAATCTGATTTAAATCAAATAAATCTGATCTTTTTATATTAAAAAAAATTATGATTTTTTCCAACCCTGGTCATACTTTTTTATTGAATTTCTACATGAATTTCCCGCATCTATCTTTTTTTTTTTTTTTTTTTTTTTTTTTTTTAATGAAAAAAGGTTTTTTTTTTAATGAAAAAAGGATGGATCGAGACTCCTC
Source organism: Pardosa pseudoannulata (assembly GCA_032207245.1). Lineage (NCBI taxonomy): Eukaryota > Metazoa > Arthropoda > Arachnida > Araneae > Lycosidae > Pardosa > Pardosa pseudoannulata. The sequence goes on along the minus strand of CM063500.1, from coordinate 2,029,237 downwards.
TGTTCACGATTAACTTTTTACAACTATTTATAAATCTTTATTGATGTAGGGGATGAATAAATAAATATTTAAAACTCAAAGCAGATCATTTATGTATTGAATTAATTCATAATGAAACATTTGATTAAAAATTAGAAACACTTAAGACAGCCTATTGTATTAATAAGTCGTGCATCTGAAACATCTGCCACGAGTATTAATTCTATATGTTTTATAAAATGTGTAGATTTTCAAAATTTCTAATTTTGATCAATTTTTTATGTTTTTTGGGGTAGGTTAATTATTACTTTCTGCACGATAAAATACCGTAGAAGTCCTACTAAACATCCACTTTATGTAACTGAGTTGCAAATGACAAATCAGATGGGGTTGAACGCACGAGAAGGCTATTATCCTTTTGCGAGCCATTCTTCAAAGTTTTCGTCTTTTTATAAACTTGAACGAAAACGCCACTAACGTCAGTATCTGGAAATAGTTGTTCTGAGGATTCCGAAGTAATGATCCTTATTACGTCGAAAGTACTGTTTGTTCAGATTGTTTTTCCTCTATGAATTCAGCTTCTACTGGATAGCAGTCGTAATGAATTGTTGATATGACTTCCTGGATGCTAGCCACGACTCCTTTCTTTGGCACCTGTCCAGGCCAAAATTAAAGAGCTCATAATTTTGTAAGTTTGAAGTTGATGAAAACGGGATTTTGAAGTCTAATTATATTTGATGGGAACATTTGTCAAGCATCTATGAAACCGAAAATAGACATATTTAGTTAAACGGCCAAACAGCTTGATAAATTACGCATGTAGAACTTGCATTATAATATTCCTGTTTTGATCTTTTATTTCCCGAAAGATTCTATATTTAAACTAAAAAGCCTCCAGACCAGATATTCCCATCCTTTTCTGGGCCACCGCCCCCCTGTACAAGAAAAATATGTGAATGCCCCCTACCTTAATAGTTAATTCAATCAAGTGTTTAAAAATTGTTGCATATTACCTATATCTGTATTAACTACCTATATATCAATAAGGAAAGTTTTAACTGATTAAAATGGGTATCAACTGTAGTAAATTGAAGCTCGCTTGGAACTTCCCCGTAAGATTTTTGCAACAAAATAACTAAATTTCATATTACAAACATTCACAACAAAATTGTATAATTTAAAAAGAAACAGTTGGAATATGTATTTAATCTATTTAAAACAGTGAAATTTAATGCTATTTCGTGAATGCTCCTGTACAATCTAAAATAAATATCTAAAAATAATATAGTTCAATTGACGATTTAAATTTAAAAATCCAAATATAACCTTAATTTTTAATCATTTTATGTAATCCATTCTTCTCTTGCTGCTTATTATTGTTATTGTTATTAAATATTCTTAGAATCCAATTCGCCCGGGACAGATGATTCTTGGGACAAACCTCTGAATTGCGATATGTTCAGGGCATATGATAGCCCTATTATACAGTGAATTGAAATTAAGTCAAATCTGTTACTGTAAAAAAATAAGCAGATTATTATTATTATTTAAGAGTTTTAATTAGATTGGAGAACACTGCTTAAGGTCGATCCTAAATAGTTTCTAGCTCTCATACCAGCCATGGGAGTCGAATACATGAACTTAAACAAACATGAACCAAACGCATTCCGCAGTCGACTTATTTAAAAGGCATATAAAATATTATCCATTTATATGTATATTAATATTTTTAATCTCCCTTATACAGAAACTCATTTTGTCTTATAAAAACTACTGAATATTTAATTTTGGCTGAATGATGTTAAAATATTTTTTTACTCTCAAATCTTTAATCTTGTAAGTTTTTAGGGCTTATATCATGGTTAAATCTAGTTAATTTTTTATTTCAGTTTTTGTATTCATTTGCGTATAGGTTTATAAAGTGGGCTTCGCTTAATGTGATCGCGATTATTGTTATCAATCGCTTATTGTTATCGAAATCGTTCTGTCCCAATTTTCTCTATTCATTTGTATGTTAAAAGTATCGCTTTATGTGATCATTGCATCAGTTAATGTTATCAGTTTTCGAACCTTATTTTAACTGGCAAAGGAATATTCACAATGTAGTCAAAAGGAACCTAAACTTTTCTTCCCTTCGCTCCTGTTTCAATTTCCGAGAATTCTCCCTCTTCCATCTAGGGACATGGGGAATGATCAAAGGAGTGAAAAATTACATGTTCGTGGAATTTTTCAGAAATACGCACACCCTGCTGGTGGTCAATGGTTGTCAGATAAGTGTTAGGCAACACATTCTTATAGGAAATGAGAAGGAGCGTATTCACAACTTATGCCTTGGTAGCATACATGCAGCTTGTCGATATGGAAGCCAGAAAGCGAAATTATTTAACATTAAAACGAAAGATCGAAATTTTAGATCGTTATGGTAGGTTACAAAAAATGAGTCAGTGCAATGCTGCAACGCAGTTAAACATTTCTCAGCCTAGGAACTGCATTGAAAGTGTTGAAACGTAGAGTACAACACTGTTCCGATGACTTTAAAAAACATTATGATTACGAACAATTTATCAATGAGCTTCTTAGAAAAAATTGTGGACAGTCAGCAATTGATCAATTTTTTTAATTACGTATATAATTCTTATGTTTTATAGGATAATATACAGCACATAAATATAAAGTGAGTTTTTTCATTTTATTTTGAAATTTGGTACGTGTGATTTAAAGGTGGAGTAAATTTATCTATTTGAATACCGTTTATCAATCGGTTATTGTTATCAAAATTACGGTGTCCCATACTGATCACATTATGCGGAGTCCACTGTAATAAAAGGATGTTTTCCAAGCGTTTCATTTGAGGTACATTTAGCCTGCTGGAATCTAGATCTCTCCAATCTGTGTTGTTTTAAACGGGACAAAACGTGAAAATGCTTTTCCTACTTTTTTTTTATCACCTCATTCAAATTTGAATATTGCATGTGTATCGTGATTCACCGAAAAACTGTTTTAACAGTGAGGGGAAGAGCAAATATAAAAACAACCAGGAAAAAAAAAGGTTTGCTAAAGACATGCAACAGTTTCTCCTGAACAGGTTATGAATTTGGTGAAAGTCAACCACACCGATACCGTGCTACGAACCAGCTTTGAAAGAATACCGCGGAAAACAATTTTTATTTCAAGAAAAAAGAATTTCGGGTGAATCATCATAGGCACAAACATTTATCTTGTTCATGAAGGACTTCTTTGTATGCTTGTATATCCTTTTCAGAGATGCTCCTTTTTAATGGAATGTGGCAAATATTTTAAAAAATAAAAACTGGTTTTATGTTATAAGTGGACCTTTTTATGGACAACTATTAAACCAGTTTGCATGAATATCTTAAGAACCAGTGTGTGAGACATAAAAACTGAAGTCTTGAAGACAAAGCTGCAAAACTCGTCCCTTGTTTGTTTTTTTGTTACTGTAAGAGAATTTAACTCTCGTCTATAATACAGCTTGTTCTTATTAAATGTCTATGCATAGTATATCAAGTTTACTTGCTGTCGCGTGTGGGAGAGTAATTATAATATGATGTTAAATAGATATGTTTTGAATTTCATAAGTCTAACTGAAAAACATAATTTAAGACGCTTACTAAAATATAGTTCATTGTGTATATCATGAGTGTTTGCGTTAAATATTTTTTTAATTATGTCAGGGTTCCCACGGTCCTTAAAAGTCCTTAAGAACTCCTTAATTTTAGCTTTCATTTTTAAGAGCCCTTAACTACTTAATTTTTGTCAATTGTCCTTAAAAACTCCTTAATTTTTAAATTGGAATGCAATCCATTTCTCCATCGATGAGATCCACAGTCTCATGTGATTTCCTGTCAGTTTTCTTATAAAATCTTTTGTATATTTAAAAGGTTTAAAGTATAAAGTCAGCTGCCCTTTCCTAATAGCTAACAGTCATGTAGATTTTAATTAAATGAAGCATGGGGAAGATGGGGATTTGTTGAAATTTCAGTTACTTATGGAAGTTTAATTTTCCTTGCATTGAATGTAATAGAAAAGTCTAAAACTTTCTTCTTTCCCAGGCAGCGCCGGGTATAATCAGCTAGTATATATATATATATATATATATATATATATATATATATATATATATATATATATATATATAGTCATTTATAAATCCTTATGAAGTACTGTTTATAATATTGTTTTTATTCACAATTTATTTTTAGTTTGATCACTCAAAAAACTTCAAAATTAGATTTTGTCAAATAGATTTATCTTATATTAATTTTTAGGCATTTTTAAAAACTTAATTCTGAAATATTGTAGGGCATTTATTGAACATGCCTTGTCTGGTTCATAATCATTAAAATATGTTCCTCAGGAGATAGGGTTTATGACGTTATGTCGTGTATTTCAAGTAGGTCCTTATAAAAAGTTAATTTAGCCCTTAGAAAGTCCTTAATTTTTGTTCTGGAAAAAGAGTGGGAACCCTGCATGTGCTAAAAGTTAATCTGTAGGAATGTTAAGAATGTATAATTTTTCTAAGGTACGTGAAAATTTTTCTTTTTTAATTTAAGAGCATTGACTGTATAAATGTTTAATTATGCGTATCATTGACTGAAGTAAAACCACCAATTTTCGGTAAGGAGTCAAAGCGAAACTGTGCCAACTGTGTGTAAATGTTTATTGTTTAAAATTGCATGTATTGAATTGGTTCTTTAATTAGAATTATTACCGAATTGTCTCAGACAGTTGCAGTTCAGTAAATCGCTCATTAACTATTATTCATCAGACTCTTAGAATTTATAACGATTTAGGCAATCTACTTAATTAACTTTTAGAATATCTGAAACAGAAAATGACTCGTTAAAGCCAATGTAAAAGGAAGTTATCGTGTTCTTCTATAATTTATTTATCATTAAATGTAATTTGTGTTCTAATTATCTCCAAGAAATTGGACTCAGAAAAATAAATCATGTTTGTTTACTAGCTGAGTATTATAATGTAGCTATTGTTTTCAATGTAGTACTACCTTTCTGGTATCTTTCTTCTTTTTATTTTGCTTAAGTAGAACTCCCAAACCATTCTTGTAAAATTTGCTTTATCTCATTGGTGTTTTTATTTGCATGAAGGCTTGTATCGGTTTTAACCATGGTGGTTTAAACCAGTGGTTTTAACCGGTTTTATCCTGGTTAATATCAATTTTGACCAGTTTTGGCCACTGAATGTCACTTTTCACTATATTTAATACTAATCGAACATACTTTACTAGCATATGATAAAAGTTACATTTGTTAAAAAATGTCATAATATAAGTAACACCAGCAAAAAACAAATATAACATACCAAAAAAAAAAAATTATATAAGCTGTTTTCTACGTAATTTATGTTGAATTCAAAAAATAGTTACAAGTAACAAGTTTTGTAATTGTCTCTAAATTTTAAAGATTTCAGTTAAATATAAATAACAGTTCATTATATGTATTGTAAAATAAACAAATTTTATGGTAATGCCTTTAACGTGCTTTCTTGCTGCATCATAGTTCATTTTTAAAATTCAAACATTCTTATTATACAGTAGAAGCATGTTAAATCATGAACTTGTTAGTATAATATTTTGCTTAACTGCACTACTATTTTTATTGCTTATTAAAAGTGGGGGTTTAAAACAGTGGTCTTAACCGGTTTTAACCGTCTTGTCAATACGAATTTTGACCAGTTTTGACCACTGAAATTTACTTTTCAATATATTTAATACTAATCGAACATAGTTTACTAGCATATGATAACGAGGCAAGTTACATTTTTTAAAAATGTCATAATATAAATAACACCATAAAAAAACATAAATATAACACCAAGATACACAAAGTTTTACTATTTTTTTATACAACCCGTTTTATATGTAATTTATGTTGAATTCAAAAAACGGTTACAAGTTTTGTAGTTGTCTCTAAATTTAAACGATTTTGTAATTTATTTAGATTACTTTTTTTGGAATCTTTGTATAGATGAAGAGCTGGCACAACAGTTCATTAGATGTATTGTAAAATCAACAAATTTTATGTTAATGCCTTTAACCTTCTTCATTGCTGCTTCATGGTTCATTTTTAAAATTCAAACATTCTTATTATACTGTATGAGCATGTTAAATCTCATGAACTTGTTAGTGTAATGTTGTTTAACTGCACTACTATTTTTATTGCTTATTAAAAGTGGGGGTTTAAACCAGTGGCTTTAACCGGTTTTAGCCGTCCTGGTCAATATCAATTTTGACCACTGAAATTCACTTTTCAATATATTTAATACTAATCGAACATAGTTTACTAGCATATGATAAAGGAAGTTACGTTTGTTAAAAATGTTATAATATAAATAACACCAGCAAAAAACAAATATAACATAAGACAAAGATACAAAAAAGATATTTCACTTATTTTTTTTATATAAGCTGTTTTATACGTAATTTATGTTGAATTCAAAAAATAGTTACAAGTAACAAGTTTTGTAATTGTCTCTAAATTTAAACGATTTCGTACTTTATTTTGGATTATTCAAATGTTTGAAAATAATCTTTCTATAGATGAAGAGCTGGAAGAACAGTTCATTAGATGTATTGTAAAATCAACAAATTTTATGTTAATGCATTTAGCCTTCTTCATTGCTGCTTCATAGTTCCTTTTTAAAATTGAAACATTCTTATTATACTGTATAAGCATGTTAAATCTCATGAACTTGTTAGCATAATATTTTGTTTAACTGCACTACCATTTTTATTGCTTATTAAAAGTCACTTCTAATTACAAAAGATATATTTTAAAATTAAGACCATTTAAAACTATTTTAACAATTCTGACCATTTTTGACCAGTTTGGAACGGTTAAAACCACTTTTATCCACTGTCCTGGTCAAAATCAGTTTTGACCAGTCAAAATTACAACCCTGTTTGCATGTGCTATAAAGATGTATTAAGTTATTTCACTACTCTTAAACACGAAGTCAGAGACCGATTGTTAACAATTGTTAGTTTGTTATACTCAAAAAATGGGGAATACAGACCAGCTTCTGAAAAACGTTATTGAATATGCAGCAAACAATAAAGAATATAAGGTAAATTATATATCACTATTTTAAGTCAAAAATTAGAGTATACAATTGCACTTACGATAGCTTGTTAAGTTGTAAATACAAAATAACGCAAAGTATTTTTTAAAGTACGAGTGTCAGTTATTATTTTAACACTTAGATTTACGGATGTTGATCATATACCTATTTTTACTGAAGTGAGCCAATTTGACTCACTTCCATTTTCTCATACAAGAAAATTGAAGTTTTTTGCAAAGAAAATAGTTCCAAATTAGTTTAAGTGAAATGTTTATTATCAAAAAATTCACGGAAAACATTTTTTTACATATAAAATCTGTTTTTGAAACACATTTTCCGCAAACATTTCAATTACATTTAGCACAATGGTTTCTACATCTGTTTCTTTTGCATGATTGTTGAACTTGACAATTCATCCGTGCGTCAGTAGCATGAATTTCTATCATTGGAATGCTAGTGTTCTCGACTTCTCTATATTTACTTCTTAGCTCTTCAGCCAATTGGAAAATATCCCAGGCCTGATAGGACCAATAAATTTCATGTTATGTGTTTAACTGTTAAACCATTCTATGAGTCAAATTGGCTCACAACCGTGAAAATAGGTATACCACATTTGATAATGCGAAATGAAGGGGTCTGCGGGGAAGAGGAATGAAAGTTTACATGTATTTTATTACTTAACTAATAACCAACGTATGTTTTTGAAAAGTGATATTAAAGTTTTATATATATAGTGATCAAATATTTAATGAGTCAAATTGGCTCGGTCCGTAAATCTAGTGTTAACAGTTTGATTATATTAAAAGACCGTTTATATTATGAGAAAAATAGCAGACTTAAAGTATTTGAGCGTGTATAAAAATTTGTTATTTTGTACCGAAATGTTTATATTCAGGTTTAAATTAAAGCTTTTAAACAATTTTAAATGTTGAAAAATACTGATAAGAATACATACAATAGTTTTCAAAGGCAATCGAGCGAGGAAGGATGTAAAAACGCGTATTGAGAAAACAATCTTTAAAGATTTTTTACCATGTATTTTCTACGAAATCAGCTGATACAGTTTACTCAATTATGTTACAAGAAGTTTTCTGTGGAAATTTTTTTTTTAATGTGCAAAAGTAACTATACTTTCATATACGGTTTTTTTCGAACATTTTAAGAGTAGTGAAACCTTGTGAGTTACTGTTTATTTTTTGTGCTTCTGTTAAATATGTTTAGTCGTTTTCGTTTAATGTCTTAGTACATCGGGAAATGATTTATCGATGCTTTCATAGAACCTATTTTTTACTTGGAGATTTTTTACGATGTTTTAATATCATCCATTTTGTAATACAAAGTGTTCTTGTGAAGTGCCATTCCTGCTGAAATGTCATTCTTATTTTCTTTTACGATTCTTGAAAAAGACTCTTTCCATTACATGTAGGGAGAGCAGAAAGGAAAATAAAAATTTCCTCTTTGGATCCTACCAAAGCCTTCGTCTGTTTTGGTGATATATGGCCCAAAATCCGTTGGAGGGAAAGTGACCGCCCCTTCGAAATGTTGTTTTCTGGGGGATCCGGGGAACTCAAAATCGATTAATGGCTTTCCCTGTCTGGTGTAAGTTCAGCTCTGTCGACCTTCTATCGACCACTGTCTGTCTGGAAATTTCGTCTGAGCCCTCGCTAGGCCTGCTATGATTGTGCTGACAGTGAGTTTTGTAAACAGAAGAGGGGGGAGGGGTGTTAGAGAGAAAAAGAAAGACGTAGAAAATTGAATTTGGGGATTGCTACCTGGTGTATTCATTATATTATATTGTAGAACATGTCAGGTGATGATTCAGAGTATATTATCCGAGCTGCGTTTCTTTTTAGGAGGTGCTGTTGGAGTTGAATATGGTTTTGTAGACGTTAGACCATAGTTCCAACTTGTAAGGGCTCGAGGGCCATTTTGAAAACTTTATGCCGCTTGCGGACCACACTTTCACAATTAGCCAAAGATAGAATTACAAGTATGAAAAAAATATGTATAGTTTAATTTAAAAAGGTTTAGAAGTTTTAGTAGCTTAATGGGCACAACTACTTTAAATGAAAGGTTTTATTTCTTATTTTGCCCCATATTTGCAGCATTTGTTCTGCATATTTTTATTTAACTTTGCTGAATTTACTTTCTGATAAATGAGAATTTTTTAAAGGGAAAAAAGGGAGCTTGTTTCAAATATTTGAAAAATTTTCTGACACTCTGTGCTTTGTTGTTGTTGCATATGCCACTTGGTCAAACTAAGCAAGTTTAATAAGTACTCGTGTAGCTAGCTACTCGTATTAAGGCAATGGGGTGTTCCTTTCGTTTTGAGGAGCACCTCATGGGTGAAAGTACGACTTAAGCTCAAGTGGATCCTCGCAATTTTGAACCAGGGACCAAGCAGAAGACACATAGGCTTGGCCTGCTTATGAGTCATTCGGTTCGTTCGTGTGTTCGAATTCCATTGGGGCATAGATGTTCGTAGCCGTTTATAATCGGCTTTAAGTAGTAAATCCCGGTCTCATTAGCCCTCCTGTTTTAAAAGAGTAGGCCGTAGCGCTCCAAACTAAACCAAACGGACGATGTTGATTAAATATATTTTTCTGAATGTCAGCACAATTTCACGCAGAACATAGGGAATGAAAATAACTGGTTCTGGTACCACCCCGCAAGTTTGTTTTATCACTATAAAAATCATGTAAATTAATATAATAAATTTATTTAGTATTTTTAAAATTAGTTTGAAAGCCGAGAACTTCTCATATCGCCGTCCTACCGTCCGAAACAAGGGCGGTATCACACCTGTTGAGCAGCATTGAATCCCTTATAATAACTGGCCCTTATCCTATAGAAGCAATTTCGGTAAAGAGCTTTTCACTCAGTCTCTTTTTCAGAGTGAGTTAGAGCGTTGACCTTCTGTAACGGAGTTCGTGGGTTCGAATCCCACTGTGGCATGGATGTTCATAGCCGTTCGGAATCGGCTTTAAGTTGTAGGTCTCGGTTATATTAACCCCCGTGTTGCAAAAAAAGTAGACCTTAGCTCACCAAAGTAAATCAAACCAAACCAAACTTTTTCTTGCACTGTTTTAAAGTTTTTTACTTTGGCGCATTTTTATATAGCAATTTTGTTAAATAAAAGCGATTTTTTAAAATTTTATATTTATTTTATTTGAACATATTATGACTTGATTGCTTTTTTTCGTCATCTAATGAGATTAAAAACTTCTCAAAACTCATCTTTAAAACTATTTGAATTGTTCAAATTTATATATTATAAATTTGAACAATATTAATATAATTATTAATATTAATTATTATATAATTAATATAATATAATATATAATTATATAATTAATATTAATTGTTAATATAATTTTAATTATATTTATATTTATTGTTTATTCGTTGTATTTCGGCTATGTTAATAAAAATAAACAAATATAAATGTACTTACTATCAAGTTTAACTATCGGTTTGAAATTTGTACATGATTATAATTACATTAGCAATCGAGTCCTAGTGTGTTCGCCTTTAAATCCGCTTCTGGCTTCAACCAGCTTTAGAATTTCCTTATTTTCGCCGGTACTCCGTATTAGACACGAAAAAAAAATTACTAGTCGCAAATATGTGTAAGCATTAACGGTAAATGGTGTGGATATAAGAGAAAACTATTTTTAGAAGATAAATTAAGAATCAGTAACACATTTTCTTTTTAACCGCATATATATGCTACTTCATTTGTATTTCTAGTTCGACGGATTTGTTAGCTTGTTATGTAAATCTATTGAATTAGGAACGAAGGCGATTACATTGTAGTTCTTAAATTTATTGGCTTATCCTCTTTCTCCGTAAGTCTTGTTTATCACTCTTCGATATTTTTCCAGAGTTAATTCAATCTATCATGATTTCCTCTTCGGTAATCTTCTGAAAGCTTTATTTAAGCCGTTGTTAATCCTAATAAATCATTAGAGGGAAAATTTTATAAGATCTTAGTTTTAGCTTTTATCTCTTATTTATATTTTTTAAAACTCTTTCCATGATTATTTCTTGAGAAATGTTTTATGTTTCTAGATATTGCAAGAAATTATTAGGTTATATAAAAAGGCCACTGATTTCTTTTTAAACTATTAATCAAAAATGAAAACTAATCTGTTAAAATCAATAACATTTTTTTTATTTTTTTACTTTTTTTGCTTGGTTAGTCAGAATTTATATTCTAGATGTTTATGTTTCTAGATATTGTAAGAAATTATTAGGTATATGTAAAAAGGCCACTGATTTTTTTAACCTATTAATAAAAAATGAAAACTAGTCGGTTAAAATCAATAAAAATTTATTTTTTTGTTTGGTCAGTATAAATAAGAATTTTTACATTCTAGATGTTTATAACTTCTAGATATTGTAAGAAATTATTAGGTATATATAAAAAGGCTACTGATTTCTTTTTAAGTTATTAATCATAAATGAAAAATATTCGGTTAAAATCAATAAAATTTTTTACTTTTTTGCCTGGTCAATATAAGTTAGAATTTTTACAAAATTAACAATTTCCCATCTTTGTAACAAAGTTGAGATTATTTTCCCTCTTGATAAAGACGAAAATATGCCAAATAAGACAGTTGTTGCCTTTAATAAGCCTTTAAAGATGTATGTGGTTTAAAAAAAGGGTAATGCTGTTCAAATGACCATTGAAAAAAGAAAAAAAATAACAAATTAAATTTTCTTAAAGAAAGCAAAAATTCAATAAAGAAGTTGTATAATTTTAAACCGTTTGAATTTTTTACACAAAAAAAAACTTAAAAGTATTATTTAAAAGTATTTTAGATATGATAACTCAAAAATTCCAAACATATTTGTAATAAGAGGTAAAATATAAGTTATGATGTATAACTTTGATACTAAATTGCATTGCCTTCCTTTTTTTTTAAAGATAATATTATTACCAATTGGAAAGACATTATGTGAAAAATTATCAGATATTTTTAATGAACTGGCAAGTAAGTAAGCATGAAAAGGCCAGTTTGTTGGTACACTGTAGTTTGATAGAATATACATTATATTCTAAGTAAAAATGTATTATGCATGTACGTTCTTTAAATTTTGGAGTACTTTCATAAATATGTAAATTAGGTATCTACTAAAACTATATTGATAGGGGCGCCAAAACATTTTGCACGCAGACGGGTTATAGCCTTAAACTGATCTTTGCTCATTTTTTTTTTCTTTTCCTTTGCATTAACTACTTTTTTTAACAGTATAGTTTTTTCTGATGTCCTTAAAAATTATCTGTTCGATGATTTTGAAGTCAGACTCATGCACTCCACCCACCAACTCTGATCTAGTGCCTAATGCTTTTTGCTGTAAATTAAATATTTGACGGGGCAAATACCGAAAGGAGTAATTCCAAGCAATTATTTACTCCTTAAAATTTCTCCTAGATTTAAAATTATAAAAATTGCCTGTATAGTATACTCTAGTAAAGTTTGAGATAAACAATTTAAACCCAGAACCTTAAATAGAGAACCTTAACTCCTTAATGAATAGTATTTTTTTTTTTTAAAAAAAAGGTCAGCCAAAGAAAATCAATTTTTTTAATGTAAAAAACACAATGTAGAACGTTGTCTTGCCAAGAAAATTGCAAAAATACAAAACTAATGAAAATTTTTATTACAATTTTTTATTTTGATAACATTGCAGAAAATAGTCGAATATAGCTTACAATCCCATGTAAATGGTAAATATCAATAAAACGATTGTTTTTTGCTTTCACGTTGTGTTAATTTTAAATTTTTAATTCTCGATTGCATTCGAATGTGTAAAGGCTCCTCCACCCTATGGTCCACTGCAAGCCATCACCACCGTCTGGAGGGGGTATGGCTTATCGTGGTCGATGGTGGCAGGCGATGGCTTCGGAGCCGGTTTTTCTCCAAAGATCAAAGGCAGCCAGATGCGCAACTAAAGTGCGCAGTAGACTCTACGGACGAATCTACGCGCTCGGCTCATTTAGTAGCCAGCGTGTGGATGCAACCCGTGAAATATCGATCAAGGTCAACATGAGGAAGTGGTGAACATTTGGCCATAGTGTGGAGGCTACATAAAATTATAGCAACATAAAGTACAACGCAGCTCGAATTATCTCGAGTGTGCACCGTTGTTTGGTCAGTTTAGCGCGCTCGAGTTAACTCGAGCGTGCACATTAAGGGGTTGAGAAGCGGCTAGTTGTATTATAAAAATAGATTTAAATATTTTGTTATACATAGAATCAATTGTGAATTTAGTTCCAAGAACGTTAGGATTTTTTTCTTTTATTCAAATACTATAAAATTACAAAATTTACATTAAGTATTTTTGTAATTTTCTGAAAATAGTAAAAGAGTGGAAAATATTTTTTTATTTGTCAGATTGTCAGACTCCTTACTGGATGTAACCTTATAAGAATGTAGTTTAAAACAAGATAAATATCTCAGTTGGAATTAGCATTTATTCCTAACACCTTACTTACAACGATTCTAGAAAGCCCGAATAAAGATCAACCGGTGGAACATGATTTATGTTATACATTCTCGTGCATTTAATTTGCGAGAGCTGTCAGAAATACCTCTTTTTGCAGCTATCTGTCTAGTACCCCGATGTTATCTCTACAGTGTGCATGCAACACGTTTTTCGCTTAATACTAGGTAGCGCTTTTAAAAAATCTAGTTTATTTCGGTCGAGTTGCTTCTCCTCTCTTTTTGAATCTTAAATCACAAGTTAATTGAAGAGCTGTCAAGCGAATGCACCTCTGTGAAATAGAATCTTGACGTTGGCACTTTGGAAACGTGCCGATTGGTTGTTTTTCAAACTCCCGGCGATGCGAGACTAAATTATGCCGAAGTTTGGGAGAAATAACTTCGGCGTAACTTCAGAGTTAACACTTCTTTTTATTTCTTGCTATTTACTCTAATTATGTTGTGAATTTTGTAGACTTAATACTTTTTCTTTAAATAAAAATTAATCTGAAAAGTCGTTAGTTCGATTTTCAAGTTAGTTACTTAACATTTTGTAACTTTACTTAAAGCAGTTATTAAGCTACTTAACATGTAAAAAAAAGTAGCATATTTTTTAAAGTAAATTTTGCCACTCATATTCCGTTGGAAATGTTTGTCTTTTATACCTCAATTGATTGCATTAAATTAACTTTTGTGAAATATGACTTCGAGAAAATTTAATTCGAAAATCGGAGGAACCAAAAATATTCTGCGAGTTGAATTGACCTGTCAAGTTAGTTTAAAAATACTTGATAGGCCAATATACTCGCTTATTTTTCATTTTGAAAAGTAAGCATATGTTTAAGTTGCGACTTTCTTATTCTACTTTATTTGAAAATAAGTCATATGTTGTATTTTGTAATGTTGTATTTTGTTGAATTGACTTGTCAAATTAGTTTAAAAATATTTGATAGGCCGTATACTCACTTAGTTTCCATTTTGCAAAGTAAGCATATGTTTAGGTTTTGGTTTGGAGCGCTACGGTCTACTTTTTGCAACACGAGGGCTAATGAGACCGGGACCTACTGCTTAAAGCCGATTCCGAACGGCTACTAACATCCATGCCATAGTGGGATTCGAACCCACGAACTCCGGTACCGAAGGTCAGCACCCTAAACAATCGGCCATCGTTTGGTCAAAGCATATGTTTAAGTTGCCTCTTTCTTATTGTACTTTATTTGAAAGTAAGTCATGTGTTGTATTTTTTTCATTTTTCTATAAGTTTACTTTTACTAATTTTAATGGTTTTGCCTATTATATTTTGAGTAGTTTATTTCATCCTATGGGTGAAATTTTCATCCCTACAAGTTTTTTTTCCACAATAATTTATGCCTAGGAAAAATTGTCTAATTTTCCATCAAATAATAGTGAAATATTTTCATTAGAACTCCATACTTAAGAAAATATTCCGAAACTTGCATGGTTTTAACATTTATAAACTTATATGGTTTTCCTAACATGGTTTGAAATTGATATTTTAATGTTAATAAATGACTTGATCATATAATTTAACCCTTTAACAAATTTAAATTTCGTAGCGAAACCACGTGTTAAATTATTTTCTGTTATTTTTAAAGACAATAAAAATGTTTTCGATTTCCTGTTTTTTACACTTTAAACTATCAATAGAGAATACCACTAAGCCTAATTTATTTTCTTTGTAATATATATGTTTAAATTTGTTTTACGGAGAAATATATGGAATTTAATTTTTATCCTCAAATAAAAAAAAACCTGCCCAAACAACACTTAAAAATAGTATAGCTCTTTATCTGTTACATCATTTTAATAAAATTTATTCATTGTTCTTCGAACGGACTTAAACTTTTAACACATTGTGTGCGGGTACATTTCGCAGCAGTATTGTACGGGGAGCGGGCGTTTTGCTCGTAAATTTACTTATTCAGTTAAATCTCAATAGATCGATAATTATTTAATTTTTTAACCAACTTTTTGTATTTTATATTGAAATATATAAACATATTACAAATATATAAACAGTATCGTAAATATGGAAAATCAAATAGAAATAGTAGTATATAGTTTTAATTTTTTCGAATTATGTTATATATAAACATTTTTACATTATAAAAAAATGAAAGACGAGAGCATTCGGCTTCGTTTTCCTGTATATACTGTTATTTGTGTACCCACAAACAAACCATGTTGTTGCACGAACCGTACTAGTACGTGACCCACACTCAAGTATCAATCGTCAGAAAACGTACTAGTACGTGTCCCGCAAACAATGTGTTAAGAAAGTATTTTCACGCAATGCAAAGGGATAGCTTACCTCTTTCCTAAATCTTCACCCCCCGAATGAATGTAAAAAAAAATTCTTATATTTTACATTTATAAAGTTTATAGATGACATTTATAATCTAATTTCATTGAATACTAAATAATTTTTTACCTTTTTAAAGGTTTAGGAAGAGAAAATAAAGAATAGAGAAATTCACGTTTTTAATGACAAAATTATTAGCTAAAATTTATACCAAAAAAAATCTTTTTTTTTTAAACCGACATGTTGCATTAGATTTAAATGAAATTACAGGTATAACTCATTTTATCACGATGTATAAGAGGAAGTTTTTTTTTTTATTTCATGGAGTAATTCATAGATAAGCTGCGTTCAAGGAT
Source organism: Pardosa pseudoannulata (assembly GCA_032207245.1). Lineage (NCBI taxonomy): Eukaryota > Metazoa > Arthropoda > Arachnida > Araneae > Lycosidae > Pardosa > Pardosa pseudoannulata. Next base: position 2,012,993 of record CM063500.1, on the reverse strand, counting down.
ATAGGACTTTCAATTTCATTAATTATGGTTGGGTCACATGCTGTTCCGTTTTCTTGCGATAGACAGCCAAAAATGGTTTGTTGTACAGATGCTTTTGATAGATTGTTTCCAAAATCTCCTTCGAATGATTTCTGAAATTTGAAAAAAAAAAGTTATTTAGATAACAATCAAAAATAAACCAACAGCAACAATTTTTCAAAACTTCAAACTTCAATGACTTAGCAGGTTGTTCCATGAAGCATTACCAAATTCAAGAGGTAAACCGGTTCTATAGTTTCATACTGTTTTGGGAGATGGAGTTGCAGATTTCAACGTTATTTCAAGGGTACTGTCGGGATTAACGGATTTTTCTATTCAATACCGATGCGTTATCAGTATAAAACTCAACAGTCAAACATAACACTTCAAATAATATTTTAAAACACTTTAATGAAGCAAATTTCAGTAGAACCTCGATTATCCGAAGTAATTGGGTTCGAACTTGCTTCGGATAATTGAAAATTCATCAATAATCATCTAGTTTATGTAGTATCGTCATTGAGCAGTTATTATGACTATTTTAACTATTAAATAAATTAAAATTATAAATAAAATAACTTTATTTCTCAAACAAACTTTCAAAGGTTTAAATGGAAGCTTCATGTGGTGTAAATTGGCCATCCTTTGCCGTGCAGCTCTATCTCGAAGTTTTCTTAACCGTTCGCATGCGGGCAACGTATTTTTACGTTTTTTGCAGTCTGTCACTGGAGCGTGGGTCACGTAAAAATACGTATTTAGTAGATTTGTGGTGGATACCCGCTAACCACCACAAATCTACTAAATACGTATAATTATATGTATGTGTGACATTATATGCTTGTTGTTTGCGTTGCTATGCAACGCTTTGCATTTTTTCTTTCCACAAGTTATGATTGTCGAGTTACTCGGTCTTTTGTTGCGTTATTTCGTCTTCAATCGAATTCCTAGCTCCAGAACGTACAAGTCGTGTTTTGTCAATTTGAAGCTTGGTTTTTTATTGTTGAATACAAAATTGATAAAATGAGCCGTTGTGACAAAGATAGTGATGAAGAAATATGCGCTGATAGATTATCGGACTTTAATTTTAAAAATCGTTTATTTTTGTGATTTCGTAAAAATATTGTTTTTATTAAAGTGTAAAATAAAAAAATTTTCGTTCTTAAAAACAAAGTAGTTTTCGATTTACTGCGATTTTTCTGAATAACTAAAATTTCGCTCGATTCACGAAAACACGCCCGCTGCACGCGTAATTTGGCGGTTAAGTATACCCGCATGCCAAGTGTTTAAAAGCATGAGTTCAGAGGAAATGTACTGTTCTTGTTGTTCCAACCAAAGAAGGCTTTTGAGAAACACTTAAAAGCATCATTGTTACTGATCTTATATTCTCATCTTCATCATTATCTTCAATCCCGCTGCTGGCATGGATGTTTGTAGCCGTTCGGAATCGGCTTTAAACTGTAAGTCCCGGTCTCATTAGCCCTCGTGTGCAAAACAGTAGACCGTAGCGCTCCAAACCAAATAAAAAAAAAATCATTATCTTCTTTTAGAGAATTTCGGACTTCTGCTATTAATTCCTCCTCATTGAACAACTGGAAACTTGCATCTTCCACGTCACAATTCAAACAATCTGTGATTTCATTATCCCCCCCCAATTTTCAAAACCTTTCATTGTGCTAAAAAACACTTAAAACCTCTAACACTATCTTTCACAATGTCTGTAGCATTTTCATCTGCTCCAGTTGAAAAATTACAAAAGGAATGTGGAAACAAAAATGCTTGTTTGTAAAGAGAAAGTTTTGGATGATAGTAGAAAGTGAAGAAGAAACCAACTTCGGTTAACGGAGAGTTTTGGTTAATCAAGGTTCGGATTATCGATGTTCCACTGTAATAAAATCACATCGATCCATCATCGAGCGGAGCAACAAACTGTTTTGACACAGTACTCATCTAACGAAAAGACATTTTACGAGAGTAGTAGAAGTAGAAAATAATTAGTCTAAGGGAAGCAGCAGTTCTTTTCAGTACGAAAGATTAGTAGTAATAGATGTATTTATATATACATATCTGTTTAATTTATAAGTGCATATACGTGCGCTTGTGTGTATGCGTCATTTTTATTAAAACTCTTTTTAAAGGTACGATTTGATTGGTAACTATTGTTTACATTCCAAAGAAAGATTGCCGTTGGCTTTCATTCGGTCCAAATGCACGTTCGAGGAATTGTAAAGTCCGGCTGGATCTCGAAGCAACCACACAATTTAGATCATCCTCAGAAAAAAAAATTCTATTACATATCCTTTCTCTTACCTACCGCCAAAACCTCAAACCTGTACTTGATCTGTTTGGAGGCGATTGGCTGTTTCTAATTCGATACCACAATATTTGGGCTCGGTATGCTAACAGTTAGATTCTAGATATGATGAACAAACATGTACCGAAAGCGCTTGGTACTTGCGTCGAATGATGACCGAATAAGTTGGACATTGCCTTTCGGTTCTGGGATCTGTTGGTTCGAATCCCCTTGTCAGCATCGGTGTTTGTTTCCGTTAGAAATAGGCTTAAAAACACCACAGGCAGATATTTATAAATGCTCTTTATAAAAAATTTCCCCACCTGCAACAAATGTCTTTCTGAGAGAGCCATTTTGAGGCACATGCTTTCTTACTCAAATTTTGCGGATGAGGAATTCTTTCTTGATTCTGTTCTCTTCGACTCTTTGGGAATTGTTAGCGTATGGTTTTGTATAGCTGTACTATACCAGATGAGATTAGCAGCAACAATAACAAATGATTTCTTTTGCTTCCCCGAAACAACTTTTCTAGAAATCTGATAAATAACCAGTTGCTGTGAGAGGACGGTTTATGACCGACTTAGAAGCTTCCTCAAATTACTTTCTGGTGCAGACGCTAACGTATTGAGCTTTTTCTCTTTCGGTTCTGCTCCCTCATTTTTATTACCCTTTGGCTTCTCGTGTTTTGTCGTAAACCTTCTTAGAGAATAGATTTCTGTTGTCAATAAAGTATCGATGATAAATGCCTAAAACTAAATGGAATATAAAATACGGAAATTAAATATGAAGTAAAAGAAACCGAAATCTGTTATATTAGTTCAAATGGCAAGTTTAGAATCGGTGAGATGTAATTATGTTTAGGTGACTTTTTAAGTTCTAAAATCGATAAGAACTGTGAAGATTGGCTGTGAAATCAAAATTAGTTCTTATATTAAATGTAAAATAAGTTATTTAAAATGACATAATATTGCATGCGTATACACAGGTTGGATTTTAAAATAATGTACACCTATATGTATGTTTTTTCATAACACCTTAATGTGCTCGCTCGAGTTAACTCGAGCGCTCTAAACTGGCCAAACTGTGCACACTCGAGATAATTCGAGCTGCGTTGTACTTTATGTTGCTGTAATTTTTCACACTCTAATGCAATAGAGAAAAAAACCCAATCGTTTTATTGATATTTATAATTTACATGGGGATTGTAAGCTATAACACTTACTTTTTCACGTATAAAATATATATTTTTTTTCTACTTATCTCTTACGACTTATAGCTTCCTTGTGAGCCGCTTTCGGACAGCTTATTCAGATTCTGATTCGCTCAGTTTTCAATATATATTTTACTAAAATATAATGTAAAATAAAATATAATTAACTATTTTATTACTAAGGTCTGGCTGTAAAGACATCCTTGACTCGAGGCGTCGCTTTATATACTTTATTCTTGAGGTATGAAACATAAGGGTTTCATATTTGATACCTACGTATCAATGGATGACACGTCATACTGTCAATTGGTAGATTGCCTACCAATTGAACAATATACTCTTTCGACAATAATGATAATAATATTCTAAAGATTAGAAATCATACCAATTGTATAAATCCAATATACTCAAAATTTGTTTTTTAAATTGTGTTTAAGTTAAAAAATTTGATTTTTTTTTTTTTTTTTTTTTTTTTTTTTTTTTTTTTTTTTTTTTTTTTTTTTTTTTTTGCCGGCTTAAAAAAAAAACTGCATTAAGGGGTTAAAATAAGGAATTAACTTGAAATTATTTTTTGTCGGCGCCATCTATTGACGACTAGGGAAGTATAAGGGACCGTTATGAAGGGAAATGAAAAGCATAGAGAATTACGGAAGCAGATTTTAAGATTTGCTTTTTTTCTAGGATTGTATATTTATTTTTAATGAACGGACAATGTATAATGAATTAAAAATCTCACGAACTGGGGGATTCGACCTACGGTCTAGATTACACCAAATCAACATCTAGTGGCTGAGTATTCTTTATCTTAAGTATGCTCATTATATATACATATATCAGTGCTAACGTATCCCGATTTTTTTTAGGGTATTGTCCAAAATCTTAAGCACCGTGAACTTTCAATATCATACATAACATCCACTCTTATGCATGCATACATAAATGGCATAAAACGGATAAGCAACGTTGTATCAACATATTTCTACCACATTATGTCTTTTATTTTGCAGTATAAGTATCCACCAGGTTTAAATAATGGAGCATATTTGATTCATGCTCCAGAATTTACCACACGAAATATACCCACATACACAATCACTTTTGTGTGTGTGTGTATTATTTAGCAGCTGTTGTAAATTTGGGATATGATTACGAATGTTTTTAGAATTTTAAATTGTAGTTTTTAATTATCAGTTTCATTAATGATTCAGGCTCTACGAAAATAAACCCGTCATTATTCTACCATTTGGAACAGTGCATATTCGTTAAGTATGGGTAATAAAATGTTACTGCTTCGAATTGGAGCATATCCTTTTTACACATTTTTACGATTTCATGTTCTAATTGAGTTTATCATTAGCACCAACGGAAAACCCTCGTTACTTGCGTACCATTCTGTCTCCTTTATTAGGCTCTTGAAAGACACTGTAAAGATAAGTAAACAAGCCTCAAATTGAAACTAAACTTCTGTTTGACTAACCTTGTAGGAAGTGGAACACTTTAATATCAGTGAAAATGAATTGCTCTCAACTTGGTCAATTGGGAATGCTAAGCACTCACTCATTATTCAATTTATCTATCCGCTTTACTCTCGAGAAAGATTTGTAACTAACTAACCACTAAAGAATCGCAGTAATCGGATAATTGTGAATATTAATATTTTAATATTCACAAACACACGGAGAGAAGAATTTTATACATAAAGATGTTAATTTGCGTGTAAAAGTAACATTGGGCAGAATTAATTTTAAGATTTAAAGTAAACCTCCAAAACAAAGCTTTTGTGAATTGCAATTTATCTATTAAGACAATAACAAGTTTTCCAAAGTTGATGTTTTCTACAGATTTAGTGAAAGTCTTGATACTTTTTTCTAAATTAGAAACTAGTTTTAATTTAATATTAAAGCTGTTTATTTTTGCTTTTACAAATTAAAGATAACATTAGAAATTAAGTTATTTATGTTTAGATTAAATGTATTATGTTTGAGTTTTTATTATCTTATTTATTTTATTAATGTTTGCAATATTTATATGACAAATTATGTTTTTAGTACATGAAGCTTATTTAAACTATTCGTATTTTTTGTCATTGTTTACAATCATAGAAAAACTTTATAAAATCTGTTTAACCCTTTTAAAAGGTAGTAGTTTTGTAGCGAAACCACCTGTTAATTCTTTTTCCCTGTTTTAAGCACTTTAATTATTTTTCTTTGTTTTTGACACTTTAAACTACAATAGATGGTATCACTACAATTAATTTATTTCTCTTTGAAATATACTGTTTTGAATTTACTTTACATGGTAGAATCAAGAGTTCGATTTTCTTTACGATCTCATATGAAAATACTTACCCGAAACATTACTTATAAATTGTTTAGCTATTTATTACATTATTTTAAAGTTAATTATTCATTGCTCTCCAAATTTAAAGTTTTAAGAAAGAAATATTTTTCTGCTGTACAAGGGGAGCGTTTCACAGTTAAATCAGCCTCCCTAAATCTCGCCCCCCCCCAAAAAAGAATGTTAAAATATTTTTTTCATGTATCTCAAATCTATATATAAGGCTCATAGATAAAATTTATAACCTAATTCCATTAAATACCAAAGAATTTGTTGTCGATATCTTCAAAGGGTTAAAGCACTAGTATTTAAATGAATGAATAAAAATATTATGGATTTGATATTATATTAAAAAGAAAATTCTGAAAAGAATATTATTTGGCCGGAAATCTCCTTACTAGAAGATATTTAAGCCTTTTTCTTTCCTCTGCCAATGATAAGAGTTACTTTACTTTCTAAAGTAACTATTTGTTAATTTGATTTGCATTCTAATGCTGAGGGGAGCCCTCTATTCATGGAATAAAAAACACACAAAGTATGAAAAAAATTATAATTGATTTAAATCAAGGATTTTTTAAAGTCCTGATTTATATCAAGGTGACATAAATCCAGGTTTGTAATTTTGACCGGTCAAAACTGATATTGACCTGGACACTAGATAAAAGAGGTTTTAACAGTCCAAAACCGGTCAAAAGTGGTCAAAATTGTTAAAGATAGTTTTAAATGGTCTTAATTTTAGTATATAATATCTTTTGTAATTAGAAGTGGCTTTTAATAAGCCATAGAAATAGTAGTACAGTGAAACAAAATATTACACTAACAAGTTCATGAGATTTAACATCCTTATACAGTATAAGAACGTTTGAATTTAAAAATGAATCATGCACATGAAATTGTAAAAATGTAATCCAGTTGCAGTTGAGAGCATAAAACATGAGTTGCAGTTGGGAGCATAAAACATGAGTTGCAGTTGGGAGCATAAAACATGAGTTGCAGTTGGGAGCATAAAACATGAGCTGCAGGTGAAAGCATAAAACATGAGTTGCAGTTGAAAGCATAAGTTGCAGTCAAAAGCATAAATTTTAAAATTAAAACAAATAACATGACATTTTACAACTAAAATTGCTATTAATTTATAATCATTTTAACTGCAATCACCATAATTTTGTTATAACTGTTCGATTAGTATTAAATATATTGAAAAGTGAATTTTAGTGGTCAAAATTGATATTGAGCAGGACGAAACCACTGGTTTAAACCATCATGGTTAAAACCGATACAACCTTGCATAAATCAGCCATGATTTTGTGATAAAATATTTCGTTTTATATCTATGATTTAATGTAGTCAAATAATAAGTAAAAACAAAAGTGCCTGAGGAACGGAATTTAATGGGAAATGGTTCAAGTGAGACAACTTAACTACATGCTCTTAAAAATTTCATTAGATATGCGTCCTATAATTACAAACTTCATTTTCTGCTACTGATTTTTCCCGCGGAGGTCAAACCACTTGTTTCATTATGGTCACAACCTGCAATATTGAGGTTGTCCGATTAGCTGAAGCGATATCGAAATACAAATTAAAATGTGTATTTCGTTACTAAGCAGCATGTTGCTGGGCGGATAGGGTTTGGCGACTTCCACTTGTGTATGGTATCAGTGAAATCGATAAAGACTCCAAATATCTGGAATGAGTTTTTTTTTTCTTGTTTAGTTGTATGCAACATGTTTAGGTGTGTTTAGTTGATGAAAACATTTTGCTCGATTTATTTTAAGAGATTAAGAGAAAGATTTCTTTAAAGTCTTGCTTCTTTTCCTATCAACGGGCTATATAAATGAGAAAAAAATTGTTATACTTCAAATGCAAAATGAGAAAAATAATCCCACTTTCTCTTTCAAAATGAGATCATAAAATACCGCAAACAACTGTCAATTATAGTGCCATAATAGCCGTCATAGCCGTAACTAGGTCCTTTAGAGCCCGTGGCAAAAAACTAGTTGTGCCCCTACTACTATATATAGTCAGAAAATATGTAAACATGAGTTTTTTCTATCATATATTCAGAATAAACCTAAAAAATATTTAGTTAATTCTTAAAATGTTCCTAGTACATTAATTTTTAATTTTTCTTCTATTTTTACCTTATTAATACTAATTAATTAAAAAATATAATCTTTGTAGGTATTATTTTGTTAATAAACTAAATAGTTTTGTTAATAAACTTTTTTTATTGGAAGGGAATATTTTTTATTTAAACGTTGAAAAATGTTGAATTTCTAAATTTAGTTTTAATAACTTTAAAATTTAAAAAGAATAACCGGATTTGTATTATGGCATATTACGAGTGTTTGGTAAACATTTTGTAAGAGTATGTAACAAGTTTAATTTCTAGAAGCATTAAAAAAAATCATTTATAAACATATTGGATTTTATAATAAAAAAATTATATTTCAACTTTTCCTTATTTCTACACGGGGCGAATCATTCTCTTTCGGACCCAATTTTCTTCATGGTGCGGCGCCAATCAAACTGATGCCACCTTTGCCACGCCCTAGTTACAGCCCTGATAGCAGTGTAATTTGGTTATAAGGAGAAATTTGCATTCGTTGTTAAAACGAACATTTTTATTTGTTATGATATGTTTGGACACCTCAACAAACCCAGAAGCCTGCTTATCCTTCGATGATAAATAGATGTGTTCAAAATAAATATAAACTGCAGGTTTAACGGTACAACGGCCTACTTGCTACTGCAAAATTTGTTGGCTGGTATGTATGTATGTGTGTACATGATATAGATTCTTTTTTGTATTCTGATGCTATATCTGGATTGCTAGAAACTAAATAAAATATTAATATACTAGTATATAGCCAGTCATATGACGAGATAAGTAAAATTTTTAATTTTCCAGAATTGTAGAGTACCTGATGAGGCAGTTAAACAAATTATTAATCTTATACCAGATAATTCTCAGACAAAAAACAAACCATTTTTTATCTTCACACTCCTCTAAAGTTTCCTTATACTGTGATTGCAGTTTAGAATCACGTTGAATTCATTTAGAAAGATAATTCAAAGTTTTATTGTCTCCGTTTAAATTATCAATTTTTTTGCCACAGTATTTAATGGAAGTAAAGGAATAAAACTATAATTTCCACTACACCCTGGAGGTACATAGAATTTATTAATACCGGTGATAACATTTAAAAAAAAATAATCTATGATTAAATTTAAAATTACACATATGTGACTAATCTATTAAGAAAAATATAAAAGGAAATTATATACGTAATATCTAAGTTCAGTGATAAAACGCATGAAAATAATGCAGACGATATTTAAATAATTTAAAAGAAATCATTAAATGAGATGGTTAAAAGAATGACGTAATAATCTAGATTTAAAAAAATTATTTTTACCTTTTTATTATGTTTTTATTACAAATTGATAAATTTAATCGCCTGCTGTTAACCGGGGAAAATATAGGGCTTGAAATAATGGCATTAAACTCTCGAAAAGAGAGGAAGGCGTGTATTTCGAACGTTTTAATAACGACAGTATTTTCGCTGTGATATGAAGCATATTTATACCAATTTATTTTAGAATCGGGTAAGTAGTTTAGAAGAAGATAAATTTCACTCGTTTTGAATTTTGTTAATTCCAGCTCACCAAGAATCCAATATAGATGCCTTTATCCATTCCAGGTCCAACCACTTCATAAATTCGAGGACAGACGAACAGATAACTTAGGCTATTATTATATAGGGGATACATAATTTATTAGACCGTACAGTTACTATATATTTGTTAACGTGTGTGTGCGTGTATTTTATAAAACAATATGCACGCTTGTCTTGGAGTCGAAATGATTCCAACAGGCTCTCTGATTCATTTTTAGTTGATCATTAAGTACCCTGTTTGTACGGTCCCATTTAACTGAATCTTTATCATTGCAGTTAACGGAAAAATAGACGTAAAAAAATAAAGTTACGGTCAGTCTGAACTGGATTACAGGTATCTCTGTCGTATTTTCTTTTTTCTCCCCGGTTGATTCTGTTCGAAAAGAAAATAAGGATATGAATTTCAGTTGCTTACACACCCCATGGTGGTCATATCTGCTCTAAACCTGAGCTATGGTGATAAACAAGATTTAAATATTAATTATTGTAATTATATACGCGTTTGCGCAGTGGACATTTAAGCCGTTTTTATTATTTAACACGTAACCAGTGAACTAGTTTTTCTTTTACTTGCTTGCATCGCCAGTGATAGTGTACAGAATAACTCTTCTTGCTCTCCCGCCGTTCTGAACTTTTTAAAGATAATCTTTGAGTTTGGATTATTTGTAATTAGGGTCGAAAGAAAGAGAGTTGTATTTAGACAACAGCCCTGGGTGGGTTAAATCTTCAAACAACTGCTGTGAGAAGAGAAATCCTGTTAGCTCTGCTTTCTTCTACACCTGTAATCGTCACTGTGCCAGATTTAAGACGAGTAGAGTTGGTGTGTTTTGATAATGAGTTTCAAATACTTAATTGCTTCTTCGTATATAATGTTTTTCAAAGGAACATTGTCTAAACGATTTACTGAAAGGAACTGATGTTATAATAGACGCTTTACTTTATTCCTGCTTCTGCTGGGTCATTATTTACAACATCCTGAACTATGTCTGTTTTTAGCTTGTAGATGACTCGGATATCATGTAGGAGTTTATATTTATTAGCAAAATGAACCAGTAGCACAGGGTAGCCAACCTTTCTCATAGTATCAGACATGCCAACTAATCTAAAGAGAGAAAATCTGATAAATGGAAAGAAATTTTATTAATAACAAAACTTTTGAAAAGCTGAAGATTACAATTTAACAATTAATACGAAGTTTAGCTGAAATAATTGTTTAACATATTCTTTTACACAGTAATGCTGCGTAACCAACCTTTATATAAACAGTTTTGAGTACATGTGCGAAAACAACTCACAACTGCAATTAAATGTTTTGCACTCTAGTACTTTTAGTAATCTGCAGTCAGGTTTAATCACTCTAGAATTCCCGATGATAGAAAAATGGAAATATTTCAATCAGGGTCCATGTTTCTACAAGAAGCACTGTTCTGAAAAATAAGTTGTTAAAGCTAAAAAAGCTACTCATAAATTTTTAAATGCATAAATTTAAATTTACCTTTTACAATTTATTACTGTGTAAACATTTTAAATTTAATTTTAATTTAGAATTCAGTAAGATATGTACTTATGTATAATCTATAATTAGCATGTTAAAATTTCAAACCAAGCTGTTACTCCGAACACAAGTGCCTGAATGTTGGCATGTCTGTAATATAGGCTAATTTTTTCACCCACTTCAGACGTATTAATTTAGAGTACATTTCCTCCCTTCTAAAAGCCTTATCACACGTCATCATATACTTGTTGAATAAACAACAGATTCAGATTATTTTTCCAGATGAAAAATACGCTCTAAGATTCTCGCCTGAGAGCGAAAAATTTTCATCCAGTTAAAAGCTTAATCACAAGCAGAGTTGGAAAAAAAATCATGATTTAAAAATTAAAAAAAAAAAAAAAAGATTTATTTGATTTAAATCAGATTTTTTATTTAAATCGGATCTTTGTGAATACTAATTTTAATTGTTTTTATGTGTTTTGCAATATGCATAGAATAGTTGTTATAAGAAGTAACATCTATCTAGCATATTCTACACACTGATTACCTAAAATTGAGTATATAAATTTTAATCTAAATACATTCCATTACTTTGTAATTGAATAGTGCAAACTAAATAAGATGTAAATTTAAAGAACAAATTAAATATTCTTTTAATGCAAACTATTTATTTAAAAAACAAATCACAATTATTTCAATATTTTGTTAATTTTAAATTTCTACATATCAATATATTTTTTAAAAAATTCATTGTTTTCAAGGGTGAAATAGAACGCTTTTCTTATAAATAGAATAACAACTTTCGTCAACATTACGTCCATTTAAGTTTTTTACACTTGTATTATTCGTTCATTACCTTTAGTGAACTTTACCTTTAGTAGCTTAGCAACTTTTATCTGTATAACCATATTTGGCGATTAATTAAAATTTGATTTCGGTGCCCTTTCAATCAAGAATAAGTAGTCAAGTTCTTGGCAGTTTATTATTACTTTCCGCGCTTAAGGGAAATTAACAGACATTTCTCTAATTTGGTAATATGTCCCTTTTTTTTTCATTCGAATGAATCTCCTTGATTAATTTTCTCCACCTCGCAAAATCCAGAAGTTTAGGATAACTAGAAATAAGAGGTCGTGCAAGCAATCCGAAAGAAAAAAAAATTATCATCCTATTATATTCTTTCTCTTTTCTCCTTCGATCCAATCCCCTGTTCTAGAGAGTGCTGAATAAGAAGTATGTTGTAACTCCGGTTAACGTAATTACCAGGTGTCACATGCTACGCCAGTCGCCAGTTTCGCTTGTAACAACGCTTCCTTTTTATTTGCTTTGATTTCCCCGGAAATGCCTTTTATGTTTTTAATTTCTTTGCAACCAAAACTTGCTTCTTTTTATGTATTTTTTATTTTTTATTTTCTAATTTTTTAATTTTTGATTTTTTTTTTTAATTATAAATTTATGTGATTTTGAAAAATTATATGAGAGACGTGATTTATTTATCGAAACGTGATTTAAAAGTGGAATTTCTTTTTATTATTAAATTAAATAAAAGTGATTTTAAAATTAAAATACATTTTATAAAAATTGTGAAAAAATATCTATATTATAATTAGTTATAGATATAAGGAAAATTTAAAGTAAAATGAAAAACTTAAAAAAAATATTTAATGTCATATAACAGAAGAATAAAAAAGAATGGATCCTATATTTTCTTATACCGTTCGAGAATTGAGACACCAATATGGGCCGTAACTCATTATTTTTGGTACAAACATTGTAAATATAGGTTTTAAAAAACAAAATTCGATATATTGAAAAATTTATCTTAAAGCAAACGGGAACATTGATGAAACAATGAAACAAACAAGTGTGTGTATATGCGGGCGCATTAATATATTATACTTAAATATTTGGGCATCCCTTATATAAAAATAGCCTAAGTTATCTGTCCGCATGTCCTCGAATTTATGGAGCTTTGTACCTGGACTGGATAGAGGCATCCATATTGGATTCTTGATGAATTAAGGTTAGCAACGTTCGAAATCCAACCCTTCCCCCTTTTTCTAGCATTTAACGCCATTATTTCATTAACGCCATTATTTCACCTGTTGTTAAGTTTTGGTTTGGAGTACTACAGTCTACGTTTTTGCACACGAGGGCTAATGAGATCGGGACCTACAGCTTAAAGCCAATTCCGAACGGCTACGAACATCTATGCCAAAGTGGGATTCGAACCCACGAACTCCGGTACCGAAGGCCAGCACTCTAACCAATCGGCCATCGTTCGGCTTCCCCTGTTAGAGCATGCGATTAAATTTATCAATTTGTCACGTAATAAATAGGTAAAAATAGCATGTTTTCTAGCATTATGAGGTCATTCCTTTAACCATCTCATTTAATCATTGCTTATTTTAAATTGTTTAACTATCGTCTTCATATTTTTATGCGTTTTATCGCTGAATTTAGATATTGCGTACATAATTTTCTTTTATATTTGGCTTAAATAATAGATTAGGTACATATGTGATAATTTTAAATTTAATCATCGTTTATTTTTTGTTGCAATGAAAATTTTATGACCACTATTATACTATGATTCTATCTATCTCCAGAGTGTAGTGGAAATGATAGTTTTATTTCTTTACTTCCATTAATTACTAAGCCAAAAAAAATTTGGAAGAACTTAACGATAATTTAGACGTAGCTAAGAACACTCTGAATTATCTTTCTAAATGAATTCAATGTGATTCTAAACTGCATTTACAGTAGTGGGGGACTTTTGATGAATATGAAGATAAACAAATTATTGAGCGTGTACCAAATAGTTCTCAGCAATAATTAATCTTACATAAATGCTTTACATAACTTAGTTTCGGTTGCTAGCATCCCCACGTGATAATCTTAACATTTCTGATTGGTTGGTTCCTTTGCGCCCAGGTGCTACAAATAATAGAATGTACAAAGTCTGGGCAGTACATCGCCATATTGTTTCAACAAAAACTCTATTATTTAATTTTCTAATTTTGCTCTTTTTTTTTCTTGGCCTAACGATAATTTATTATTCAACATCTATTTAATTCTGGACGTGTGGTGTGTTAAATCAGTATACACACACACACACACGTATTTGGTATGGTAGGACACATGATGTAGGTAAACCTTAATTTGAACTTTAAAGATTCGGCAATAAGTTGAACTACACTTTAGTATCAATTTACTAACTAATCAATTTATAGAAGAGGGAAATATTATAATTCCTGCTATAATTTAAATTTAATAAAAAATAAATTTATCAAAAACATCCCCTGTCTCAAAGAACTAACCTATCCGGATATACTAAAGCACTACCCAGGGTCTTATTAAAGCACGGACCGACTGGGCCTAGGCTCTGAGCCACCTAATTTTAGGGGGCCCTAAAATTTGGTACGTAATTATTAAATTTTAAATAATTTAACAAAATTTGAAAATGTTTTTTTGTTAATTTAAGTAATATTTCACGAAATCTTATTTAGAAATTAAATAAAAAGTTAAAATGTTGATAATTTTATCTAAAACCAACTCCAGTTTACTTATTTACATCCCTCTAGTCACTTTTTTTTACTCATTACTTACTCCATGGACTGTACTGCAAAGGTATGTAAACATAGGGGGTGGCGAAATACTACTATGCCCTGGGCCCAACTTTGCCTTGATCGGGTCCTGGCTCTACCTTTCAATACAGAATCATAGGGTTCGAATCCCACTGCTGATATTTTATTTTTTATTCTGACTTTAATTTCCATTTTGGTATAAGTTGTTGTGTAAATGAAATTGTCTTATATTCACAAATACGTGGCGTAAAAATTTTTATTATCAACTTAAAAACAAATTTATTTTTATAAAGATGTATTTCTTTATTTATTGAAATAAAATAAATTGTATAAAAAAAATAAATGTAAAAAAAAAAAAATAATTCTGTAAAAGAAAAAAGAAAATAAAATAAAGTAAATTTTAGTGCAATTGTAATTAGTAAATTTTTCCTTTTCTGATATTTTCATCTTAAAATGTGTTTTTATTTTCTTATTGAGTAAAAATATTTCTCTTTCTGTATAAAAAGCGTAATTCCAAAAATATTCGCATTTTTTGGGTGTTCATTCATTACTAAATTCCTTATTTAAAATTGAGTTGAGTGAAAAAAAGAACAGTTGTACAAAATTGGAAGAAATTCTTATGTTTTTTATTTTTTTATTTTATCATGGACAGTTTTTTAGAGTGTGCGGTTGCATTTAGATAAGTCTATCTAAAGTTAAAAATTTTTTTTTATGGATTTTGACATAAAGTCTGTCTAAATCAATAAAAGAACTTAACGTTATTATAATAAAAAATTTTATTTATTTGTAAAACATTGTTGGTTGGGATGATTATAATTCCAAAAGATAATTTATTTATTTTTTTTGTGTTTTCAATAATGTTTTCAATCATTATTCGGAAAGACCTTGAGTTGTTTTGGGGTTGAAATAACACATTTGAACATAAACAAGCCCGTTATTTCCAATTTTAAAAATCGCGTGCCACGAGTGGCTAATTTTCTTTGCTTTCCTGGTTTTAAATTTAGAGTCGTTGGATTCACTAGACTGGAACTCTATGCCCGTACGACAAACGCATTAGATCTGCCGAAAACGTTTTCAAGTATTACTGGAAAGAGAATTTGTAGCCTGCGGTTGGCAACGCTGCGGAACGATGAGACTGCCGTCTAGCGGTAAATTGCGAAGGAAAAATTGATTTATGTTCAAGGGAAGTGACCGTGACGATGTTTAAAAGTATTGTCTGACATTTGAACGGATAAAAGTTATATTTCTTCGAAAGTTATTTTGGGATTTTTTTTTTCCTCCGTCATTGTAGGATTTTTGTGTTGACGTTGTTTTCAAGATTGGCACTCTCTCAACATTTCAGCGCATTACCTTATTAAAGTTATGGAGATATTTAAGTGTTGCCAAATATGGATTTAGACTATGAAGTAACTGCGCTTGTCATGAAATTTTGTTGGTTATGGGATTTGATTCAATAATTACTAACGCATAAATTTTGCCATCCACTAAAATTTTCTATTAGTAACTATGCTTAGAAATCTTACAAAAATGTTTAGGTTTTTTTTGTTAAAACATTAATTTCCGGAGTAAAAGTTCTCGTTAAAAAAAAACTGGAAAGAAAATTTATGCATTTTTTCCCCATTTTTTTTCTTTTAAACGCTTTAAATGTCATGGTTTGAGAAGGCAAATTTTGTTTAAAATCTTCCTTAAAATAACTGAAAATAATGTAAATATAGATTAAAATGCGTCGTAATCTAGTCATAAGCTACGCATTTTTTATCTGAAAAGTTACAAAGTATGTGTTGTAGTTTTCCCTCAACCAGTTATCGAACGATGGCCGAATGGTTAAGGCATTGACCTTCGAAACCAGAGTTCGTGGGTTCGAGTCCCACTGTGGTATGGATGTTCGTAGCCTTTCGGAATCGGCTTTAAGCAGTAGATCCCGGTCTCGTGTTGCAAAAAAGTTAACCGTAGTGCTCCAACCAATCATAAGCCATCCCCCAACCAATTATGTTTTATACTCTTCCATATTATGTTTAAACTTCTATTCAATGTTTAAACAATATTTTCACGTTTAAACATTGATATACTATATTGTAAGTTTGTCCAGCCGTAGTTGAGATGTTTAGTAAATAAATAGATTGACTTCATAGACAAATAGAAAAAAAGTTGTTTATCACTGTTATAAAAATATAATATGAAAGGCTTCTAACATTTATCAGTTTTTATCAATAAGTATAACTATAAGTCATAGTTTCAACCGATGTACGTACTGCAGAGTTTCGAACAGTCTCGGAAAATCGCAAATGATGTAGGAGGTCTTAGAAAATCGCAAGTCATGGGAATGTATAGTGTATTTATCGAAAGTCAGGAGAATTTGCAAATATTTTCTAAAACTCATGGAAAGGGATATAAAATTTAGTCAAAGCTGTTTGCTGTAAATTTATTTTGTGCTAATTTTATAAAAGTCAATCTAAAATGCATTTAATACTACTTTTAAGTAAATAATTCTTTTAAATTAATGACTTGCTAATAAAGATAATAACCCTTACTTTTCAACTTAATTTTATCTGGCCGAACGATAGCGGATCGGTTAGGGAGCTGACCTTCGGTACCGGAGTTCGTGGGTTCGAATCCCACTGTGGCATGGATGTTCATATCCTTTCAGAATCGTCTTTAAACTGTAGGTCCCGGTTTCATTAGCCCTCGTGTTGAAAAAAGTAGACCATAACACTCCTAAGTAAACCAAACTAATTATATCTGAGCTAATATAGTGTGTTATTTCGACAGGCAAAGTTGGGGAATTTTATGAGACATGTTTTACTGGGATTTCGGTACTGGAAAAAGTAACTTTATACGAGATGTTTCAAAAATCTTAAAATATCGTTGTAATTAATAAAATTTTAACTAACAGCAGAAAATTGAAAATTTTGGGATTTATTTTTTAAGACTGCCATATACCTTCGATGAAAAAATGAACGAATGATAAGTTCCGGAAGAACAAAAATTCTGCAAATTATATTTTAACCTTTCCTTAAAAGTGACTTCAGAATCCTAATGGGTTAAAAACAATTTCCAAAATGTCAATTTTATATTCTGTTATTCATATTTGTTTCACGTTCCTTAAAAGTGACTTCAGAATCCTAATGGGTTAAAAACAATTTCCAAAATGGCAATTTTATATTCTGTTCATTCATCTTATTTTCAGCAACACTCTGACCAGCATCTCTGGGTACGGCTAAATATTGCACACGACTCATCAGGACAGTGCACATGATTGGTTAACAATTTTAGATCCGTTTTAGAGTAATTGGGGCGTAGACCACTGTGGAAGTCATTCTAATCTTCCCGTTTCTTCACTGGTGCAAGGATTTTGGTTCACAATGGACAATACTGGTGGCAAAAAAAGACAAGAGATCGCTTGTTTCAAGGAAAAAAAGGCGAACCGTCGAAACAAAGCAAGTAATTGAAAACGTTTCCCCGTGTTGGACGCCAGTAATAAGTCTTATTACCTTTTTTTATCAACATAATGGAAGTTTTATCTCTCGGATCTTGTTTATTTTATCAGCCGCCTTTGTGATTTGGGTTTCTGGTTACTTTTTTTTTCATTTCACTGACAATGCCACGCGCCAGGAGGCGTCGAATTTCGGTTACTTTCTGGTAAAAAGTCTGACAAAAGGATGTCATTTAGTTTTTCTTCTGGCGTAAACAACTTTTTCTATGAAATCTTTAAATTAAATACATTTTCTGGAATAGAGGTTTGTCATAGATATTCCCGGTGTTTAGAGTAAATTATTTTTTTACCTGGTCAAATGTAAATTATAATTAACCCCTTGATTTACAAGTAAAACGGAATCTGATGTGTCCGACAAGTACTATTTAGTTATCTGAACAATTTTGGGAAATTTGAGAAAGAGAACGTTTTATTTTGATATTTGCATTTCTGTGTAACATTTAATAAGGTTTATATATGATGTTAATGCACAATAATTAACAGTAAAAAATCATAATTTAATATAATGCCCCACGATGTTTGTCGGAGGCAACTATCGACTTTTCGGAGACGTCAAAATGTACTTTGGCACATGAGAAGACTAACGTCTCCCAGACGTCATTGTATGTCAAGGGGTTAAATCGTTAGCTTACTAAAATTTTACGATGGCTGTATAAAGTACAAATTTTTACAAGGAATATTAATACATTTCAATAATCTATCAGTCCTATTATTTCCCTTGTCCTGACAGAGACACTGCAGTCCATATCACCCGGGTCCGTACTAGGAATGCAACGGTTATCCGGCCAACATACTGCATCTGGCATATCCGGACACTATATGGAATAATTGGCAGTAGCCAGATATTACAATTATCTGGCAGCACATCCGGCCAAACAATATACACCGACAAATAAGAATTATAAGAAGAAAAAATGCAAAATGTTAAACAATATATAATTTTTAAATTTATTTTACATAAATCAGCTATATGTACTTTATGTTTGCAACCAAATTGTAGTATTTTTCTCACTGTTTATATTTTTTTAATTATTCAAATATTTTAAAAAAAAAAGCTTTATGGAAAAAATTAGATTTATTTATACATTTCATTACAAAAAATCGTAAATCATTCTTTTCTCTTTCTTAACTGCAAAATTGTGTTCTTGCATCTGAGAACACAAAAGACAAAACTTACTTTTTTCGAGGATAGAATAACAAAGACAATTAGTGGCAATATGATTTTGAATTTTTTCCTATACAAATATAAGAACCATTAAAGAAGGAAGGTAAAGGACTATTAAAAATGCTTTTATTCAGATTTGATTTTTCTAATTAAATAATATTGAATTGAGATATTGAGTACTGAAACTTAAATAAAAAATTTAAAATAAATTATAGTACAAATAGTTGACTAATTAAAAAATATAAAAGGTGAGAAAAATACTACAATTTGGTTGTAAAAATAAAGTATATAAAGCTGATTTATTTAAAATAAATTCAAAAAGAAAGAGTATGTACTGACATCCGGACGAATATCCCGTTGAACTCTGGCCAGATATCCAGTATCCGTTATCCGGCCACATTGACATCCGTTGCATTCCTTGGCGATTGAATGTGATGTTTACCGGTAAGGGACAGACTTTTTTACAAACTTCTCAAATGGGCACAAAAGTTTTACAAGCTTCTCATGGGTAACATGTTATTTCACTAACAAAGCGAAGTATACATCGCATTAAATAGGAATTGTCAACTACCAACACTTTCATTCATAAAATAATTATCGTAGGAAAAATAAGTATTTTTTTAAATACTGATAAATGAAGAATTCTAAAACAGTTTTTGAAAATATTAAAATCTTAGAATAAAAATATATTAAAGATATTTTTAATAAAATGTACTCGATGATAGTTTTATTGACAAAAATGGTCACTGTAAGATATTTTATTTAAAAGTACTCTCAATTGATTCTAAAAACTAAGCTATTACAACTTAATTTCCCAACGATGATGACAAATAATATATTGAAAATGTATGTATAATTCATGAATGCATTCTAGTAGAATATTTCATCTATTGAAACATAATTTTTCCAAATTTTTCTTTTGCACATCTTGCACTTATTTCGTATTTAAATGTATTCCAGAAAATTAAGTATAAAGATACCATTAATTTAAAATTTTTAAAGCCTTAAAACGTTTTGAAATATCGAACTGTTTGAAACCTGTTATTATACAGAAAACTTAGACGCAAAGTTATATTTTTTTTTTAATTCTGTCTCTACAGTAAGAAAGATAAGTAACTTATCGTTAGTTCCATGCACAGCTTTATCCAATACATTTAAAAAAAGTCTGTACAAAAATTAACACTTGCATGTTAAATAAAAAATAGTTCATGTTAGAATTCCACGAAAAACAAACATGAAAAAAAAGCGATTTAAAATTTTTCACGTGTTTAAAAAAATTCCCCGGTCATGTATGAAAATAACTCTTGAAATTTATATGTCTAATATACACGTACAAATTTGAAATTTTATTTCATGTACAGAAAGGGGAAAACGCTAATTTTAGTTAATGTGGAAAAAATCAATATTTTGGCTATATTTGGGGTACCTTTCCCCCTTAAATAATAATGTTGATATATCTATTTACTTCAGTATATTTATTTTGGTATTTCGATATTTGTTAAGAGGATATTTGAAGAATTTAGTGCAATTTTTTTTTACTTAAATAGCAAAGATGTGTAGCTTTCATACAAAGTTGGTAGGAAAAAAATAATTAGATTTATTTGATTTAAATCAGATTTTTTTTTTATTTAAATCGGATTTCTTTGATTTTTTTCTGAATACTAATTTTAATTGTTATGTTTTTTGCAATATACATAGAATAGTTTGATATAAGAAGTAACATCTTATGTATCTAGCATATTCTACACTGATTACCTAAAATTAAATATATAAATTTTAATCTAAATGCATTCCATTATTTTGTAATTGGATAGTGCAAACTAAATAAGATGTAAATTTAAAGAACAAATTAAATATTCTTTTAATGCAAACTATTTATTTTAAAAAAATCAAAATTATTTTAATGTTTTTTAAGCACCGAATTATGAATTTGTTTCAATAAAAACACTAGCTTTGATGCTTTATCCACTCCTAATTGGTTATAAGGCTAAAATGAACAATACCAAAAGAAGAACACTGTCTTTCCATTCCAGCAGATGAGGCCACGGCTGTTGTTGTTTGGTAGGCAAACTGGGTTTCAAGTTCTGTAATACTCCCTTACCTCCCATTACATAAAATGAATTCCACCAGTCATAATCAATCATTGTACTACCCCTACTACATACTTACTGATAATAACCCCTAAATTCTTGAAAAGCACATGCTATCTATTTACACTTATTTACTTATTGGTATTACTGTGCTGACTGATTCCCAATTCTCCTGTCTTGGGAATATAGGTTTTAAAATAAGTGAAAAACAAATTATTTAAATCAATGATTTTTTTTCAAAAAAATCAACAGATTTAAATCATGCCAACCCTGTTTTCATAGTGTTTTTTAAACCATCGTGAATAAATACTTGAGTAAGAACTTCCTGCCTTATAATCTTCATCCTTTAGACTGTTTACTTCTGATATTTATGTTCCCTTGAAAAGATTTATGTGGGTTTATGAAAGTATGATGAATATCAAATGCGTATGATTCCCATTCTTACCCTAGCTATGACCTTCGATTTACTTTTAGTTCTGCCTGTAAATTGGTTTTTACGGCATCAACGGTGTCACTGCAGGGAAACAGCTCGCTGTGTAGTCACGTTCAGGATATAAGTTCAGCTACAGTCGTGGGTAAAAGCTTGAAAAAATGTTCAATCTTTTAAAAGTGCTTTTACTTAATAAGAAATAAATCTATAGCTTCCAAATATTTAAAATTTCATTTATTGGTTAAAAAGGGTGTATTAAAGTTATGAGGGTGAACGGTATTGATTTAACAATTTTGATAATAGGAACGATAACGATTTTGTATTTAGGAACTATACCTGGTATACATATAAAGTTAAGATCAATTAGAGTATAAAACAATTAATTGGGTACAATTTTTTAAATTCAATTAATTAATACTTTTGTTAAGTTTTAAAATTCAAAAGTTGTAATTTAAAATTTTTCTCCTAGTTTTACCTTATATTTACTTCAAAATATATTTTGAGCATATTTGAACGATTTTGTAAATAAGAACTATACCTGGTACACATATATAAATATAATTAAGATAAATTAGAGTATAAAAAATTAATCAGATATAATTTTTAATAATTCAATTTAAAAATATTTTTGTTAAGTTTTAAAATGGGAAAGTCTTAATTTAAAATTTTTCTCCCAATTTTACCTTATTACTTCAAAATATATTTTGAACATATTTGGATATTATTTTGTTTATTTGAATAGTTATTTTACAGAAGATATTTTAACGACTCTGCATAATTTTCATGAATTTTTTCTTTATTCCTCTAAATTTAAATCGAAATTTAATAATTTTGGTAAAGTCGAAACTTAAGATACATAGAGATTTACGCTAACATATATTAGGCTCTTTGCGTTGTAATTTTAATTGTTTTCTTCTAATTTTACCGTGTAATTACTTAAAAATAAATTATGAACATGTTTGAATATTAGTTTGTTTATTGTCTGAATGGTTAATTTACAGGAAATGTTAAGGGGTTGTTATATTGTTAATTGTTTAATTAGTTTATTTACGGGAAATTGTTTGTCTCTATGTATAAATTTAAAGGAATCATTTTTGTTTTTCTGAATTCAAAAATTTTTAATTTTAAATTTCTAAATTGAAAATAAAATCAATTCTAACTAAAATTTTCTGAATTTCTTAATTTTCTAAATTATTTT